>OZ038443.1:30714391-30724391 GCA_964036265.1 Daptonema setosum
AACATCGAGTACGCTGGTTACGGTGTTACGGTCAATTAGGGTTACGGTGTTACGCCATACTTACTATATTGCGTAACAATGATCAATTATACGTGTTTGCATAGCTGTTTACTAGGGTTCATTGAATTATGCGGTTATGCATAATTTGCTGGGACCCGTTGAAAGGCAAAAAAACATATCCGGAAATTGTTGAAACATAATGTAATGCACAGATTTTTTTGTTGTGCATTTTTTTGGGTGCCGCATCTGATTGTTGTTGTCGGTCATTGTGGGTGCGTTTTTTTAAACGACCCTTCCATTATTTTTAACGAGCCTTTTTATAGTTAAATTAGTTCAATAAAGTGTTTGTTTTGCCAGAACTCTCATTTCTAGAGAACAATGTGATTATCACATAAGTTAAAGCAAACAGTACCAAACTGTACAGTTTCGAAGTTGTACAAATATGTATACTAAATATTTTGAATTTAGGATCGTTAATTCCATGGCGCAATAGTACGGAAGATCAACAAACACAGACTTCAGGTGTTCAAATGGTTATAAATAGTAATAATCCATCAGTAATCAGCTTAATGTACACAAAGAGTGGCGGGTGAGCATATGTGACATCTGTTGTATATTCATCCGCCTTACTAGATGGTTGTGGTTGTTACATCAATCAAGATATTCTAAATTAGTTGGCCAACGCCAGATTTGTTGTTTTTCGTTTTGTTTTTATTTTTTACGAAAACAATCACTTACTCGAACATGCGTGAGAATCGTAATCATTTAGCAAACACACATCAGAGATCATTACGAACTGTGCAAATTACCCTTGCCCCCACCCCCCCCCCCCTTATCCAATCATTGTGGCATCCAATGTTTACACAACTCGAAATTGATCAATGGCTTTGTGAAAAACACTATTTACACAGCTGATATCCGCTACCGTAAGACTGAATGAAATTATGCAGAATTAGAGGAAGTCAGCTGGTATAAACTGATGTAATCTGTAGACGGTATAACACGAATAACACATTTATGCTTGCTTAAGTTCTAATCAGGTAGAAAGTACTTTATTACACAATACGACATAGATCAAAATAACAAAATCATTTTAACAATATAAACATATATTATCACAAAACAAGAAGATGAGTAATAATATACACACATATTATCACAAAACAAGAAGATGAATAATAATATACACACATATTATCACAAGACAAGAAGATGAGTAATAATATACACACATATTATCACAAAACAAGAAGATGAGTAATAATATACACACATATTATCACAAGACAAGAAGATGAGTAATAATATACACACATATTATCACAAGACAACAAGATCATTAATAATGTACACACATATTATCATAAAACAACTTTTTACTAATACATATTGCTATATTCGCTATATTTTGATCATTACATCACAACAAAGTGCTTCATGTAAACACATCCATCCCATACGTATGTATTCTATTCGTAAAACAATAAAAAACAATACCGATAATAATTAGCTAAATATGCAGGCCAACATCATCAACAAACAACCCTTATAAGTAATACAGTCCGGTAAAAATTTCTTACCGTTAAACATTGCAAATGATTATAACTTGTGGTAAGAATACGTCGTGTATAAAATTGAGTGAATTTGCTTTGAAAAAAAACGTAAATAAAATTCTTTCTCGACAATAAAATCAATCATACTGTATATGCAATCTTCTTGAGCCCCTCTGAATGATTCATATTGCATGGTAAACGATCACTACAAATAATAATTGGACATTGAAATACAGATTGTAGAAAATTACTTTATGAGTTGATTGTTAAACGCAAACGAGTCAGTGCGTCTTTTGAACAATCAGTTGACTTTCAAAACGTTCATAGTATTTGTAAAAACGACAATCCATTTGCTATATTTGCATTCCGAAGAGTAATTACACGCAATGATACCATATACGTATGGATAAACGAATCGAATGCCGAAGAGAAACACGTCTGTGCGAAAGCGTAATATTGATTTCCAATTGAGTTAATTGAAGGTGTTCGAGCACACTGTTCTCAGACGAGAAGATATACGACCCCGCTTCTGGAAACTAATTTCAGTTCGACTGGATGACACATGACTCCGCTGAACCGCCTCACTTTCCCCGAACGGTGCGAAGCTTAAGGAAATGAAGCCGTCAACCGAAATCGAATCACGTTTTGAAGGTTTTTTGAGTACCTACAATTATCGGCCTAATTTTGAACGGTTTTATTTGAAATGTTCTGTTATACTTGAGTACACCGGGTTATTGCGTTTGGTTAGGATATCCGTACAATGAGTTTGTCGTCTTTCCAGCTGTAATCGAGATGGTTGGATTTATTAATTAACCATACCAATCGCATGTTGAACAATGAATCGGACGGAACTCAGTTTTTCAAACTTCACGCAGTATCATCTTTGTCATCAGAGATCCCTCTCTGTTGATACCTAATTTAGTCGTTCAGCTATGAATAGCTGTTTTATGTCGAATAGTTTTTACAGGAACAATCGTGCACAGCTTAGTTTTTGCGAGCCGTTTTCTGAAATCTAATTGAGATGTTAAACGTTACGATTGATATATGATTCCAGTATGACGCTGCTCAATTTTTGCCTAAGTGAGATCATCATGACCGACCCGAGTAGAACCATCTGTCCTAACACTTTTCTGATCAGTGTATTGATCAGGCCGGCGGCAGTTCATGTAAAGCATTGATAATCCTATATTTATAAATCATTTGTTCATAATATTTCTTATTAATCTGATGAATATGCAATGCTTTTCGGTTTCCGTAAAAACGTAAATTTACACATTGAAGGATTATAACTTTTTCTCGGACGAACGTCAACAGAGCTCGATATAGTAATTATCTATGATAGTAAAGCCGTCGTTAACAGCCAGCGCAACTAGACCGCGTCATTTACTTGGCGCTCCCGAGTGGCGACTAGGATACTTGAAACTGAAATGTGGGAGGGGTCTTAATCTTCAGCAGTGTGAGTCACAAACAGATGATCACTCTATGAGTTTATTAAAAATGTTTTAACTTACCCAAAGTAATCTCGAAAACGATTTGACTGCTATCCGTTTCGCCATTGATGACCTGTCGATTTAGCTGACTAGTCGCTCAGGCGTTCGATCACCGTCCAGTATCGTTCGTCCCATCATCGGTCATTATCGCGCGTCAGACCAAGGCGTTAAATAAAGACAATCAACATGAAACGCACGACTGAGCGCTTCGGGCGCAAGCATGACGGATATAAGCGGTGATCACCGCTTAATCAAAGCCCAATTACCCCAACACACATGAACGCTTAATCAAAGCGATAGAGCCGATACACCCGATGATAATCATCGCAAGTTACCGTCAGCGGCGGAGTCGGTTGAGCGACGAGCGTTAGCGTGCAGAGCGCCAATCAGCCGAAAGTGAAAGTTGAGAAATGATTATGACAACTCCATTTTAATGACCTACGGATTATCGGGCTTTGTTTATCATCTGTAAGTGACGTTCACCTGCGCCCGGCGCCCGGCGGACACGTGTGGTGCTTGTCGGCGATCGGGGTTTACTTGCTAATTAATCATTGATTGTAATATCAGTAGTTTTCCATATATACACTGACAACCAACATCATTATCAGCTTAGCCAGCAATCGAAAAACACAACCACAACATGTTCAACAATAATATTGAGAGAAACAACCACTGTTTCAATAACCACAAATGTTTGTTGTCCGTTAGTCTGCTACGCACACACACAAACATGAACTGTCAAGATTGGGGAGGGGTATTTTCACACACACACACGCACGCGCATGGTTTGATCTTGCACTTGATCATGAACATTAAAGTCTCAGCGGGCACTGTTCACAATGCGTACTGATGAAAATCCAAATTGTTCCAACCTTAGACTACGCGCCGACATAAATAAACTGAACTTACCAAACGCATCCAGCCAGCACATAAAATATGGAAATGAAGAAACCATAAATTATGAGTTTATTTCGGCATAATTGAAAACTATCGTAATTATGTAATTATTGAAGTTTGGAAATATGATAATGTTTTGCGATGAACTCTCGATATAATTAAGGAAAAAAATCCAGTTAATGACAGTCGCAAACACAGTTGTTGGCTGTCTGCTTGTCGGCTGTCAGCTTATTATATAAGAATAACAATATCATAAACCGAGGAGAGGGGAATCAGGAGGGGGCTGGTGATGAAGCAGCTTCCTAACCATGAACTGACCGTGGCGGGAGTTGTTGAGGAGAATGAGGGGTGATAAATAATTGAGGGGTGCACAGCTGTGCGCTAACTATAGACTGGATCGGGCAACGATTAACCGATTTGATGCTGTAACACAGTGTCAGTTGTTTTACATACGCAAAGCTTTTTATCGCACTATCAATGTCGTGTGCTGCGGCGCACGCGCGCGTGAATGCGTGTGCGCATGTGCTAAGACGACTTATCACGTGTCGAGATGTGTTTCGTAAGCGTGCGTGCAACAGCGGGCCATAACAGTAAGTAGCTATGATGATGCTCGGCCTGAATGCTCTCACCATCCATCTTATGTTTCTCTCTCGACACTTCTCACCCTAATCACGCACCGGTGTGGCGGGCCGGCTGCCTTACAACAGACAGGCCAATCAGCTGATTGATGAATTCGTTGAGAGACAGATAGAGAGAGAACAAACAGTCAACGTGTGCGCGTAATAGATGATATGCGTTCAAGCAAAATTCGCCTCGTCCGTCACTTTGCCTAGCGTTTTTTCACTCGTCATCCGAGGTAACGATCCGAGTGCTTTTTTCAATTTACTTCCTCTCCCTCCTGTGGCCGCCCCGCCGCGCGTTCTTCCTCATAATCATCACACGTCAATTGCACTTTACACCGCTAATCGACGACCTCCCTAGTTACATCACAGGTGAACGACGGTCCGTATCATTTCATATATGATAGCGTCCTCAATATTGACACTCACAACACACAGATCCGATTATCACGGAAAGCGAAGTGCGATCAACCTTCAATATCAACACATGACCTCCTGCTGTCATCTCGCATTCGAATTAACCGAATCGACGGAGGAGTCTCAACCCGACTGTCGACTGATTCGCTGTCTGCTGCTGATATTGAATGAACTTGAACTCGGGCACCCGTCTGATTATGTTTGACCTTGAGTGACCTTCGGTGGCCATTGTCTAGTTCTGAATTAGCAGTTGGACTGGAGACATTTTGCTCTATCTTAATCTAGGTACACTGTTCTATAGAAATTTAAAATCTGGTTTTTAGCCTAAAATTATCTGCTCCCACGTAAAAATCACATCTGAAAGCCGATTTTAAATTTTGATCTATAGCCGATCACAGCTGAACTTATCTTTGAGAATTTGTTGATTTATTTGAAAGTCAATTATGGCTTTATTGGTGTTTCCGTATGGTTTCTTAATCAATTCAGTTTGTTTTTATACAATGTTTCCTGGTTTCATATACACCTCTCTTTTGGTTGTCCAGAAATTACTTGGATAAGTCTAACATTTTTTGACTACTTCTAACATTTTTTGAGAGATAATTTTCTCCTACTGTTACATGGTTTATGTTTATCCATGACTTAAATCAGTATAATAATATTCCAGAATTGCTGATTTTGATATAGGCTTGATATATACACATTTAGAATTGGACCAAATGTTCGCTTTTTTTCTGATGGTCATGTGATATATTATTTTAAACCAATTTTTCCTGCAGCGTCGTCCCATCCTTTCAACCTTTCAACAACTTTCCATTCCTAGTTGATTCATAATCGTTCACAGTTATCCAATATGAATTGAGTTTGCACAATTTTAAACTAAATTTCCATATCATCAGTTCTTAGGAAAATCTTTGTATGAAAGTCCGTAGGAAAATCTAACTGGGTCTTATATTGGGAAGATACTTTGTTTCATTGAATTGACGACTGTTCGGTGATTATCATTATCAATCCATCATGACCCTCGATGCTTTATTCAAGAGTATTGATTCATGCCCACCATTTATTTTTCTGTCATTTCAGATCGAAAACAGTAAATTACGCCCAGTCCGACCCGAGTCGAGTTTTATCATCATGCTTGCTTATCTGGCCGGTGTGGCAGCCATGGCGCTGCTGGCTGCCGTACATGCGGTGGAGATCCCGAACAAGATCGTCGGTTGGTTCACGTTCAGCATGGCTTTTTGCAGTATGAATACAAATCTCAAAGGTGTTTCATGTTGTAATTTTTTTCTCTAGCAGGTTCACTAATCAATGAAAGGATTTAATGTCTGTGAACCAACGACAACCGATTGTAAGTAAGGCTGGCTTTTTCGAGCGGCACGAGGACACCCGCGTAAGGCCCCACAGGAGCGTTTTTGATAAATACATTCAAAAGCATGACAAAATCTGTGGGGTTTGGTTACCTCTAAAAAACGTTGCATTTCCATATTGACTCACGTTAATGTGATATGTTGTCTCATTTCACTACCCTTCCTTGCCAAATTAGAGCTCAACGAAAGTTGAGCTATTCTGTTTGACTTTTACTTATTCATTGTGGTTTGGTCTATACACCCCAAAAATACCAGGCTTCAATGTTTACTCGCTGAAAATTACGAAACAATTTACTCGTGAATTCTGAGTAAGACGATCATTTGATTTGTGAAGGGTCTCATCGGATTCGAGAAGGCAACCCTTTGAAGCGTTAGATTACTGGTGTTGAGCAAAACTGACTCAGGCTACACCCTGTTTATGTGCTATTCAGAAATGAATTTCTGCCATTTGTATCATATTGACAGTTACGGGTTACACATTCTTTCAAATTTTTTGAATTATTTCATTTAAGTGACATATTAAGGTAAAATTATTATTGAACTGATAATTAAAAAACAACTTCATATTACTTGACTTCCGTGTACGTGTATTCTAGTGTGTTTTCAAAAACAGTACTTTAAACACTTGTATCAGTAATTTGACACCGTAAAAAACGGATGGATAAATAGTAAATTTTAAGAATAATGTAATCTTACAATACTTTGATGATGTTTAAACCATCGATCATGAAACATCATCATGTTTAGCCCCCTCCCCCCTCCGCCCGCATAGCTTTAACCTTGGTCAGTTTTGCATCATCCCGAGCAAACTAATGTAAAAAAGTTTGACAAATTTTCAATTTATTCAACCACTAGATTCCATCGAAACTCTCTAGTTCGGCTAACTATTTTGATCGGATCTTATGAAATCGGATTATCCGCGAATTTTCAGGCAATGCGGAGGTCGACTGCGGCGAGGACTACATCGACATTGTCTGGCAGACGGAGGCACCGTTTGGCGGTCGGGTGTTCGCCGTCGGTTTCGCCGATAACGACAACTGCGAAGTGAAGGCGGATCGTCAGCGACAGGTGACATCTACGAGCATTAGGATACCGAAAGACGACTGTGGCGTATCGATGAGCCGGACGGTTGGCGATTTGGTAATCTTTTTGTGGAATAACAAGACTTTACTTGAAAACTTGGAAACGTGTTTAGTTAGTCCAAACTTGCAAAGTACTCATTATAATGTTCTGAATTGAGAGTTGAACGTATCCACCAGGTTTACATAATGTTACTTTTTGTATAACACGACTTGATTCAACCACTGAAACTAGTTTTTTGAGGGTCCAAACTCAATGAAAATTTTCTGATTTGAGAGTGGAAGAAGGTTTACAGGATATTTTTTATAACCTCTGTTGATAAGATACATAGGAATTTCAATCACCATATTTGAAAATTCGTATTCAAAATTGATAAAAGAGTTTTTCTCACGCAATTTTCAACTGTTATTTATTAATTGTTTACACTTTGCCCGTTATCACAATATTTATGTTGTGTCAATTGTCCCTTCTGCACGGCACACTCAACATGTCCGATTATGCATGAAATAACCAATCGTATCCATTAATTCAACAAATCTATTAACAAACATTTTCTTCGGTTTCAGCCGCAAGGACTGTTCGTCAACTTCAAAGTGATGGTGTCTTTCCACCACTCGTTCATCACCAAAGCCGATCGGGTATTGAATAGTCAAACAACATTCCAAACCTTTTAAACCTATTCATAACAATCATTATAAGTTTCAAATCCTATCGAAGTATACATCTTTGAGATAACGTCTTGTATTTCAAACTATAAAAAAATACAATGACAAGTAAAAGTAAAAATATGGGAATTATGGGATCTTATTGACCCCAAGAACGGCGTTTCAGGGCTTCGAGATCAGCTGCTTCTACATGAACGTCGACAAAACCGTTACATTCCCACTTACAGTCAGGCATGTTGTTGTTTTATCGTCTTTTTGCATGTTGTCACTGTTCACTTACTTACATACGAGTGTAGATTAAGTTATATACCGAAAGTATTGAGTTCGGTATAATTTGATACTATCTTCATATGGCTTATTTTCATTGTTGTGAGTGATATCCTAATTTTCAAACCTGGAAACACTGAAAAACGGCAAAAACGTGAAAGTTTGTTTCTTCCTTATATAAACTTGTAAGAACTGTCTTCTTGTTATGATAATTGAAACGTAATACAGTCTTTTGACAAGTGTGAAGGTTAATCTCTGGAATAGCTTCGCGACATACTGTAATTACAAAACACCTATATGGCTTTCATTATCGTAACTGTCATAAGTTGAACCGTGGACAGTGTTTATCATTGCATGGGTTGTGTTAATATCCATGTACCAACAGCATGCCGAGTGCCTGTAAACGGCAATTTCTAGAGTAGAAGTTTGTGAATGAATTTTTTTGAGATGTTAAAATTAATTTTTCATAAACGGAGAACTAGGAACATAGACGACGCTTGCTCGCGGGACATCATGGGCGGTTTATGGCAAACGGTTTATCTTCACTGGTACTGCATAGTTCAAACTGATATTCAGTATAGTCGTATGTTCTATTAGAATTTACCCAATCATATTGTAGTACCAGCTCGAACAGAAGCAATTCCGTAATAAATTTGCCAAAAATCGCCTGCGACTCGGGACCTGTGTATTGTCCGTATAAACACATGTTCATGTCCGATATGTGGTGCATGTCAAATGTCGGGGTGCGTTTTTTAGCATGAAGGAACTGATTGGATTCACGGTGCCGGCTGAGATGCCGCAATGTCAGTATCAGGTGCTGGATCAGGAGACGGGCGATGAAGCGACCGTGGTGGCCGTTGGCGACAAGCTGCTTCACAAATGGACCTGCAACACGCCGTCACCAAGTTGGATCGTTGAGAGGCATCTTTGACCTCTAGCAGTATAATAATAGGCAATTAATTTAGATAACCAATGTCTTATTGTCTTTGGCCAGGTTTTGTATCAGTCTTACACTATTTATGTACCGGTTTAAGATAACCTGTCTTAGAAACGTTACCGAAGGTGGATGGATGTAGATACTGATGGGGAATGATCGAAGTACTGTAATGATGTTGATTGCTATTCGACTTTGATAATGTCGACTACCACCATGTACTGCAACAAGTTTTAATGGTTTCACCCATTCATTAACTGAGAGTATTTCAAAAAAATGTTGTGACCAGTATATGTAGGTTCTCGTGTGACACTTAATCTACAGGGTGGTCCAAAAAAAATGACAACACTTTGAAGCTGAATAACTCTCGGCACAGAGATAATATTCGATTGAAATTTTCAGGTATTATCATCAACATACTAACTTAGAAAAATATATAAAAAACAAAAGGATCGGACAATCACAGCGGCCACCACGCATTAATGTTTGCGAAATTGCGCATGGGTCAAAAACCGCCTAATCGTGCATGCATATTCAAGGGATGATATGCACGTAATAAATGAAACATTTGTTTTTTTTCTAGCCGTTGGTACGATTACATGATTATTTAATGTTTATATTTGGTTTTTAAGCTTTTTGTTCAATTGGTTTTAATTTTTTTCGTTTTAGTTTAGCTAACTAAGCGCTTTTTCAATGTCAAAAGAAAATAC
>OZ038443.1:30729391-30739391 GCA_964036265.1 Daptonema setosum
TCAATTCGCCCGCTAAACTCGTAATCGTCAAATTCTTAATTGAAGGGAAAATGTAATATTTACACCGTGCAACGTTTTTCTTGTCCTGTATCATAAATGTCGTTTATTATAATATGATTATATATGACTATACATATATTATAATGAACGTGTTCGAAAATGATAATTGAGACGGATTTGTAGTAAACAAAGCTTTGGCTGGTATTTAGAATCAAAACTGTGCAACCAGCAGAATTTATTGAAAGCTCAACGTTGATTAGTCAGCTGAGATTTTCTATAATGACAGCTTGCAGCTTACAAACAGTTTTTGCCTACTGTATACATGTAGATATATTCAAGGAACGACCTAGCATCGGACCCCATAAAAAGTTAACATAGTAGTACAGGGGGACAACCTATGGCGCAAATGTACGCAACAGAATAGCCCCGTCCTGCATAACCTAAGTAGACTCTAAAAGCAAACCTCCTTCGGCCGGTGATGGGCCGCAACTAAGCTGCATATACCCGACTATAACTGGCTCGCTACGCTCGCATGCTTTCTACAACACAGTGCCTATGCTACAACACGTGCAGCAAAAATAATGAAATCTCCCCAGCGGGGTCTAACGCGCTTGTCCTCGCTCCGCTCGGACAAACCAGCCTTCCGATAGGTTATCGGGGGCTCGCAGACAGTAAAACTTTACATGGAATAGTCATGTTACTCGAGAAAAACCAAATTCGAAAAATCTGTGGGATTTGTAATCATGCTTAGGGGAGGGGGGAGGGGGGGGGGGGTGATTTGTAGTTTCTTTATAAATTAATGGTAAATTCATAAAGTTGTTGTTGTGCTCGTTGTTCTAATGTGTTTCTTTGTCTTCCAAATATAACGATTCAGCCACTGCGTTCCTAATCACTTGCTCGTTCATTGTTGTAAATCTCAAAATTTCGTCAGAAATTAATTTTACTCTGTTGAGAGAATCGTAGACTCTATTGAGAGTTTCTTTGACTCTCTTGAGAGTTTCCTAGACTATCATGACTCTCATGACACTATATAAAAGGATAATGTTTGCTTATCAGTTTTTATCAGCATGTTACAGTGCAGCAAGTGTAGACGATTTTTTTTGTCTGGTTCGAACAGACTCAGGCAACATCTTCTTTTTCACAAGTTAGACGTGGAAGATGACGTAAAAGATGACGTCATCGAAGATGACAAACCAAAGACCATGGTGAGCAATCAGCGTTGACAGTGAATACGAAGATCGATGGGATGCAGTTATCGAGTACGCATGTAAACAAACCAGTAACGTTTCAATGATTCTCAAGGAACCATATTTGAGCAAGTTTGTCGAATGTATGAAGGACTACGTTGAGGTCCGGTTCGAGTTCATCTTCGCCATGAAGAAAGATGCTGCATACAACAGGCACCACGCAATCGAAAACTTCGAGAATCATGACTTTGGACGAGATGAAGCAGTGGACGCGGCATGGCATAAACGACGGTTTTTGGTGAAACATGCCATCGAAATACATAAACAAGTTGTTAACAAGTAATTGATTGCCGATGGAGCAGATGATGAAAAGGTGAAGAAAAACAAACGATTGATGAAATCTTTTGAGTAACCACCTAACATGTACATATGTTATGATTGTAAAATTTTTATAAAAATCTTATGATTGTTATGTAATTATTGTTATGTGACGTTGCCAGACTTGTTTATTTTTATCCGAATGTTTCAGTACTTCGTATTGTATCATTTTGGTGCCATCCGTGTTGTCCATGTCAAAAAAACATAAAAACTAATCAGTAATAAGATGTATGTAATAAGAAACATAAGAAAAACATATATCCAAAAACATAAAGAAAAACACAAACCCCAAAACATTGCGGGTCCAAAACACATACCCCAAAATATATCCCCAAAACATCGATGGATTTTTGAATATTAGACATTTAACCTGAGTTAATCTAATGACGTCCTATCCAATGTCTTACTAAGATACTACCTCTATCTTCGGGAAATTTGGTTGACATGCCTATGCAATTAGTAGAACGTTTTGCAGATTGCTAATTTTCAACTGAATATAAACAAATCTAATCGTGACTATAAAATTAATTAATCTTTATCTCACCTTGCAATGAGTCACCAGTAGGCTTATCTAGCTCGAGAGAAAGCTTAGTATGGGCAAGCAAACTCGCGATGGTGTACCAAAAAAATCCAAACCAAAAAAAATCCCTGATTTGCCTATACCAAAAAAAATCCATACCAAAAAAATCCACCTAAAACAAATCCATACCAAAAAATCAACCCAAAACAAATCCATACAAAAAAAAATTCATGGTAATTTAATTTGTGCGTGAACGTGTAATATGACCATGATCAGGTATAAGTCAATTCAGAACGTAACACGTATTTACATTTTATACTTGTAGCGGATGACAAATAAAAATAACTGGCTATTTCTCGCTATAATGAAACTGATAAAATAAATGTGCATTGATAAAAAGTTTATGAAGTATAAATTATGATCAATATTGTCCTAATGGGTACTGTTTAGCTCACCGAAAATCATGTCACCGAATTTCACCTCACCGAATTTAAGTCACCGAATGTTAACCCACCGAAAATCAGCTCACCGAATGGTTAACTGACCGAATGGTCAGCTCACCGAAAATTACCCCACCGAATGTTGGCTGACCGAATTTGAAGCCACCGAATGGTTAACCGACCGAATAGTCAACCCACCGAAAACGGGCCACGAAATTGTTTTGACCTTGCGGATGGGGAGTGGGCTCAGGGGTTGTGTTGTGCTGTTAAGGTTTATACTAGAACTAGGGGTGGTGGAGTCGTGTTGTGTAATGTACTCCTCTCCTGAAAAGGAGGGAAATATTTCCAAAGAGGGGGAATTGAACTTTATACCTTGGTTCTAAAAAATGTGTGATTAGCACCACGCGTGTTAATAGAAAGGCATAATCAGCAGTCATTATGTTTCTTGTGCCCCCTTTCAAAATAATTGCTCGTCCGCCACCGTCAATGGATGTGTGTGTTCCATCCAATAAAGATGTTAGTCCTTAGCCTACTTGTCCGCCACTCACTAGCGGACGAGAAGGAGTGAGAAAAGTGGAATTTCCCTCCCTCTTTGGCATTTTTTGAAGTACAATTTGTTCCTTTAGGTTGATGTAAAATGGCATAAATTCTGATGATTCCCCCTCTTTGGGAAGAAACCCATCTCTTTGGAGGGTTAGCCGAAGTGTAAAAGTGGCAATCCCCCCTCTTTGATGAATTTTCCCTCCCTTTGGAGGTTTGGCTCGTCCGCCAGTGCACAGCACGACTCTCCCACCCCTAGTTCTAGTATAAACCTTAACAGCACAACACAACCCCTGACCCCACTCCCCATCCGCAAGGTCAAAACAATTTCATGGGCCCGTTTTCGGTGAGTTGACTATTCGGTCGGTTAACCATTCGGTGGCTTCAAATTCGGTCAGCCAACATTCGGTGGGGTAATTTTCGGTGAGTTGACCATTCGGTCAGTTAACCATTCGGTGAGCCGATTTTCGGTGGGTTAACATTCGGTGACTTAAATTCGGGGAGGTGAAATTCGGTGACATGATTTTCGGTGGGTTTAAGTGACCCCGTCCTAATGTCTATGAAAAATTCATGTCATCCGCTTCGCACATTAGCTTAGATTGTATTTCCTGTTTGACCTTATAACAGTGATTCCAAAAGGTATAAGTCCCCTTTAAATCAAAGATCATTGGTGTCTCTTATTATACATGTCCAGTGCATGAATCTTCAGTGTTTGCAACGTTATAAATCAGAAGTCCCATATCAATCAAAGGAAGATAATGTGACTCACAACGTTGATTGATATGAGACTTCTATCAGGCATCGCCGTGTTGTTTTTACTCATTTTCCATGTTAGATCCTCGTTAAGAACGGTTGCAAAATAAGGACGGTTAGGCGTTCTGAAGCGTTTGACCTTGAGGAAGCACAAAGACAGTTCTCAACCATCGTATCAACAAAGATTAACTCACTTATATGTTTACGGAAGTATATTTAAGCAACGAATTCTATCAGTTGAAAACTATCGTTTTTTGTGGACCGATGGCCCTTTGTTTCCAACTTTAAGATCAATATACATACGTACACCAGCGGACGAGAAGGGGTGGGAAAAGTTGAATTCAACCCTCTTTGACGTTTTTTAAACTAGAGTTTGTTCTCTAAGTTGTAGATAAAACGGTTCCGTGTCTTTTCACCACGCGGAACTTTCACCCCAATTTTTTAAGGGCTTTTCACCCCGCGAAAATTCAATTTTTCGCGGGTGAAAAGCTCTAAAAAAATCGGGGTGAAAATTCTCCCTACCGATAAAACGGCCTATTTTTGCCGATTCCCCTCTTTGAAGAGATTCCCCTCCCTTTGGAGATTTGGCTCGTCCGCCCGTGAAACCCCACGCGTACCACGGCTGGCGCATCGGCGGTTTTTGCCACTGGACATGTGAAAAACGTTGATTATTATTGATTTTAGGGTTATTATGGTTTGAATTACCTATGACAACAGGTTATTGAATTTTCAAAAAAAATAACCCCTCAACCTTCAGAAAATTATATTTCTGATGAGTTATCGTATAAATATGTACATACTGTAAATACGCTGCTCATTTACACCTTCATTGCTTTTGGTACAGCGAATACACGTAATTTGGTAAAGCAAAAATCATCATGGGTTTTTTTGGTATAGCAAAAATGTACATAGATGGATTTTTTCTGGTATAGCAAAATGTAGATGGTTTTTTTTGGTATGGATTTTTTTGGGTGGATTTTTTTGGTATGGATTTTTTAAGTGGATTTTTTTGGTATGGATTTTTTTTGGCATGGATTTTTTTTGGTTTGAATTTTTTTGGGCCGGGCCCCAAACTCGCAAGCACGCCGGATAGCGCAAAACAGTTTGCGCCACAGTTGCCCCAGTTGGGTTCGTCATCCTCGATGACGTCAACTTCTACGTCTGTTTTGTGAAAAGGAACGCTCATGACTTTTAACATACCACTATGTTTTTGAAATCAAAAGTTTTTTTCTAGAAATCAAAACAAATTTAAAACGTGACGTTCAGTAATAATTCGCAGCCGATCTAACTGAAAATAATAATAATTATTATTATTATGACCTGGAAAAGTTTACCCAGCTCATTGTTGTAAACCCATAAACAACTCAGCTTAATTGGTTTTGAAGTAATAAAGTCAGCTGAGAACACAATTTCCACCAATCGTAACTAATAATTAGGGTTTCGAGTTGGTTATGAGTGTTCATGTCTTGCCGTCACGAAAACATTTGTTCTCACACTCTTAGCGTAACATTAAGTAAATTGGTACTACTGGGGAAAACTGCGATTGACTGGGTTGGACGTTGTGGGCCAAAAAAAACGTGTCGCGTTTGAGCTTTTATTGTGAAAGTTACACAAACGGTGTGAGATTGCGGTGAAAAGCTTTCGATTAGGCACATTTTGGCCTACAAAATGATGTGCTACTAAAGTTGAATCTCTCATTTCTTATTTGTTACACGCGATTATTGGAAAAAACATCGAATTTCACCTTGCGAAGTTCATATTTTGTGGTAAAACTGTATAAATATTTAAAACTATTGCACGACGTTTAGATCACATAACCTTCACATACAAGAGTATAAAGGCCCTCCCAGACTTCGTTACACTGGCCGCGTAACAGTTACGCGTAACGCGTGTTACACGCGTGCTCCCAGACTTCCAAATTTGTCACGCGCGTAACGTATAACGTATAACAAGCGCGCGTAACAGCTCCATACAAAAAGCTCGTTACACTTGATATCAAAATTTTTTGGATATTTTTCTTGTTACGCTGGGATGTTTTTTATTGTTTTTCTTCATTTTATAACTGAAATCTTTGGAACTGGACTTTTTTGGGTTGGAAAACATTCTAGATTCATTTTTAGCTTGCATATTTCATCGCATCGAACTTTCTAGACGATTTATGCGGGAATTTGTAGCCAAACAAGTATTCACAGTGTATTTCAAGTTGTAAACTAGCTATAAACTAGTATTTTTTTCAGAAAATCAACGAAATGTTCATTCTGAATAAACTTCTAACATTATTATGAGTTTCTCTTGAGTATAAACTGAAAGAATCAGTAAAATGATCATGTTCAAAAAGAATGTCAACCGACAGCCAGTTTGGTCGCTGAATTCGCTTTCACGTTTCAAGCACCGGCGGGATATATAAAATTTGTTGTGGAGCAGGCCGCGCCCCATAAACCAGAGCAGAATTTATTGCTTTTTGTGAAAAATAAACGTAAATTAGGTGACGAAACCAGTCACTGAACATGTGAAAAAGTTTTCAAGCCATCAGAAACACGGCTTCATCCGGGTTTGCTACGACACTTGGTGAAAACCGACCTTTTTACGCGCTCGACAATAGAGGTTCAAGTTCACTATTGAATATCAACGATAATTTCAAAGTAAATATGTTTCCCGAAGCATTTTCATCTAAAGAAAAGTAACAAATCGCACGAAAAATTATTCACCCCGTTCTTGTTGTCTTTTAGACAAGAGAAGGAGGCGTTTTTACGCTAGCCCCACGATAGAGGTTCGAGTTTACAGTTGAATGTCAACGATAATCGCAAAGTAAATACGTTTCAGAAAGCTATTTTATGTGAAGAAAATTAATAAATCGCCACAAAGAATTGTCACTCAGTCCTGCTTTCTCTTTAGACAGGAAAAGCTGACGTTTTTACGCGAACCCATGATAGAAATTCGAGTTTTATATTGAATATTGACGATAATTGCAAGTAGATAACATTTTCCGCGTCAAAAAAATTAGAAAAAATTTAATATGGCATCAGAAAATTGTTTTAGATCTGCCTCCGTCCGGCGCCGTCCGAAACCTATTTGCACCGACTTTTCTTCAGCGCAAACTCAAAAGAATTTCAAATGCGTGCGCAAAATTCATGCGTCTGTTACGCTGTATAACAACGGAGCTCCCAGAGTCCCGCTTGTCGGTATGGGTTTGTTACGATCGTAACCGTTATGCGTGTAACTGTTATGCTGTTACGCGTAACAAGTGTAACGAAGTCTGGGAGGGCCTTAAGAGCTAAATGTGTTTTTAAAAATGCATAATTAATCACGCAAAAAGTATGTTCGGTTCAGCCTCCTTCATGAGCAATGACAGCATGCACGCGTGTAACTGCTTAATGGCAGACTATAAGCAACAATGTTTTTTTCCAAAATAAAAAATTCTTTATTCTAATATAAAATAATCAACAAAGCTTAGAAACCGACGACCAAGCAATGGTTTTAAATATTTATTCAGTTTAACCCCAAAATATGAACTTCGCGAGGTCAAATTCGATGTTTTTTTTCCAGCAATCGCGTGTAACAATTAAGAAATGAGAGATTCAACTTTAGTACCACACCAATTTGAAGGCCAAAATGGGTCTAATCGAATGCTTTTTACCGCAATCTCACAGTGTTTGTATAACTTTCAAAATATCGGCTCAAACGCGACACGTTTTTTTGGCCCACCCTGTATGTGCGATTTTCGTTATTTTTGGGCTTCAAATTATATCGTTTCATTTTTGTCATGCCTAATTTTTTGAGTGAGTGAGTGGTTGAGTGATTGAGTGAGTGAGTGAGTGAGTGAGTGAGTGAGTGAGTGAGTGAGTGAGTGAGTGAGTGAGTGAGTGAGTGAGTGAGTGAGTGAGTGAGTGAGTGAGTGAGTGAGTGAGTGAGTGAGTGAGTGAGTGAGTGAGTGAGTGAGTGAGTGAGTGAGTGAGTGAGTGAGTGAGTGAGTGAGTGAGTGAGTGAGTGAGTGAGTGAGTGAGTGAGTGAGTGAGTGAGTGAGTGAGTGAGTGAGTGAGTGAGTGAGTGAGTGAGTGAGTGAGTGAGTGAGTGAGTGAGTGAGTGAGTGAGTGAGTGAGTGAGTGAGTGAGTGAGTGAGTGAGTGAGTGAGTGAGTGAGTGAGTGAGTGAGTGAGTGAGTGAGTGAGTGAGTGGGTGAGTGAGTGAGTGAGTGAGTGAGTGAGTGAGTGAGTGAGTGAGTGAGTGAGTGAGTGAGTGAGTGAGTGAGTGAGTGAGTGAGTGAGTGAGTGAGTGAGTGAGTGAGTGAGTGAGTGAGTGAGTGAGTGAGTGAGTGAGTGAGTGAGTGAGTGAGTGAGTGAGTGAGTGAGTGAGTGACTGACTGAGTGAGTGAGTGAGTGAGTGAGTGAGTGAGTGAGTGAGTGAGTGAGTGAGTGAGTGAGTGAGTGAGTGAGTGAGTGAGTGAGTGAGTGAGTGAGTGAGTGAGTGAGTGAGTGAGTGAGGAGTGAGTGAGTGAGTGAGTGAGTGCTAAATTATGCTATTTACTTATCATAATCAATACTTATGGTGCATCAGGTGCTGTTCTTTATGTGATATATAGTCGATAGGTTAAGAAAAGTTGATTACGAAATTACAATACCCAGACATAGAAACAGGTCGTTTAACACGTCCGCATTAATGAAGCTGTAGTTTTGAAATGTTACATGCATCTTTTTAAACGATTCAACAACGATAAACACTGATAAACAGCATAAAACCATCCAGACTTAAAATCCTCTATTAATTCAGAGTTTCACAAAAAAATTCGTGTTTCTTTTCGAAGAAAATACAGGGTGGTCCAAAAAAATGACAACACTTTGAAGCTGAATTACTCCTAGCACAAAGATCAGCTTTAAATGAAATTTCCAGGTATTATCATCAACATACTAACTTAGAAAAAAATATAAAACCAAGGTGATCGGACTATCACAGCGGCCATGACGCATTAATGTTTGCAAAAATGCGTGTGGGTCAAAAACCGAGCGATTCATACATTAACATTTATGACATGGTTTACCCGTGACTTGTGAAACAATAAACTCAGTTATTGTAGCCTGTATACAATGAAGAGTCTTTTTTACTTATTCTGAAGCATTTGTAATTTAAATTTTTTCTATTTTATATTTCATTTGAAAAAATCTTGTTTACGAGGTGGAAACTGTGTGTATCTTCTCCTGACATTGAAAAAGCACTTTGTTACCTAATTTAAAACAAAAAAATAAAAACAAATTGAACCAAATGCTTAGTTACCAACGATAAAATTTTATTAAACGTGGAATTTTTACCAATGGCTATCAAAATCTAATGTTTCATTTATTACGTGCATATCATCTCTGGAATATGCATGCACGATTAGGCGGTTTTTGAACCATGCGAATTTTCGCGAACATTAGTGCGTGTTGGCTGCTGTGATTGTCCGATCAGCTTGGTTTCAAAATCATTGATGTTTACGGGCATTATTTTTCATGTGTGTGCATGGCGAAAGAGTTAAACTTCTCGCTCAGAACCGTTGTTAAGAGCTTTTCCAGATTCTAGTGAACAGTTCACCCATTAAGGTTTCTTACCTGTACATACGCATGCAGTAAACTCACTAGAATCCGTGGATGTAGTTTGATCAAAGTCTCTGATAACGCAAAGTCTCCCCTGCAAAACGTCTCCCACACGTAAAATTCCGAACATGAATACATTTAATTGTTTTACAGAGAATCATACGAAATGACGATTCCATCAACAAAAAAAAATGCCCCCATATTCCCGCTAACACCGTCGAGCTAATTATAGGCTTCGGATCATGATCACGAGTCATGATCATAACTGCTCTTACATACCGATCATATTACTTTAAACAAACTTGAACACTCAATCATGCAAACCTACTAACGATTCGAAAAATGGGAAGTGACGTAGTGACCAAAACATTAATTGAGAACCAAAATACGGTTTTCCGTTAACATAATAGGTATGTACGTCTCATGATAAAAAATCATCTTAAAGTCAACTAAAACTGAGTCGGGCTAATTACAGGGTCCGTTTAACGATTGAGATACTATAGATTTTAATGGCAAATATGAGAAAACAAAGAAACCCATATTTATCGAAGCGTTCGTCCGTTCGGCTTTAGGACCGATCATAAGTCATCGCAGGTTAATGAGATTTTCGACCAGC
>OZ038443.1:30744391-30788344 GCA_964036265.1 Daptonema setosum
GCATTTTTTATTGTTGTTTTATGATACATTATTGTTTTTGTTCCGAAGTTTATAAGTTGCAGTCGATCAAAATCGGGCTTGCACAAACTTCGGCTGCGTCAACCGAGCAACACTGAAGTGCGTGTGTTTGGCAGCCTGACACCTTCACAGGAACGGTGAGTTGCAAAAAATGTGACATGTGTATTGGGATGGATTGGGTTCAGTATGTATAATCGGTTTATCGAATACGAATTTTTTCAAGTTTTATTTCGCGGTGTGTGAAACTTTTTTATAACATCAAATTTCAACTAAATGGCCTGTAAATTATCACCAATAAAACATGGGATTAACTCCAAAAAAATTACATGAGACTGGGAGGAACTTTTGGTTACAGAGAACAGAACATGTTCAGAGCACTTAGTATACATATGTATGTAGAGTAACTCTTTTCTCAGCGACATTCACGTGGTCACGTTGGAGGTGTGTGAGTTGGGGCCGATTGTTCCGGGCTATCCAAATACTGGAGGATCGATTGACTGCAGTGCTGATCGCGGCGACCAGGACAAGCCGAACCGGAAGGACAACGACAACAACAACAACAACAACAACAACAACAACAACAACAACAACAACAACAACAACAACAACAACAACAACAACAACAACAACAATAACAATAACAATCCAAACAATAACAACAATAACAACCCCAATAGTAACAACAACAATCCCAACAATCCTAACGGCAACAACAACGGACCTCAAACACCGGAAGAGATGGCAAGGCAGCAGCTACTGCAAAAACAGCAGCGGTTGATCAATCAACAGCAACAACAACCGCAACCAGGACAGCAGTCGTTCCAGCAGAGCGGCAATCAACTGGGTCAACCGCAAGTTGACAAGTTTGGACAACCCATTCAGCAGAACTCGTTCAACAGTCAACCTCAAATGGGCGACAGTCTCGGAAACAACCCAGCTAGTTTCAATAACCCATCTGGATCAGGTAATCCATCGTTGAACAATCCGAACAGTCCATTCAACCCGAATAGTCCATTAAACCCGAACAGTCCATTCAACCCGAACAGTCCATTCAACCCGAACAATCCAATGAGCCCTAGCAACCCGTTTAATCCGAACAGTCCTATAAACCCGACCAACCCATTGGGATCTGGACCTCAGGTGAGTATTAAAAATGAGGTACCTGGTATTTTTGAGAACATATTTTTGTTTCGTAAATGTTTGTTAGCTTCCCAGATTTACTTCAACTGATTTTACAATAGGAAAACGCGTACCGTTTTTAGGGTGGTACCAACTTGGGTGGTGCGAACTCGCTACTCGATCCGAGCATGGCGATACCGAAGAACGTGTTCGGCGCTACCGATAACGCCGCAATTTACGCCCTGCATCACAACGGTGTCATCTGGGAGAAGGCGGCCGTGGCCTGTAGTGTTGGTTGTACGATCGCCGCCTTAGTCGGCGCTGGCCTCGCTATATTTGCCAATGGTTGGACAATTATTAAAAAAAGTGACTCTCAAAAAAATTGCTTTTTGAAACGTTATCTCTCGCTGAAAACAGTTTCTTCAATTAAATATCTTTCATGTGTCTTTTGAAGACTGAAAATGATTGGGTTGGCTTCAGGTTGCAATTTGAACAGCTGGAACAATCTGACGCCTAAAATCAGTTACGTACACAACGACACTGAGGCTGAGCCGCAGACCGGTATGGTGGCCGATTTTACGCAGGTTTGTAGAGTAAAATTTACTGAAATGCGGTGGGCAGTGGCAGCTGATTGATGCGTAGTGGTGGCTAAAATAGAAGATACAGTGGTTGGCTTAACTGCGGTGAAGTACGTAAATCATATTGGCACTCAGTGGCAACACTTAATAGTGGCAAAATGAAGTTACTTAGTAGCAACCGCATGGAGTGTGCCTCTCGTTTTGTATTATACCGTTTACTTCTTTTCCCGGTTTACATGTTCCCTGACCTATAATTGGACTAACTTCCTAGTCGTAAAAATATTTCGGAACTCGGCGAATATTTCAATTTAGCGAGAAAAACTAACCGTAGTTCACAAATTTCTTAGGTCAATTTGGAGTGCGTGGGTCCTTGGTATGGCGATCCGGCGACCTCACAATGTATCTCCTTCGGTAAATGGGAACCAACTGCGACTATCAGTAACTTCTGTAAAATCGGTTAGAAAAAGATGTGATAAATTATTTGTACAGTTATTTATAAAATTTTTTTTGTCTCTGTTCTTGTAACCAAATTTCTCATTGTTTTGTGGTCGCATTGGAATCTGATATCACCCAATTTGCTCCTTCGCAGGCTGCGCCGCTACGATCGCAGGCAACATTAGCACGCAGTATCAGGACGTGTATCATCCAGATCCACCGCATGTGTATCCGGGCGTTACTTCCGACATGGTACAGACAGGTACTTCATAGTAATTCAAGAAAATAAATAGACTTTGTGATATAACTGAAGTTTCACAAGTCTACCAAGCCGACAAACACAGGTGGAGCTTTTGGCACCATATTATGACACTCACCGTTACCTCACTCAGTCGCTACTGGAATGAAATTTTTTTGGTGATTATCTCAAAATAAAACGGTGATTTCAAAACATAAAATTACAGATTGTCCTACGAGCAACAACTTTGTGAGCACAAACAACGGTGCGACTATGGTGATGGAGGTAGTAAATCCGGTGTGTCAAGAGGACCTTTCCTGGTCACCGAGTCGACTCGACTGCATTCCCGGTTCGTAGAAAAGTTAGAGTAACTCGGCGCAACAGCGTACAAGCCAATCCTCCTGGAGTGTTAGACTATTTCTACAGAGAATGGCTGGCAGATTTCAGGTCATTTTCAGAAAAAAACTGTCTTGATTTCTTGTTACCAAAGTTTGTTTTCATGGATTTGTTAACAGATGTAAGATTAATCAGGCGCTATGTTTGTGGACAAACTTGTGAAAATAAACTTAACAATTTGAACGCGCGTCAAGCGCAGATTTGAATTCAAACTGCGCACGGGTAATTTTCTGATTAACAAGAAACCCTGAATAGGCTATCAGTAACAATTCAACACCCGTCAAACGTTGGTTTAAACTAATTTTAAGCTCTGAACAAGCTCAGTTGGTTAAAAAAAAACATAAAACTTTAACGAAGACTTTTTAAATTTTTTAGCATGCAACCACGTCATCGCAACGACATCAGTAGCACCAATCACACTGCCTAGTGAATTGGCACCAACTTTGGTTGCCGAGAATCCTGTTCCCCATGCCACTTATTCGCCGCAGGTTAATTTGTCAAGTATTCAGACACGTACTTTTCGAAGAGGCCTGGTTTGATTTACTAAAAAGAATAAACTTAATTCTTTATGCGTCTTTACCTCACATTCATCGCGTAGTCTTATTTTGTGAGAGCATGAGTCTCTTGAAAAAATTGAAAACTTATTCGAGAGGCTTTTTTCTGCAAAACTTCAACATGACGCTGATCTTACAGTACTCCAAAATCACGGCCAGTTGTGCCAGTACGCACCCGTGGCTGGTGAAAGACGACGTTTGTTTCAAACCGCCACAACAGCCTGTCTGCCAACCTAACCATGAGTGGGATGAAGATTACACGACGGCTGTCTGCAGATTCTGTTAGACGCTATAAAATTTATTCATCACTGGTTGATAACCTGAACCCATGTTTAAGTCACTTATTGATAATATTGTTTAAGCCTCTCGTTTATGAGTTGTACTTGCTATACTTGTATTGAAATGTTTTTTAGCCTGTGCGGATTCATTCAGCGGCGGAGCACCCGTGGAGCTCACCGAACCTGTGTGCACCGGATTCCTGAATGCGAAAATCGGTTGGAGAAATGAGTTTCCAACTGATTTTTTCGTCCGTTGATTGTAATTTAGTTGAGAACGAAGCTGTATCACGGTATATTGTGTGTTATTAAACTTATTGCTACTTATTATGCATATAATAAGGCTAAGTGATTTGTTAGTTGTCCTAATATCAAATAATTAAAAGAATAATTAAATAAATTTCGAGAATGGTTCAAACAAAATAATTGAAGTAGTTAATAAAAATAGTTATTAAAAAGTAGTTAATAAAAATAGCTAAAATAAAGAATTAAAAAAGATAAAAATAACATAAGAGAGGTAAGGAATCTTAAGAAGTCTCTATGAATTATCCCTAACTCAGAATGCGATCCGGAAACGGAATACATCAAAGACCTATCGGACAACACCCTCTACGCCGAGCCCATCGAGCTGACTTGCGACGCTCAAAACACGTGGAGCGGCAGCACACGATATTCATGTGTGAAAAGTTTGTTCGTAGAATTTAAGTGAGTTGCAAGGATTGTTTCACGAACTTTTTTTAGAATGCGCCCATGAACTTCTGGCATCGACCATCTTGGCAACCCCACCAAATGAAATACTTCCTGTTTTCACCTTCAACACGGAAGGACCAGAAGATGATTACACACCTGCGGTTGGTTTAAACCAATTCTCTTAACTTTAAACCTTAATTTCTGTTCTATCATTTGCAAATTAGATAGCCATCAGTTTGTATACACACTAAGGTACTACGCTTTTCTCGAAACTTCATTCGAAATCGTTAGCATATTTCAGGGTGGCACAGTCACCGTTTCTTGCGCTGACACACATCCACAGCTGGCTGACTCCACCAACAAATGCATAAAGGGTCCGAAAACAGTCGTCTGTAAGACAGACGGTACATGGTCCACCCCCAACTACGCTGACAACCTTTGCAAAGTTGAAGG
This sequence comes from Daptonema setosum, assembly GCA_964036265.1. Classification (NCBI taxonomy): domain Eukaryota; kingdom Metazoa; phylum Nematoda; class Chromadorea; order Monhysterida; family Xyalidae; genus Daptonema; species Daptonema setosum. The sequence goes on from OZ038443.1 coordinate 30,749,148, forward strand.
TGAGCAGTCGTAAAGTTAAAAGATGAGCAAAATAGCATCTAGGAGTTACATTCCAGTTACATATCGTCTCCATTCCAGACTGTGCCGATACGTTCACAGGTAGTGCACCGTATGACGTCACCAATCAAATCTGCAAGGGTTATCTCAATGCCGAGACACGTTAGTTGCACTTTTGGAGTTTGTTTGTGCGTTCAAACGCAGCCGATCGGAGATGCAGAAAATATTTTAATATTCCGGATATTCCGGACAAAACAGATGCCACTTTTTAGTTTGCAATTTAACAACATCCTATGTGCAAAATCTGGTTACTAAAGAGCTGCTGGAGACCAATCAAGTGCTCACGTGCGAAGCCCAAGATGAGTGGAGCGCCATCACCCGTTACGCTTGCATTCCAAGTTGGTGCTCTAAAAGCATTAACATTATAAGACCCAGAAGATGAATGGATAGTTCAGTAAAAGTATATTGTAGGTATACACATTTATTAGTAGCAGGTTTTTCTTAGGTGTAATCGGAATAAATTTTTGCAGAATGCAACAATGCTGACTACACAGCTCTCGCCGCTGTCGTCGAAACGAATGAGGATTCGCCCACGTTTACGGTAGACGAGAAAGGTCCCGTTGATCCGAACTTTTCGCCAAAGGTGAAAACTTTGTCAACACTTTAAGCAAATTCTTCCCACAACCACACTTTCGCGCATGAGATAATTCGTAAGCATTAAAAAATTAACAAAACGACTTTTTTTCGTTTGGATTGGACTGCTGCCTTTACGAAAATTGCCTTGCAGGGGGCTAAATTTACGATCTCATGTGATGCTGGGTTTCCGCTGCTGGTGGGACCAGACGGGAAATGTACATCGTCACCAAAGACAGTGACGTGCCAGGATGATACCAACTGGTCATTCAATTATACCGGACATCTCTGTAAATTTGGTTAGTGAGTTTTTCAAAGACTGATTACGAATAAAACGTTAATATTTGAATCTTCAACCTTAAAACCAAACGGGTGCCGCGATACAGTTGATGAACGAAATCATGTAAAACTCCGAAATGAGTCTTACAGAGAAAAAATATGCGGATGGCTCAGCCAAGTGCAACCGTAAAGACTCTAAATAAAAATTTTAGTTTAACTTCACGGTTACTTCTCGATTAAACTCGAACATTCAAACCTAGGAGGAAATCTGAATTACGTCTCGTTATTCATAAAGCGGATAACTGCGGTTAAGCTAACTAAAATCTTGAGACTCTTTTCAGTTTTCGTATGATGTTTTATAAAGTTTTAAAACTTTACCTCAATTTACAAAAATCATTATAATAAAGTGAACAGTGATTATATGGTATTTTTCATCATAGATTGTGCTGATTCATTCTCGGGCAATGCACCGATCAACCTGACCAATCCGATTTGCAACGGATTTCTGAACGCCGAAACCAGTTCGTTGAAAAAATATGCTCATAAACATTTAAATGTAGATTATATAATGATATTTTGGTAAAGGCGCAGCTTAACCAAACAGCATATGCTGACTGTTTTTCTATTTTCAATCAATAAAACATCGTTTTAGTTTATACTCATTAAATGAGTCCGTTGTCATTTACACAAAACATGTATGCAAGTAAATAAAAATTCCGTCGTAGTTGCGATATAAATGTTAGCTTAAAACTTATCTATACTCGTTGTTTCTTCAGTTTGCGATCTTGAAAAGACATTTGTGTTAAACAAGACAACAAATACGCTGCTTGAGTACAACCCGAAGCTGGTGTGCAACGGTCCGAATGCCTGGAATTCCACCACCCGCTACGACTGTGTCGTCAGTTGGTGATGTTACTTTCAGATTTTTTTCTTTTTTGTTCGTATTTTTTTCATCAAAACTTGGCTACGGGAGCCTTAAACAAAACCCAGAAACGTGCCTTGTGTTAAAAACTTTGTTTGGTTTGCAATAAAACGTTTCCTGTGTTGTTTCTTGAATTTTAGCTAAACGTTTATTTACCGAACACGCGTTTCTTGAGCAATTTGAACGCTTTACAATCATGGTTGTACAGAATAAACTTCTTTACCGAATTAAGATTCGAAATCTATTTACTGATATCGTGAGGTAGTCTCTCGTTTTTAACTGAAGAAAAACTAAGCGTTGAAAAATTGAGCCAACATGTCACGCACTGATGTGTAAGTCACCCAAGTTTTCACGATCCAGAGCATCAGCTTCATGCAATCTGTCGTTTTTTATGCTAAAAGTTTACTTCTCCGTTTCAGAATGCGATCAAACCACCGTTATCGAACCGGTCGGCGACGATATTGAAGAAAATGTTGAAAAGCCTATTTTGACGGCCGAGGAGACTGAGTACGAAAAATTCTCAACCTTTGTTAGTTTTTCTCGAAGCAAGAAATCACAGGGAGCCTTTTTGAGGTGTCGGCTTGTCGTCTATCTTAATCTATAAAACACCTAAAGACTACATATTTTTGCTCCAAGTGACAAAAAGCTGGCTTGATTTTTGAAGGCTTAAATTGTGTCAGATTCCGAACATTGGAGAAAATTGTTGAACCAATTTTTTTTCTTCGATTCCTTAAAGACTGATATCTCTGCAACAAAATTTGAGACCGTTGCAATTTTCGCCAAAAAAATCTCAACTGGAACGCCGGATTGTAGCGATAACTCGAAGAGGTATTTTCAGAATTCTTAATAGATTACGCTGAACAGAATTCAACTGCTGGGGCTTTCTCTGCGCGTAAAAAATCTCTCGCTCATTCGCCCAATAATTTCAGCTAAAAGATTAAAATTGAATTCACAACACTCAGAAGTATCTAATGTAAATCTGTTTTTGCTCCACTATCATTTTGCCCAGTTATCAGAAGCTGATTTTCAGAAGACCAAGATCACAGCGACTTGTCCCGACGGTTTTCCGCGTTTCGTCGCGCCCGACGGCAGCTGCACGACAGCACCGAAGGTGGCCACGTGTTTAGGGGACTCGAACTGGTCGGCCAACTACTCGGCCCATTTGTGCAAGTACGGTTAGTAATCAGTCTCTTAGAATTGCCACGAGGTGAAGGTAGATAAATTTTACACATAAAAAGTGTTATTTTCAGTGAATGAGTATTTCTAGTAAAGTAAGTTTTTTTATCGCTTACTCTGTGTCAGCCGTTCATCTCGTGATACAGCTTCACCTTACTCGTTAACTCAGATTGTGGATTCAAAATGGAGACGAGGAAGCCGAGCTTGAGTCGAAGATTTTGTTTTTAATTCAGCCTGAAGCTTAAGCTAATCATCCATGTAGTACACAAGCCCTCATCTGTAACGCAAGCTCAGTCTACGCATACGCTCACATTAGAAGTGTTTATGCGCACGTAATTGACCGTACCGGAAATACAATTCGGTTCTGCGCAAAGCTGAAGTTTTCATTTCGGTGAAATGTTTTTACCAGATTTTATTTTCCTTCCGAATTCGAGAAAAGGCAGAAATTATAAACGGTTACTGAAGAAATATAAAAAAAGTATTTTGTCTCGACTAGGATGTGTCAACTCTGACTGCTTTCAGATTGCTCCAAGTCGTTCACCGGTGGCGCACCTGTTAACTACACGGAACAAGTGTGTGCCGGATATCTTGGCGCTCTTGTCGGTAAGTCACTCAATTCAAACATCTTGTTGTCATTGTGGAACCTTTTCATTTGTCTGATAACACCATAATAAACACATAAAAACATGTTTTCATTTTCATTTTCATTTCATTTCATTAGGGCCAGGACATACAAAAGCATGAGTACACATGACAAAAGTATTGTATGAACATGATGTACGTCCAAACCCTGAAAAAGTTGCACGTGATGCCGTGGAGTTTAAACCGACACGATTTTTCCATCGTCAGATAATCAACTGTAAAGCCTAATTTTGGATAGGATATGTAATTAAAACGTAAATAAGAGATGAATACAAAGTTTGTCTGACACTCTTGTTTAACACTACTGACCCGACGAATCTGTGTATCTGTATGTATATTTTCCAGAACTTAAATATGGGAATAACTTTCACAGTCTGATAATCGCCTCGCTGACAGGTTTGTCTTGTTCAGATTGCGATACGTCAACGCATTACGTGAAGGCTCTTGAGAACGGCACTCTGCTGATCGAAAACCCTGTAATAGAATGTATTGGCTTCAATGATTGGAGTGATAGCACACGATGGGCGTGCTTGCGCAGTTAGTCTACCTAACTTGTTGTATTTCGACTGAACATAGGGTTTTTCAACCTTTTTCTCTCAGTCAAAACGGGCAAATAAATACCTTGCTGGTTAATGACGATTTTTTGATCCAGTTAAGCCTTCGAAAATACAACAGTTGATCAATAAGTTACCATTTTCCGAATGCGATCATGACCTCGCCAATAATGTTGTCGACCCTGAAGACCTTCTCGATCACGAGGCCATACCAACCGAAGTTTTTTCCAACGCTGAGCCTGAAGAAGCCGATTTCACACCAACCGTTATAACCTTTATTCTTCACTTTGTCAGTCACTAGCAAGAAAAAAATTTGTCGAGTGAATAATAGAAGTTACACCTAAAACTTTGTTGGAAGACTCAGAGCCTACGTATGTAATCCTAGATGGTAATTAATTTATTTATATTTCAGCCGTTGACGATGGAATACACGTGTGCTTCTGAAACACCCTATTTCATGACTAAAACTGGCAGTTGCCCAAGAGCTCCTTGGACGGCTTCGTGTCGGGGCACAGGCTTGTGGAGCCCAAACTACACGGAGGCCAAATGTGTTTACGGTTGGCTGTTAATGTATCAGATGGGCAATTTTAAGTTTAAACGTCTGACCTGAAGCATGAAGATTCTGGTGACAGAGTTCGAGCCAACGTGTATAAGACTTGAGCCGTTTCAAAGTCGCCGCTCGTCTACAAACTATTGTTGTATTATAGCTTGTTTTGAGTTACCCTGTGAGAACTCTGCGTATCGGAGTGCGCACGTGAAACATTATATTTGATTATTATTTCCAAAAAAGTTTACAAAGGAGTGCTCATGTAAAGCGTGAGTTTCATACACAGATGGTTGCATAAGTCAAATGCAGTGCTGCTGTATGGATACGTGCACACACAAGCTAATGTTTAAAGTGACTAGGGTAAACCCGTTGCTACGCAACTGTTTTTTTAGTTGTACTAAACTCAACTATTGTACTCAAACTCAGACAAAACCCATTGACTCGTTCATTAGTTTCTCTTTAGCTCATTTACAGGAAATTATCATATGTACGCTGAAGCGATATAAAATAACGAATCCCTGTTTTATTGAGTATCAATATAAATTCTTTATTCAGTTGAACTTACGCACCCTTTGAAATTAGTTTTTTTTTCATCCATTACATTAATAAATTAATAATCTATTTTAGCTTAACGGCGTGGAGTTTTACACACCCTTCTCCACAACACAGCACGTCGTTTGATTGAATACGTACAGTACTATATTTTATAACTTAACTGAAATTTCAATATACAAAATTTACCCGACCCATTAGACTTTTGTTTTTGTTTAAAAACTGTTTTCCTAAGATTAATTCAAATAACAGTATGAACTCTGAAAAAATCCCCTATCACCCAGTATTTTTCGTTCATAAAAGAAACTATTGTCACCCGTCCCGTTTCAAACCCGAAACGATTTTTTTTTATTTTTTAGGAACAGAAACAGTTAAATTAGATTTTGATTGTTTTCAGCTCACGGATAATTGAGGTATGTACATACATCGAAGTGAAAGCAAAATGTTATGTTTAGTTCAGGAAATGGTGTTTAGTGATTGGGAGGGTGGCGATGATTTCCCTCATTGAACCTTCGAATCTTCAAATACAAAGAGTATGAACTTAAACGTTTTTCATAAAGTTAACTCGAAAGTTTTATCGTCCGTAAGTTCAGCCATTCGAGGAGGGTGCTGATGATTGCAACCTTTGTTGAGAAGAAATAATCAGTGAATGAGATAAAAAAAATTAATGGATCACAATCATGACCTTACCGAATTATCATGACCTTAGGCTCGGTTGAGGCACATACATTCTGGTCAGGATGAAGGGAAGTCGATGATTTATTTCGTTGTTTCCAAGAAGTAATAAAAGGTTTTTTAGTGTTGTTTTCGCGATATTTATACTAAAAGCGTGACAGACAGACAAACAGACATCGTCTAATTAATCTTACTAGGGTGAACCCGTTGCTACGCAACTGAGTGTTAAGTTTACAAAGATAAATCGAGCAAACCCGTCGATATCAAAAATTAGCTTTGATATACATATGTATGTACCCTGAATGAATATGTATTATGCAGTTGGAGTCGACGTTGGTCCACAGTTCTAACATAACTTTTAGTAGACCAATTGATTTAACACCCGTAAAAATACACCGTTTCAAGTTTTTTTAGTTTCAACTAAAAGGAATAAAAAAACTGTAAAAAATTATCGTTCAAATTAAAAAAAGGTAGTTAATCGAATAGTAAGGATAGCTCTTCATCAAAAACTGAGACTTAACGATAAAACTTTTAAATTTACTGTACAGGGTGAACCAATTGCTGAGCAGTTGAGTGTCATGTTTACAAAACTCTATTTTCCTACTTGGTCTCCGAAAAACCCATCGACTCATTTATTACCTTCTCTTCAGCCTTACCTAAAAAATTAATAATAGTAACCCAGTTTTATTGTTAAAATGTTACTACAAAAACTCTTGTGAAAAATAAAACACTCAAACCGTCTGTCCAAAATTATTCTGAGAGTTCAACTCATTTATTGTAATTGGGTTATAATCAGATGGTTTCCTGAAATCAAGTTTTTTCTTATTAGCTGAACGATTAAAAAAACGTTTATGACATGACATATCTTATGGGCTATATCACCGGTTCATTAGCATCTTCAAAGAGCATGAACTAAAACGTTTTTAATAAAGTTGACTCGAAAGTTTTGTGGTCCTTAAGTTTAGCCACCCGAGGAGGGTGCTGATGATTGCACCCTTTGTTGAGAAGAAAGAATCAGTGAATGAAATTAAAAAAATTTATGGATTGCAATTATCATGGCCTTACCGAATTATCATGGCCTTAGCCTCGGTTGAGGTACATACATTCTGGTCAGGTTGAAGGGAAGGCGATGATTAATTTTTTTTCTTTTCATAAAGTAATGAAAGGTTTTTTAATGTTGTTTCGCGATATTTATACTGAAAGCGTGACAGACAAACAGACATCGTCTAATTTATATATAGATGGATTAGGAACAAAAAAAAACGAGTGACGTGTTGCTGAACTGACCAGGAAATGGCTAATTTTATACCAACTCCCTCAAGACTTCTTGAAAGTTAAAGGCCCTATGATAAGTTTTACTAAGTGAATGATATATCAAACGGTAGATTAAAAACAGACGAATTTTTTTCATGCGATCGACAACTGTTAAGTCATAAGATTATTTTACTATCAAGCCGACTAAGTGAGACACATACTAAAACAAACTCAAATCTCTATAATTTCTGTTTTGTTGTTTAAAAATTTTCGTAAATGGGTGATGCATCTTTTCCTCAACTTAGAGCTACCGATGGAGCAATTTTCTTATCATTTAACTCCAATAAGGGCGTGATGAATGCACATGAAATAACGCTTCCAATCTGTAAACCTTTTGCTCGTTATTAATGTTTCACGTGTGCGCCCCGACATGCAGAGTTCTCACAGGGTAGCTCAAAACAAGCTATATCGAAAAATATATATTTGAGTTCTTTGCTATGCATGTCGGCAGTTGATCCAAACATAAATGTGGATTAAAAATATTTGAATGAGTTTGATAAATCGGAAAAATAGGATGAAACGTTTTCCAGTCTTTAATTGTCAACCAATGTCGCTTCCTGCTAGCTTGTCTCACTCGAAAACTTTTTTCACGTGGATTCAAACTGATTTCGCACTCCAGTCCGGCAGTACTGAGCAAAAATCGACTCATACTTCAGGTACTGCCGAGTGGTTACTGTAATGCAATGGTTTTATGAGTCGTTCACAGGCACAAAATAACATCGTGTTAAATTTTATTATGGTTTATGTATTAACGGACAGTTAAACTTCTTATAAAAACCGTTTTTGGTGACAAAAAAATTTGGCGTTTAGGAAAAATTCTAGAACATTTTTCGAAGTTTAGAAGTTTGCGTCTCAAGCGGTTGCCACATGTTAAAACGAGTTGCATATGACCACAACCATATTAAATAACAAGTTTAGAGCTGTATTCGGGTCAGGTGAGGTATAAAACGTTGCTTTCAAGTCAGGCTTCGCGCCCAAGTCCACTCCAAAACTTATGCTTAAACCTAACCTGGAACCAACGTTTTATTCCAAATCTGCCAATTTACTTAAATGGCCATATGAAAGCTTGTGATAAAGCCTAAGCCAACTACTGAGCCTAGGCCTATTGATAAGCTAAGCCTCAACTTAAGGAAGTAACATATTCGATTTGTGTTTGGAGGTTATTGAATCCGATTGTGGTTGTATGCAACTTGTTGTAGCATGTGTCAGACAGCAATTTCTTTCATAGACAATTACAAAGCCTATAAAATACTGGATACTGCATAATCGTGGACGTTTTTTACTAGAACAAAAACTAAATTTACCATTATTATTTCCACAATGGTTTCTGAATTGAATGGAGTAACAAATCTAGGAGTATCTTTTTTGTGTCAGTTACATCATGAGTTACAAAAAAATATGATATTATACTTAGAAAAATCGCATGACCAAGATATTATATTAAAAAATAGAATGAGCGAAAAGTTACAGATTGCAAACAAGGCTCACAGACGTCGGTTACAAGTCAAGGAAACGCACCTTTCGTGTACACGAACAAAGTTTGCGATGGCTACCTGAACGCCAGTACCGGTAAGTTAATGAACAATTCATTCATATTTTATCAGTTTTAGTTTTAAAACAGACCAGCAAATTTATGATAACATAGAGAACATGAAAGATAACCTCTTCATCGTTTTTTTCCATCGTCCAAAACCTTTGCTAATTATTTAACTTCGATAATTTGGCTTGTACAAGGTGTCCCATCTGAATGTTACGCTTCATTTTCGCTATGACTATCGTTATGGTTGACCGATTTCAAAGTTTTACGCGGCATTTGAAAAATAATTTAGAAAAAAATGTAGTGCTTAAAATCTTTTATTTTGAGGTTAATTTAAACTTCAAGTCATATCCACGGAAGTCTTTATTCAAAAAAATCGGCCATTTATTCATGTTTAGTAAACATCAACAATATTCTCTTGGAATCTCATGATCAATGTTATCTTGATTATGTAACCACAACTTGAAATACAAGTGTAGCATGCCAGATTAAACCTTTTTTATACTGAACTTGATCACCGCTCCGTCAGATGCACAGTTCCCAACAATGCTTAGGCCTAGACGTGATTCCTCAGATTTGCCCTCAGCTCATTGAAAGCAAGCCCAAAGGTTTTCGAATATCGAAATTCTATCCAATACGCTTATCATCTAAGAAGCGATTTAAAAAAATGATGCGTTTTTGCAGATCTTGGAAAATCACGTCTTTTTCATTCAAATATATGCATTTCTGAGGAATCCAGGAATGCAGATTCTGGAGCATGAGCATTGTTGTGAACTGTGCATCTGAAGGAGTGGAGGTGTTGAGGATTAAAAAACTTATTCTCGTATGTTTCAATGGTTTTATGTTGTAGTAACCTGATTGCTAACAAACTGATGTAGATTTGGCATAAACCATGAACTGGTAAAAAAAACCCGATGTGGAAAGTTATTAAAATCTGTTAACCATAACAAAAATGTTAGTGAAAACAAAACATAACTTTTTAATGAGGTACCCTGTACTAAAATGATTCTGATTCTAGCTTGCGATTTGACCAAAAATCTGGTTGTGGAGCAAGGGAACGAGGACCCCCCCTCATTCGTCAACGTGAATATGTATTGTGAAGGACTTGACACGTGGGATGACGGAACAGTTTATGATTGTAAGAAAAGTTGGTATACACAAATATCAGTATCTTAGTTACGACAGTGCAAGACAGGAGTACCTGTGGTGTAGCGGTTAGCACGTCCGTGTACTAAACGGAAGGTCGTGGGTTCGAATCCTACCAGGATACTTGAAATTTTTCAGTTTCTTGGTAGGACTAGAATTTGTTTACTAATCAGGATTATCATGCCGAAACATCTAAATCTGATATCAAATCATAAATATACTGGAATAACGATAATCCCTCATAGTCAACCTCCTTTTTGAATGTGTGTCAAATCCGGATGACGAGGATGACGTGCGGCTAGCACGAAGTAAAACGGAAATTCGATGATGGAAGATAGAAAGGGGTTATGTAGGTCTTTCTCGGTCTCAGCAAGAACAATTGAACGAACACTTATTTGGACAAGGACATCTAATTATAATTCGGCGTTTGAAGCTCGGACTATTCAAAATCGCCACCATCAAAGGACCGAGTTTTTACGTGAGGCAATTAGTATAAATTCAAATTCAGTCAGGTGTATACAAATATTCTTTTTGACATGAATTAGTTTTTTTCTTTCCAGAATGCGTTTTTGGCGTCGAAGCGATCCCCGAGGATAACGACCGATATTTTGATCCTGTTGATGAAGATTATTTGATACATACGGAGTATCATGATCCCGAAACTGACGATCCAGTTGCTGCCGAGGTTTGGAGTGCTTTATAGCTTGAAAATGATTCGCTAGCTGTATCTTAATTTTTTTCAATCACGTTTGCTGCTTTTCAGTATAACAGATGATGTGTATTCCCGTTTATGTCTTTTGCGCAACTGCATTGATATTAGCTAGTTCACACATAGTAACTTGAAACGTCAGTCTAATAACTATGTAGTTAATCAAATAATATCAAAGAGAAATATCGATATTTTGCCGTACCTATGTACCCAAATTTTTCCCCAGTTGTCCAAATATGTGGTAACACCAATCGTGGTAAGTTAAAATTAAAAATATGAACCTGGAAACCGTCAAACAAACATAAATTTTTTGCTTCGATAAATAACTTCTTCATAAAATAACTTGGTGGAAACTTGGTTACAGGGTGATGTGTCAGTTATCGAATGTCCTTTTGATGGGTACGTAACGGACGGTAGAACGTGCCACGCGCTCAACGCAGATCAAAAGTTGGAACTCGACTGCCTTAACAACAAGTGGATCAATGCAGAAACCGGCACGGTGTTCAGTTTAAAAAAAATGGCCTGCACGTTCAGTTAGTTGTGGTCATTTAGCAGACATTTTTTCTAGACCAATCGAAACTTGGACAACCTCTCAGTAACGGAACATCTTATTGTTGGCTGAGTTTATATGCAACGGATTCAATTCAAAAGTTTTTTTGTTCCTACAATTCTGCACGATATTAAACTAACAAAAACAATAACTTTATTTTTTTTCTGTTTTTTTTTCATTGTCAAACAGACAGCGCTGACTCTCAGAACCGTGATAATCGTAAAAAAAATGAGTATATGCGTTGAGTTGAGTTCTTGAACGTAAATAAACAAACGTTCTTGGTCGTAACTAAACATATGTCCTTTAACGTAACTGAATAAACGTTAATAAAAGCAACTAAATAAACGTTCTGGAACGCCTCTGAATAAAGTTGAAAGTGGCTTTCGGCGGCGGTAGAAAGTCCGCTACGCATGGAATACGGAATCATGTACATTTCATGCAGTGCTTTTTTTGAATTGAAATTTTTTTATGTGGCCAAAAAATGCACCTCATGGCAAGCTGACTTCATCTTAAATCTAGCTTATCCAGGGTTTCCTGTTAGACAAATTTTTTCGCATTCATGTTTCATTTAAAATCATTTGTTGTTGGCGCGCTTCTAAAAATTCGAGAAATAAAATCTTTTTCACATAGCATTTGAACAACATGAAAAATCAGCGATTAATTCATGGCATACGTGCGTAACCGAAGACCCACAAACGTTTGATAACAAGAAACCCTGACCCAGCTATCAACTGACCATCCGTAAAATTTCCTCTAAACTGCGCTAATCAACCTCCGTTCTAAGTTAAAATGTGTTGTTTTTCAGCGTGCGACTTCTCCTCGTTGACGGGCAACGCCACAAAGAGAAAGTCGGACGCGTGGTGCGGTGGACACTTAACTGCGACTGTGTGTTAGTAACGTTGTATTTAATCGTAAGCGTTATGTCGCATTTGGCACCGGAACATTGGTTTACATCATTTTCAGCGTGTCCGAGAAATCATTACATTGCTGACCATGCGAACCCCGAGAACCCAACGTATTATCCCAGGATCCCTCCGGTTGAGGTGGTGTGTGAAACAAACGATACGTGGGTCGATGACAAGACTGTTTGGGATTGTATCAAAGGTTAGACATTTTTTGAGAAGTTGCAAACAAGAAGATTGTCGGAAACGGACGCTTCACTTTTGAGCAGCATAATATTGCATATTACAAGTGGTCAGGTATTATGCCAAAAATAAAATCAGGCTTTTCTAAAAAAACTGAATTTGTTAAACGATATTTTAGCGCTACTACTTGAAATACTAGATGAAATTGATTGTACAAGGTGTGCCTTTCAAAATTACAATTTGTTCCCGCTGTTATTTACCGATGTGACTTACCGATTTCGAATTTTTATGCGGCATTTGAAGAAGAATTAATAACAAAATTCACGATCACTTTGAAATTTCAAATCGTCTCCAACTGGTTTTTAGTAACAGGAATCACTAGTTTGCTTGACTGGCGCATTAACTACTGATCAGAGGAAGCAAATAAAAAGCGTAACATGCACTTATTATTCTCCGGTCGAAGTTTTCTGGTTTGAGCAATGTACGAGCGAATGGGTTTATTACAAATCACCGGTTTATTACTAATCAGACATTTAACATAACACACATGCATTTATTTGCCAGCTTGTCCGGACCCGCTGCCTCTTTATACTGGCGTCGCTGATGAGTACAATGAAGTGGTCGTCGTACTCCTGGCAACCGACATCTCAACAAGTGCAACCACAGTTGCAGTTACAGAAGACACGGTGTACCTTCATGTTAGTAAGTCTTATTACTGATGTATGTAATTTACGAAATCCGTCACCACACTTGTTAAAGTCGAATAGTTTTAACAATGTTCAGAGGATGAGTAGCCCACTGAATGTTCAAGTGTAGTGAGTTTCGCTAAATTTTTCCTTTATGGTTCCTTAAAACATTTCACACACATATACATCTCTTTCAATTGTGATTTTGGTTGCGATGCAACGGGTTCTAAAACAAACAGACCTGATAGACTGGAGAAAATTAATTTGTATGTTGTTTCAAAATATGGTAGAAACGACAAGCTTTCAAATTCAATGCAAACACCTCCAAACCACGGCTGAGTGTCATCCTTTTTTGGCCCACTTTGTCAATTTAAATTAAGGGTGAGGACCATTCCTTATTTAAATACTTTTGCTATGTTTTTTCTAAATGTCCTCAGAACGTTGAATCTGAACATTATCCGTCCAGTTTATTTAAGTCGAATTTACTAACAGTTTAGATGAGTTCAACATTTTTTTGCTAGTTAACGTTCAGCTGTCATTTTGAAAATTTCAAGAGCCAGTATATTAAATGCAGTTTGTCAATTCAACTTCAGGTGCTCACTATTTTCATGTGTACTTTCGTTAAATGAATTGGTTTCACGATATGTAGGCACAAAAATCAGATTGAACCGAACTTTTCATAGATTATCATAATTTTATTTACTGAGAAAACTGTATAAATATTCAGATATCATATATCCAATCGAGAAATTAATAATGACCTTTAACAATTTTTTTTCCTGATTTATTTATTGTGTGAGCGAATTTCACTAAATTCCGACTTTTGTGTCACACTTCATTTGGCTGCCCTCCAACGAACCATAAAATATTCTCTTTATCGGGTCTGTCAAAAACAACTTTGTCTAGGGTACTGTGTTGAAAGTGGAATGCGATGGAACAGGATCACACCCGTTGTTGGTTGATAGCCAAGGTGAATGCATTGATCAGGCAACGCCTCACACCAGCATCTGCACCAATGGCGCTTGGATCGACACCACTTATCAAACAGCAACCTGCAAATTCGGTTGGACATGGCTTTGGTGAATGGTAAAGTACAATATTGCTTTTTCGCTAACATTTTCCAACAAAATTCCGTCGAGTATCACGATCAAGTCACGCAACTTTTAAGTTCGTGTTTTCTACAATGTTACACACGACACGATAGATGTAGCGTGATCCATGAAAAAGCTATAACTCTCGTTTCGCGGTTGTGGAAGTTCGGCATGTTTCCACAACTACAATCGGATTTGATGTGGGGAAACCGTGCTCTGCGATATCATAGTCGGAGAATGTAAGGGCAAATTTTTATGAACAGTTCACTATGATAAGCTTTTCCGCCAAGTTGGGAAACATACAGCTAAGCTGGCGACTAAAGTTTTCGTTTTAATTACTTAAAACAATCTGTGCAACGAGTTATGACGCATATTTCCAAACCGCAAAAATTTTCCTAGAATTTTTCACAAACACGAAAATTTATGTGCGCATACTAAAGTTTGTATAGTCGGTTAGATAAACCTTTCTAAATTTTTCAAGAAAAATGCTACCAGCCGCACATAAAAATATTTTTGTAAAACTGTTCTTTCGTCAGGTTTAGAATTTTAGCACAAGGTTTACACAAGTGTGTCGAACTGAAATTGTCGCATGGATGAGCGATTTTTTCTGAGCAGTTCAATTAAATGATGAAACATAATAACTTCAGAAAACGATAAAAAGTAATAACCAGACTTTATTACTGACTTTGGGTGAATAATTTACACAGAATTCGAAATTTTCCCCGGTTTACCTTTATGAAAAAAACAAAAAATTTCTGAACAAAATTTCTTGTAAAACTTTTGTCAAAATATCAAACACGACAACAAGAATATTTTTGCAAATTCAATTTCTCTATGTGCGTGTACATAAATTTATAAACACCTTTTTGGAAAGGTTTTCATAACCGACTATAACCACCGCTGACGCGGACCCAGCATAACGATAGGTAATCGATGGGTAGCGGACAGTAAACCTTGAAAAACCAAACTTTTTTTGTGACAGGAAATTTTGGCGTTTAGAAAAAATTCTAGGAAAATTTGCGGGTCTTGAAATTTGGCTTACATGACATGCGTCTTGGAATTTTGCGCTAAACGAGCTGTGCCAATTTTTTTAATTTTGGGGTTTGAAATCAATCCAATCTTAATAACATGCCTTTTACCAGAAATTTTCAACTAATTCCAAATTCAGAGTGTCTCGAACTGACTGCCATTACTACTATAACCGATGGAACCATGACGTACTCGAACACCGTCTGCGCAGGTCACCTGTCGTTGGTCTTAGGTTGGTTTCTCTTGCTATTTCTGTTCATCTCTTGCGTTTATCAAAACTTTTGTTTAGTACTAACAATTGATCAGGAGACTAAAATGAACTACAGGGTGGGCCAAAAAAACGACCACAATTTGATCTGACTAAGAGGTGGTTGTGTTTCATCTTTTGGCTTGTCTTTTTTCAACATTCATTAAGAACATAATAACTTGACACGTGCACGTGAAACCCAAAAAACGACTCGCACATTTCTACAACGGCTTATAATGACAGTTTATAAAAAAATAATATAATTTGTTGACTATAAATTTGATCTAAAAGTTTCAAAACGGTCAAATACAGCGTATGATTAAGTTAAACCTATTTTAATTCAGATTATAAATTCGAAAACACGCTTAAAATACTGTAGTAAAAGCGACTTTCTCACTCTTTCATTTAAAATTCTCTCTTTCAAAACTGGCATTTTTTCTATGAAACGCATCTATTTAGGCGGGAAAGATTAATGTACTGAACAATACCTAAAAACATCAGAAGTCCATGTTTAAGTGACAAATCTCATCGTAAGGACAAAATACGTATATGGCTGTGTGCAGCTGTTGTAAAACCGAGCGAGCATTTTTTTCAGTCAAAGATGCACATTTCTCTCAAACCCAAACCGATCCTAACGTAATACTCAGTGAAAATAATTTAATTATAGGTTGTTAACATATGGTGAAAACGACAATCAGATTAAAGTGTGGTCGTTTTTTTGGCCCACCCTGTATAAAAACCCCATTTCATGCATGCAAACAGTTTGAATGTATGAGCCTCCGCACCTCCTCGGGATCGATTCATTCATTATTCGATGAAATATGCTTCATTTCATGAGGTATACGAAATTTTTTTTTCGGTTTTTTCAAAGAATAAAAAAGGCCTCGGCTTTCGGCATTTTCATTGCTTGTAATAGTTCGCGAAAGTTGTGCTCTACAAACTTTTTATAATCTTATTCAGCGATCGAGGCTCCAGTTAATGTTAGAATAAAATGAAAAAAAACGCAAAAAAAACTGCGTGCAGCTAACGTTTAACCGAAAATGGACGGTTTGGGTAAAACGTCGAATGAAGACGATTTGGCTGATATCAGTAATTATGTAGGTGTTAGACTAAACATAATAATAAACGGGTTAGGTTATTTGTGTTTTTCAAGAATGTCAGCCGCTAAACTTAGTGAACTGCAAAAACCGCTCGATTCTTTTCACGGCATGACGACTACAGGCGTTAATTGCAAGGAAAAGGTTGAAGTTTCGTTATTGTCTTTGGAACATCTGGCAAATCATATATGGCAAAAACTTGATCAGATTGGTGTTTTCAATCGTTCGTCCTTCTGTTTTTCCAAATGATATACGCCACCAAACATGCCAGAAATGTCGATCATGACAAGATCAGGCGTGTACCACGCCAGTGAACAGAAAGTAGAAAACATAGCGCAAGCTTTTGCACAGACGCTCGACGCGCTCGTGGTGTAATAGTCTAGAGAGTTCCTTTATTAAGCAAACGGTGTAAGGTTCGGCTCCAATTTATTTCCAGTTCACTGATTTTACAGTGCTCATTGATAAAACTACCAAAGAACAATTAGAAGACATTTTTCCACGTGCCATATTCGTGTTTTAAGAATACTAAGCTAGCGGCATGTCGCTGACTATTGCTTATAAAAAGTGAAATATAAATAATATAATACAAACAAGAATAATTTGTTCTGCTAAGTTGCAGAACGTAACCAGAAATGTTACAAAGCAAGATTAGCAGCGTATTCTGTGACGTTTCGCTCTCTGAACTTCTTAGTGAAATGGGCTATCTACTGAGCTGTAGTGTGAGGTGACTGAGTGGTTGACTAACCGGTTAATTGATTGAAATTTTGACTGACTGACTCACCAACTCTGAATTTTGTTCAGTGACTGTTTGACTGATTCGTTTTCTAACAGACTGACTGACTGACTATGTATCACACTTTTTTTGAGTGCGTGACAACAACAACGACAACAACAACAACAACAACAACAACAACAACAACAACAACAACAACAACAACAACAACAACAACAACAACAACAACAACAACAACAACAACAACAACAACTACAACTACAACAACAACAACAACAACAACAACAACACCAACAACAACAAAAACAACAACAACAACAACAACAACGATAACGTCAACAACAACAACAACAACAACAATACAACAACAACAACAACTTGTTTTATTGAGTAATTACATATTCCAAGGTCCTTTGGGTAGCTCATAAACGTTCTGATCAAGTGATTGACTGACTGAATGAATAAAAGTCTCACTGAATAACCGATTAACTGACTGACTGACTAATTGACTGGCGGTTTGACTGACTGACTGGCATACCGACTGAATAACTGACTGACTGACTGACTGACTGACTGACTGACTGACTGACTGATTGTCTGACTGACTGACTGACTGACTGACTGACTGACTGACTGACTGACTGACTGACTGACTGACTGACTGACTGAATGACTTCGTAACCAAAGACGGTGTTAGCTGGATTGCGTGCGAAAACAAATCTATTGTCGACTGAAGATTTCTTCAGCTTATGCTTTCTTGGACCACCTGACAACGTTACACAAGAGAACTATTTTTTGAAATATGATTTTCTTGCCAGTTGGAACAGTATTTTCTGTAGTGAATGAGATAGTCGGTCCGTTGGTGGATTCATCATTCAGTTAGTCAGTTTAGTCAGTCACTCAATCAGGCACTCATATCAGTCAGACGATCGTTTTAACAGTGAGTCAGTAAGTCAATCAATGAAACTGTTAGCAAACGATCACAGAATACGTAAGTTTAAAGTCTCACTTTGTAACATTGATGGCTACGTTATTCATATTCGCAGAAAATGTTTTCTTGGTTGTTTTTATACATTTTTAATAATTAATAGTACATAGTGGCATGCACCCTCCCCTGGCCCATCAACGCGGTTAGCATTTACAAACGTCTTCTTATTGTTTCTATTGTTCTTTGGTGGTTTTAACAATAAACTCTGTAAAATCAGTGAACTAAAACAAAATTGGAGTTGAATACGATTATAATAAGATTGTAGAGTACATCTTGCGCTAACTATTTTAAGCAATGAAATTGCCGAAAGTCGGGCCTATTTTTTGATAAGCTTTTATTTTTTGTTTCTTTGAAAAATCAAAAAAAATTTGTTGTAGTATACTTAATGAAATGAAGCATATTTCATCGAATAATGAATGAATCAATCTGAAATTTGAAATATAACTTCTCAGAAGTTTAATTAACATGGATATAAAAATTTTTTATGCAACTCGATTATTACATGATATTCGTGTTAAACTGAAAATAAATTACTGACTCATATGCAAAGTCAAGGCATGTCATTGAAAACCGATTTTCACTTAAAAATATTGTTTTTAGGTAATTTTGAACAACGGATTTCTTTGTTTTACATAATTTCCCGTCTGGAAACAAATTTTCAATCAATTCGGGGAGAAAAATTTTTTCACCAAAAAACAACATCTTGATCGGTTCTTAGTGACGGAGCCTCGTATGTGCTTTGAGATCATCGGACACTACATCAAATGTTCTACTTCCGTCATATAAATAACACGCGGTACTGTTTCATAAGTGAAAGAACAACTCGAATTATTATAAAAGTAACATGGCAGCTATTTAAAACTTATAATTGTCAGAATATACGACATCACAATCCGCATGAGGTTCCTACATAAGCGATGATGCAATTCATGACGAAATTTTACATACTTTTTCAAACTTGGATGTTTTATCCGTTCTCTGTTAAGTATCTGCAGTTCTTATCATAAATTTTTTCATGCATGTATTTTTTCGGAAACTAAGGGTTGTTTACATTGTCGTTCAACATTTGTGAGTGAAGTAGAGTGAGTCAGTAAGTAAGTGGGTGAGTGAGTGAATGAGTGATTAAATAAATGAGTGAGTGGATAGTGATCAAAGTATGAAAAACCAGCAACGTGGTTTTCAAACATAAAAAAATATATTAAAACCAATTTTAAACATGCCTTTTTATAAAAAGATTCGATAATATTGGAATAACAAAACTTCGATTGTAAAATTAAAAATTAATAAGGGTCCTTTCAGAGTGAAAAAGACAGTAAAACAGAAAGTAAAAGGATCATCGAAGAAAAGTTTACAGGAACAAAATATTAGTTTTCACCCAACTGTTTTACAGATTTTAATGACGATTTTACTTACCATTATACTTTCCTTTTTATTGTCCTTTTTACTCTGAAAGCACCCTTACGCAAAACTAGAGTACTTAGTCCCTATAATTGTCCCCAATTGAATAATTTCAACGATAACTAGGGTACGTTGAGTGTGAGTTTGAGTTTACAATTTGAGTAACAACCAAACTGCAAATTATGACTGTCACACTCAAGAAAATTGCATTATGCATTATAATGAAAAAAAAACCTGTTCCAGAATGTACTGATCCGGCGAATTGGCTAGTGGGACGAGACGGCAACGGTGTTGCTGTTGCTGAACATCAGTACGAAACCAACATGGTTTACTTTGAATGTACATCAACTAATAATTGGAATACCACTGACTTGGATGGCAGTTTCGCCACCACCACCTTGTCGTGCGAGAATCGTTAGTTTTCAAACAACCCAGAGAATTTTATTTATTTATTTTTGTTTAATAAAACAAGCGGACACCGGTTAACAAGCTGAATCATAACATATCATATCATATCATATCATATCATATCAAGTTGATAAGTGAAAGAACTTACAAATTAATAAGAACGAACAACGTTTACGTTGTCTGCTGAGTTGTATTGGTTATTGCATGTGAGTTAAGCTACGTTACTGCTGCCAACGCAAACAAATCTTTGTGATATTTCCAAACAGTATAAAAAAAGCTGAAAATAAGGGTATATTAAACGTTCCAAGTTTGCTCCAGAAACTGCAGTATCACACATAATTTCATTAAAATTTTATTACAGCATGCCAATCTTTAAGCGGCTCGCAGTATACAATGACAGAAGATGGGTTTTGCTATTGGATAGAGCCAGGGGCTGAACCTTTTTCTGACGCACAAGTTAGTTGCATGAAATTATTTAGTACTGTCCAAACTGCATTAGTTGCTCAATACAATAGAATACTTCCGCAGTGTTTACTGTTGGTTAGTGAAAGCCTATTATAATCTACTATTATTAGCTGCGTCGATGAATTCACTTGAAAAGTTTTCTGAGAAAATTTCCCAGAATATGTAATTGCCAGCTTTGTATTTTTTTTGCATTTCGAAGAAAATCGTGTTCGATTTCTGACAAAGAGTTTGATGAGAAATATTGATTAATATTTTTGTGATGGTTGGCGATGGTTTCCAAGATTAAGTGTAGTCATTTTCATTTACTGATGTGACTGCAACATGAAACCAATATAGCCTATCCAGGGTTTCTTGTTAGTTGAAAAGTTTTGGGCGCGCAGTTTAAAAATTCAAATTTGTTTTGGCGGTATATACATTTTTTCAAATAAATAATTTTCCACATAATATTTAGACAACATACAAAAATTGCGGATTATTCACGCCTTATGCTTGTAATCGGTCCACAAATTTAATTTTTATTAACAAGAAACCCTGAACAAACTTTGAACATACACTTTCATTCTCGTTTTCAGGCTGCATGTAACGCAATAACCAGTAAGTTAATTTCACAACTTTATGTTTTTAACCAAACGTATTTATTTAACAACTTTTTAACTGTTCTTACGTGGGCCGAACAGGAAGTTTCAAACATGGGGTTCATATGGGGTCAATCCTGCGACTCTTCAGTTAAGAATTATTTGTCACAAATAGCAGTTTTCTTTGTCGAAATTCAATAAGTGCCAAAAAGAAATAAAAACTCAGGAGTAATCAGTAACCGGTTACCATCGCTTGGACAGCATGAGTCGGAATAGTATGTACATACATAATTTTCTAACACCGCACTGATACATGTTTCGTTCACAAAAGGGTTCAAACAGTTTTTTTATTACTCACCAATAACAAGACATAACTTAACATATCCGGAATTTGTAAATACTTTGCAAATGAGACGATGTAAATATGAAAAGGTGATTTTTGGTTAGCTAACTAAGTCCCATAGACATGATACAGTTTTAGTACTCACTGACTGGCTGAAAAATAGCATAACACAATGCTTAATTTACCGCTTCAGCTGTAACCAACCCTAAGCCGATCGTTTGGCTAAACGCGTTAGCACCACCAAGCGAGTTTTTTTAGATAGCCTGGCTGATGACACCACACTCGTATCGCCGGTTGACGGTAAAGGCACGCTGGCTCATGTGAAAACCGCCTCTGTACTGAACGGCCTGAAAGATACGCTAACAGATGCAACACCTCAGGTCAGTTACTATTTGATGTAAAATAGTAAGTTTTCAGAGATCGAGTTAGAGCTAGATGCGATCAGCGAACAGAATTTATCACGTTTATAACTGACTTCAGTTTATATTGCGAATACCGTAAACCGCAGTTTAGCTAAACTGTAGAATTTTTCCTAATCAGAAAGGCGCGCAATTTGAATTCTGAGAAAAGTTTTCGGTTCGATGACATTGGTTTTCATAATTTTAGGAACTTTTTTGAAATTTTTATTTCCGATTCGGGTTCTCCATCAAATTTGGAGCCTGCATGAATTTTTTCAGCTACGTACTTCAAGTTTTTAATGGTTTTCGTTTTCTTCTTCCCGTTTCTCGAAGAAATTCAAAGTTTGTCAATTCGGTTAAATTAAACGCTCGAAAAATCCATGTAGGTCCCAAATTTGATGGAAAACTCGAATCTGAAATAATATTTCCAAAAAAGTCCCTAAAATAATGTGAACCGAGGTCGCCGACCCAAAAACTTTTTGACAGCTTGCAAAATTCAAATTGCGCGCCTTTTTGATTAGGAAAAATTCTACCGTAGAGCAAAACTGCGGGTTACGGTATTTCGCATATAAACTGAAGTCAGTTATATGCCATTTATCTTATGTATTATACATCTGACTTTCTATAAATTTCGCCATTTTCTTTATTTCGAGGAAGCTTGATGGACAGCAGTGAACCAAATGATAAAGTTTAGTACATGTAGATTATCCGTTAATCATGATCGGAACTCATTTAAGAGAACTGGATATATCAAGTTGAATAGTTATTGTTTTAATGCGAAATGCCTTTTTTTATCGAATCTTGACGCACGTTTTTGTCGTGTTTCTTAGATTCTTCATCTCAGTCACATAAATAAGATCGATCTTATTCGAGAGTTTCCAACAAAGCTACATATAAATATGTACCTAAACACCCAGACAATTAGAGATGTTGTACAATAACTAAAGTCTAGCAGATATCCACAATAGCAAATTTGGATACCAAATTACAAGCATAACAGTGACCCCATTTACATATGCAATCATTGACCAATACGTTATTTGAGTAAGTTGTGTCTCAATTCGAGTCACGAACCAGGAAATGCGGCTTGCAAGGCCAGTGCTCTGACCATTAGGCAACACAACGAATTTTCAGACATTTTACAAAGGCTGGGTTGGCGGCAAGTACGTCTCTGCCGATTCAACGTGGAAATGGGTAGATTACAATGATGCTGATGTGAGTGTTCTCGATTTTTCGGCAACAGATCTGCCCCAAAGCTCATTTAGCGGTTGGTTTTACTAGGATTTTTTTGAAATTATCCAGTTTCTATTGAAATTAATATTTTATGAAGTTAATAATCATTAATATTATAATGATTATATTATAACTGTGTAGATGGGTTTTTGCAGAACAAGGCCCTGTGCACGTATAAGCTTTAGGCTTATAATTATGAGCCCAGGGCTTGTAATTTACGTGTTAAAGTATGGTAAAAAATATACCATTATAAGCCTTAGGCTTATGAATTATAAGCAATGGGCTAATAAATTAATACTGAGGTATATACTTTAACACGTAAATTACAAGCACTGGGCTTATAATTATAAGCCCAAAGCTTATACGTGCACAGGGCCTAAAAAAATTTTGATCACAGATTTTTTTGATACGTTTAAATCGGTAACCTAAAAAAACCTTTAGCGTCGACTAAAAATTTTTTGAGCTTTTATCTGTTTCAGTATCATTATACGGTGGTAATCGACCATAGTAAAAGGGTTCACATATATTTTTCAATTCTTAGAAAAGCGATTTTAAATTTTGAAACAGTATGTTTCAAAATTTCGAATAAAATCTTTTTTGATGATCGAACACCGCACATGGTCGGTGTTCACAAATCCGTCCATGTACGGTGCTCAGAAATCCGTCCATGTTCGGTGATCGCCGCAAATGGAGTCATTTGCGGTGCGCACCGCAAATGACATTTTGTACCGGTTTGAGTAACCTCCCCCGATTTCTTTGTTAAGTTGTCTGTTTGGTCGACTATCTATGTGGTAAAATTTAATCCTGACTTCTTTCTTATCCAGAGCTGTTCAAAACGCCACTTGGTTCACGAGGCGATTTTCCAGACCCCACAGATTTTTTGAAAGTTTACAGTTTTTATCAAAAATCTGGGAAAAGAACCCAAGCCACTCGCATGCTAGGCAAGTGCTCTTGCACTGTGCTACTGAGCCGATGCAACTAAGCTGCATATACCCGACTATAACTGGGTCGCGACGCTCGCATGCTATCCACAGCACAGTACCTTTGCTACGGCCCGTGCAGGTGCAGGAAGAAATATTGAAATCTCCCCTGCGGTGCCTTACGCGCTTGTCCTCGCTCCACTTGGACAAGCCAGCCTTACGATACGTTATCGGGAGCTTTACATGGGAACTTTACATGAAATAGTAATGTTGCTCGAGAAAAACCAAATTCGAGAAATCTGTGGGGTTTGTAATCATGCGTCCACGAGTTACCCCAATATGCTGCTTTCAAAACCTATTGGTGCTACCCCTTCCCCACGTTGTCTTTATTTAGGTTGAAATATTTACTTTTTTTAACATTTAGCCAAAAAAATGCATTTTGTGATTTTTGGTTCTGCCTGTATAATGTTTGCATGATTGAAAGTTTTGGTCTGTGACATTAAGGATAATGTTTGTCATGTTTTCAGCTTTATTTTGAGCTTTGACAAAAGTTATTTATAAAATTTTCAATAGTAAACCAATACATGGAAGATGCATTTCGTCTTCATAAGTTACCAAGAAGTCTCAACCACGTGTTTGACGATGAACTCCTTGGATATATTCAATAGCATCTTTTTTTCAAAAGCAAATACTTCGTAGAAATACCAGCAGTTTCAGAATAAAGATTTTTTTAGAGAATTCGACAAATGCAATTAGAAACTAACGACTCAGAGGCCCGGAACAAATCAGAAAAGATTTAAAATTTTGATTTTTTAGGTTTGGGGTTCAGTTAAAAGATAGCAGTCATTTTAATAACATATGAGCAATGAAATAATTGTCTTTTTTTTCAGCAGATTAAACTGTTAACTGCACTACAATGAATATAAAAGTAGGATACTTGGTGTACTCATAGTGCATCTTTTCGATATAGGGGTTTTCCTGGAGTTTGACATTAATTAATACCAAGAAGTGTATCCGAGTTTTCACCCTCTCAAATGAAAAGCGGGATGAGAGAACCCCACGTTTCTTCAAGAAACTAGTTTTTTTCCTAAAGCAAAAAAAAATCGAACCAGTAGATCTGGTACTCGTAGTATTATGCCTTAATTCAACGGAATTTTCATTTTAAATGTTGAAAATTCTAAAAAAAGTTTGCTTCCGCAAAAAAACTAATCTAAGTTAACAAATCTTTATTCTTAAGTTGCTGGTATTTTTACAAAGTGTTTTTCTTTTGGAAAAAGATTAATGTTATTGAATATATACAATATGTTCACTGTCAAACGGGTGGTGGAGACTTCTTGGTCACTTGTGAGGACGAAATGTACCAGAACGATAAATGCAGATTTTTTTTCACGTTTAATTCCTCAAAATACTAAAAAAATCTAAAGATGAATAAGAAACCATGAAGAAAAATTCTGAAATTAAGCTTTATAACGTTTTTCACTATACCTGGAAGCAATTTTACATTGTTTATTGCAATTTACAAAATATATGAAAACTTAAAAAAACGTGAACTTTTCGGACGACGCCCCCATAAAACCGTAGGTTTTCTCAGGCACCTAATGCTAAACCACAAAAACTTTCCTACAATTTTTCATAAACACGAAATTTTATGTGCGCATATTAAGGTGGGTAACCACCGAAATACCACCGCTGCGCTGGCCTAACGCGTTCGTAAACGGAATATATTTTCGGTGACTTTCGGCGTTTAGAAAAGAATCTAAGAAAGTTTTTGGGGTTTGAACATTCGCTTCTCAGGCCCTACGTTTTAAGAATATACAATTTCTTAGAGCTGCAAAACATAGTTAACAAGAACTCATAGAATTACTAAAATGCAGGTAACGTAATTTTGTTTTAAAATTGCTGCACAGAAAATTGCATTTCTTGTTGTAATGACAAAAGCCATATTTTGGTTAATCATCCTTTTTTATCACATAACACAAAAGAAAACCTTCATTTCAGTCATCGCAGCGGCGTCACCTGTTGATAGTGAAAAGTTGTACATCGACTTCAGTGGGCCAGTCCCAGTGTTTTCTAACTTTGCTGATGATGCCACCAGTGGGCCTACGGATGCCATAATTTGTATGATCAAACTACCGTGAGTTCATCTAGCAAAAGTGTTGAAGATGTATTGTAGGCCTCGTAATTGTTTATAACGGTTCGCGAACATTGAATTGCACTCAGTAAGTTTTTTCTGAATCATGTGTTTGGCTACAAATGGCAGTTGACAATCCGTTGCTGACTAGTACAGAACTTTATTCTCAACTGGTAAGCTGGTTCTGAATATGCCAGAACTTGATTCTCATCTGGGAATCTGGTTCTGATTATACCAGAACTTTGTTCTGATCTGGGAATCTGGTTCTAAATATACCAGAACTTTATTCTGATCTGGGAAATCTGGTTCTGAATATACCAGAACTTGATGCTTAACTGGGAATCTGGTTCTGAATATACCAGAACTTGATTCTCAACTGGGAATCTGGTTCTGATTATAAAAGACTTGATTCTTAACTGGGAATCTGGTTCTGACTATACCAGAACTTGATGCTTAACTGGGAATCTGGTTCTGAATATACCAGGATTTGATTCTCAACTGGGAATCTGGTTCTGATTATAAAAGACTTGATTCTTAACTGGGAATCTGGTTCTGAGTATACCAGAACTTGATTCTCAACTGGGAATCTGGTACTGAATATACCAGTACTTGATTCTCAACTGGGAATCAGGTTCTGACTATTCCAGAACTTGGTTCTCAACTGGGAACATGGTACTAAATATACCAAAACTTGATTCTCAACTGGGAACATGGTACTAAATATACCAAAACTTGATTCTCAACTGGGAAACTGGTTCTGATTATACCAGACTTGATTCTTAACTGGGAATCTGGTTTTGTTTATACCAGAACTTGATTCTTAACTGAGAATCTGGTTCTGAATATACCAGAACTTGATTTTCAACTGAGAATCTGGTACTGATTATACCAGAACTTGATTTTCTCAACTGGGAATCTGGTACTGAATATACCAGAACTTGATTCTCAACTGGGAATGGAATCTGGTTCTGATTATACCAGAACTTGATTCTCAACTGGGAATCTGGTTTTGAATATACCAGAACTCAATGCTCAACTAGGAATCTGGTACTGAACATACCAGATCTTGATTCTTAACTCCGTTGAGTTTCGCAGTAGCAAATCATTTATTTTAATGAATTAAGAGGCCTATAAGTAAATTATTAAACTATACACTCCTAGAGTAATCAATTGAGGGTGCAAATACGCTGTTTCACGCTATATCAACTCGGGTAGGGAACGGTTTACTGTTCACAAACCGTTACATTTGATGAACTATTCAATATTTATACCCAATATGAATGGCGGATTTGGCTAGTTTGGTTGATTACAACAAACGAACGAACGAAATTAACGGACATTACAGTGGTTTTTTACGGAGCCCATCAACAAGTCAAACGGATTCGTGCAAAATTTCAAAGCCCTATGTTAAAAATTTTTTTATATGAAAATAAATTGATCAAAAAAGTTTAGGAGACATGCTTTACCGCATTGACGCCGTTAATGGGTAACGGATTTTTTCCCACTGTGGTTCAAATTTTCAATAGTATCGTTTTCTGATTTCATCTATAAGTTATATAATACAAAAAATTGTCACCATTTCATTATTATTTTTTCATATAATTAAGTATTCTTGAGCGCTGTAAAAATTTGCTTAATAAATCGCTTTTTTAAGAAATTTTTTAGTTGTAGTTGGCATCATGCAGCTTTGGTGAAAAGGGGAAAAAACAAAAATAAACTTTTCATTACTGTTCGTGTTTCATGACTGTGTATAATTGTTCAAAAAATCTGAAAAACAAAAAAAGTTTGCATTACTGTTTGTGTTTTATGACTGTGTATAATTTTTTTACATAAAAAAAACAAAACAAAAAGTTTTTATGGCGGTTTGTGTTTTATGACTGTGTACAGGGTGTCCCATTTAAAAATCACGTTTTGTTTTTGCTGTAATTTTTGTGAATAGGACCGATTTTGAAGTTTTATACGGCATATGATAAACAATTCTTGAAAATTTTTTTGGCGCATGAAATTTCAAAATCGCTTGTTTATTCCAATTTTTATGTTGAATCTACGAAAGTACCTTATTTTCACCAAAATTCGTCGATATATTCTATTTTTGCACATAAATAGCAGTTTATTAGAAAGTTTCCTGATTAATGTATTCACAATCAGGTAACCACTACTTGAAATACCACTGAACCGTATTAGAACAAGCCTTTTAAATATCAACATGATCACCAATCCCCTTCAGATGCAACTTTTCAACCATGCGCATGCTCTAGACGCGATTCATCACATTTTCCCTCGCCTGAATTAAAGGGATGATGACTTTGTCGAAATTCTTCATAATCGGCAAGGAAATATGGCGTTTTGGTTCCTTTTAGATGAAAATTAATGTTTTTAAAGCAATGGACCTCGGAAATCTGAGTTTCGATAAGCTTCAAGCTACCTTTCTCTGAGCTGAGGGCAAATCACATCCAGAGCACGCGCATCGTTGGGAACTGTGCATATGAATGGGTGGTGATCATTTTAAGGATTTTATGGGCGTATTCTGGTATGTTTCACTTGTATTTCAAGCAGTGGTTACCTGATAGTAATAGCATTAATCAGAAGATTCCAATAAACTCCTTTTTATGTGCGAAAAAAAACAAGAACAAATGGACGATTTTAGGCGAAAATACCGGCGGACCTTTGTAGATCTAACATAATATTTTTCATAATCATGCGATTTCAAAAATTTTTGCGCCAAACAAATCTGTCATAAATTTTACTTCAGATGCCGCATAAAACTTTAAAATCGGTTGATTTTCACATAAAATTACAGCAAAAACAAAACGTGACTTTTAAATAGGACACCCTGTATAATTGAATCACAAGTGTATCACAAAAACTTCAAAAACAAAACAAAAAAGCTTTGGAGACTTATGTTGTACAACTCTGCTTTCTATGTTGGTTTCGATTTGATGGAAAAACAATAACAAAACAGAATAAAAACAATAAAAAAAACTAAAATCGTGAAAAAATTCTTGTAAGGTTATTTTTCTACAATTGATCTTTGGTTTTCTCATATTCAGCTCTAATGCAGCTTTATCTTCATTTGTGTTTTTTTAATACTGTGTTACTGAAAAACAGGGGTAAGATGTTATTGCTTCTTTTAGTGGTTTCGCTTTGCCAAAAATAAAAAAAGCAAAAAAAAACTAAAAAAACATCAAAAAAATATTCTCATTGACTTTGTTATTTTGTATTTCAGTTTTTAATATGAAAATGGTTTTCACCTTCTTATTGTTTCTTGCGGGGCCATTCAAACTGATTGAGTGAGAAACTCTTGAAAAAAATTCATGAAAGAAAGAAAAAAGTTTTGAAGAAACCTATCATTCACCACATGAGGTATTGTCTCATGAAATCGGAATTTCCTGGCTCACCATACATTTATTCTACATAAAGGCTTATGCAAACTTTTTATGTCCATGTTGTCTTCTAATAAATGTGATTCAAATAATTTTGAAATGTATCTTGTGGCTTAACTTGCTCGTTCGCAATAACTTGTTTTCAAGTTAGTATAGCTTGGGCAGGGTATCATGTAACTGAATTGATTTTGATGACTTGTTTAACACATGTGCAATGAGTTTTGCGCACCGCTCGTATGTTATTCGAATGCCATCAGAAAAAAAAATTTTTTCTTGGAAATTTGCGAGCCTTTGAATTCAAACTGCGCGCCAAGAACTCTTTGGCTAACAAGAAAACCCCGCATCGGCTATAAACGAGCAAATGTCGAGTCTTCAGTTGTATCTTTTGTTGTCATTACATTTTGGAAATTTGAATATCATTTCTAGTGAAGAACAGACAACACGGCTTTTCCAGGTCTTGAAACATCAACTTCCCATAAACTTATGATAACATCACACCGGCCTGTTGCATATCTAACAGCTTAAAAGTTGAGTTGAGTTTAGGAGCTTGTCCAGTCATGACCTTCTTTCACATAACAAGATGATGTAAATGTTCACGGTTGAAAAAAGCTGAAACTTATGTTTTTCACTAGAATCCTGAAAAAGTACTCAATCAATTTAAATTACTTTCAGCCTACATTGTCTATTTGATGTACATATTTTTATTATTATATATGATTCGTTGCTGTACACTTGCTGTATTTTCTTATTATAATAACATGATTTGGCTAACCTGGCTTGGGCGCAATAAAAAGGAAAAAACACATGATTGTTGTTCATCTTATTTTTCACTATATTATTTGAAGTGCCAAAAGTGAAAATTTGAAAAGGTTTTAAAAGCTTATCCGAAATACTTCAAATCAGGGACTCTGAAGCTATGTAATTTCTAAAAATTACCTATTGCTAGAGAAAAATGTAAAAAATACACATCAAAATGTTCAAGTACCTGTAAATAAGTTACCATTAACTAATTAACCAATAAAACCGTGGTTCGGTAGTTCGATTCACTGAAACATCATGTGAAAAACTTTCGGAAAAATAGATGAAGAAAACAGCATGAACGAAGAATAAAAATTGTAAAAACATGCAAAACTTGTAGAAATGAGTAACAAAATAAGTTTCAGCAAGCTCGAGAATACAATATAACTCATTTTCGCTTGATTCCGTCCAGTGCTCAGCTTCCGCGGATGTTTTCAAGCTGATTTTCTAATGCACTAATTGGTATAGTCTAATCTCGATTTTCTAATGCACTAATTGGTATAGTCTAATCTCGATTTTTTCGCACGATCATATGCATAAATTTAGTCAACTGAACAACGTACATGATCTAAAAACTGGTCACGAAGAAAACAGAAAAGTGTTCAAACCAATGTCTTTTCACCTTGGCCAGAAAAGGTGTCCTTTTCCAGATTTCCTTGGTCAATGATGTTACATGAACTAATTTCACAGACCCGAAGTAACAATGGTAAGGTAGAATAAAGTTAATCGGTAAATAAGATAACAGTTATACCGTTTTCGCAAAAAAAACCTAATTGCGCGAAAATGAGTTCGTCCGATAGAAATTTCCAGTGAGTTGGGTCATGGGTGAGTTACTTTAAGATGAAAAACTAGTGCGTCAAAGTGTGAGTGAATGATTGAGTGAGTAAGTGAGTGGGTATGCTATCTAATAAATGAATGAGTGGGTGAGTGAGTGAGTGAGTGAGTGAATGATTGAGTGAGTGATCGAGTGAGTGAGTGCGCGAGTAAGCTAGTGAAGTACTGTTTGAGTGCGTAAGTGATTGGGTAAGCTATTTATCAAAAGAATGGGTGGGTGAGTTAGTGAGTTAGTTAGTTTGTGAGTGAGTGAGTGAATGAATGAGCGGTGAGTGAGTGAATGAGTTAGTGAGTGAATGAGTGAGTGAGTGATCGAGTTACTGAGTGCGCGAGTAAGCTACGTGAATTAGTATTTTAGTGAGTAATTGAGCGAGTAAGCTATTAAAAATGAATGGGTGGGTGAATGAGTGAGTGAGTGAGAGAGTGAGTGAGTGAGTGAGTGAGTGAGTGAGTGAGTGAGTGAGTGAGTGAGTGAGTGAGTGAGTGAGTGAGTGAGTGAGTGAGTGAGTGAGTGAGTGAGTGAGTGAGTGAGTGAGTGAGTGAGTGAGTGAGTGAGTGAGTGAGTGAGTGAGTGAGTGAGTGAGTGAGTGAGTGAGTGAGTGAGTGAGTGAGTGAGTGAGTGAGTGAGTGAGTGAGTGAGTGAGTGAGTGAGTGAGTGAGTGAGTGAGTGAGTTAGTGAGTGAGTGAGTGAGTGTGCGTACAAACTACATGGGGTACGAAAGATGCAAGGCGAAAGACTTGTTGAAGACACAAAATAAAAATGAGGACAGGAATTTCATTCCCTACCGTATCCAGGGTTTCTTGATACTCAGAAAAGTTTTTCGCGCGCGTTTTGAAATCAAAATTGTTTTGAGAGCATAAAATTATCTGAGATAACTTTTTTTACATGACCCTTGGATAACATTCGGATTGCGGTGCGTAAATCGTAAATCGTGGGAACGGGGCTAATAAAAAGAAATTTTTAAAAAGTCTGGTCCAAGTTTGGTTCAAATCTGGTCCAATTCAGGTCCAAATCTGGTCCAAGTCTGGTTCAAGTCTGGTCCAATTCAGGTCCAAATCTGGTTCAAGTCTGGCTCAAGTCTGGGCAGTTTTGTCTTTATTCCAAAATTATTATGGTCCAAGTCTGGTTCAAGTTATTCCGAAATTATCACTGTAATCCTGCTGGTGCGAGATCAAACTTCGGCGCGCGTTCGAATTAAAAGCAAAAATTTTCAGTTGTTTACATTTCCACTCGTTAATCGTATAGTAAAAGGTTTTCAGGTATAAAGTTAGTAACACGATATCCTGTCCAAGCTATAACAACCTGACCATAGAAACCTGACCGAGATATACCAACAGGGTGGGCCAAAAAACCATACAATTGTAAGCGTTAATAACTCGAGCTATCATAAACAACCGATTCAATCGTTCTTGTTTTCATTTGAAAGCCAATACTTTAACTTGAAAACCCTCAAGTTTTTGTCTTGTTTTATAGAGTTGCCCTCAAGTTACAGAAGAAACCCCCAAAAGTCGGGTTTTGGGTTGAAAACACCCGGATTTTTTTTTGTTTAGCAAAATTTTCCTTTTGGGCATCGAATTTCTAAATTTCAAAAGTTCAACATGAGAAATAGAGTTAGCTGAGCTCAATTCTAACTTGGAAACTATGGAACACCATGTTTAGTGCTTGGAAAAAAATTACATAGAATGTGCTCGGGCTTTGGTGGTTCAGGAAAATGGGCAAATCGAGCGTATTATTCATTTATCTTTGATAAACAAGGCTTAATTAGTTGTTATTTGATACATTTCATTAACTCATAAACATAAATACTCCGTTACAGTTTTTAAAATACAATAACCCATGCATTTCGATGACTTTCTCGCTAAAAATACTTTTACGATTTTTTTTACTTTCTTCTGTAACTTCAGGGCAGCTCCATAAAACAGAACAAAAATTAGATGGATTTTGAAATATTGGCTTTCGAATGAGAACAAAAACGATTGAATCGGTTGCCTATAAACCGAGTTATTAACGTAAAAAATCGAGTGATTTTGGCCCACACTGTATGTATGTACATATAGTGCTGACAAACTTCTATTAGAAAATTTTGTTTGTAACATTTTGTCCTGCACAGATGCGAATGGATCCACACAAAAACCGCTTCGAAAATGGTTGTTTTCAAGGTGAATTTAATTTTAGGTAGTTCGAAACTTACATTGGGTTCATGAAACATCCCTTTTTTCTTATTTCTCGTTTTTTCAAGCTAAAAATAGCTTTCATAGCAAAATATCAAAAAAGTAGTAAAGAACAAAGTGGCCCTCCATTATATCTATGTTTTATAGTCCAAATGTGAGCTTAGAAGCACTTAAAGTTTATTTCATCTTCAAAACAATCATTTTCGAGGTGGTTTTTGTGTGGATCCATACATAATTCGCATTTGTGCAGGACAAAATGTTATAAACAACATTTTCTAATAGAAGTTTGTCAGCACTATATGTACATGCATATATGTAGCTTAATCAGGGTGTCTGGTTAGCCAAAAAATTTTGGCGCTCAGTTTCAATTCAAATCTGTTTTGGCGCACTTTCAAGTTTTTGACAAATAAAATTATATTTCACATAACATCCAGATAACATACAAAAATTGAACCTAATTCATTGAATGCGTGCGTAACCGACGTACAAAATAAATTTTTGATAACAAAAAACCCTGTCCAAGCTATATTAATGTATAGCTTACTTGTTCAGTGATTCTTGTCATTCAAAATTACAGTACTTTTACGATCCCTTTAAGCACATACGTATGCAACGAACATTTGAACGGAACATTTTATAAAACAATTTTTTCATAAATTTTTTATATTTATTGAAAAAGATTTAATTTTACACTGCACACCAAAGTTTTCGAGGGGAACGTTTTAAAAGCAAGCAAGAATCTTACCGAAAAAGGCATACATCCGCTGGCGGACGAGAAAGGGTGGGAAAAGTGGAGTCCCCCTCTTTGGCGTTTCTGAATAGTATATATTGTTTCCTAAGGTGTGGGGTAAACGGCCTAAAAGCGAGTCCGTGTAGTTTCAGCCCGGGGAATTTTCACCCCGCGGGAAAATGGAATTCTCGCGGGGTGAAAAGACACGACTAAAATTTTTATTGTTGTTGGTGGTGTAAACGCTGCCCGATGCAATGAAAGTAGAAGACTTTATTTAAAATTGTAAGGTGAAGTTGAAAAAGCTAAACTTTTAAGTTTAACTTCGGCGATCATTGAATAAAAATCATAGTTGCAGAGGAAGAAGAGAGAATTTGAAATAAACAAAAACTCTCCGGTTGATATAATGAATGTGGTTAATGTTTTTAATGAGAACAATGAAAGTAGACTGTACATTCGGGTTATGTGTTTCATTACTGTTGCCATACACTTCCGAAAATTTACTGTTTTTCTCTGATTATTCTAGGAATATGATCATAAAAATTGGTGAATATATAAAATGAGGCATCTTTTCGAGTTGAATGATAATAATTTTTTTTCATTGAAAAAAGATTGTAACCTGCATCGACTATAAACTGATAAGGTCTCATGAGTAAGAACAAAAAATTTTGTGCTTGTTAACCGAAAAGAAAGTTGCGGCCGAGCTATTCCATATCCCCATCAATTTATCATCATATTATCGCTATAATCGGTGAAAAACTCTATTTTGGGGTGTGTATGGCAACAGTTTTACAAACCCGCTGTACCGACGGTATATGACGAACCTGACTTTTTCAAGAAACTTGGATAATCAAACTGAGAAGTTGCATATGCATTGAATATAGTCGAAGGTTCTTGTGACATCAGTCTGATGAATTACAGCTCTATAACACAAAATCACACAATGAATTTTTTTCGTGGGTTAGAGATAACAACCGCTAATTACGCCAGTTATGTGAGGTCGTGATAAAGAGTTTTGTATATACTTACATACAGGGTGGCTCAAAAAACCGTGGCACTTTTGAACAGATAATACAAAAGTTGTACAAAAATATGACACTGCGGTACAGCGCATTCGATATAGGACACTTTGGCTTTAAAATGATATGTGACTAAAGTTCAATTCAGCTATAATTTGCTGTTATAGGCTAATATCAGATTTTACGCCGAATTCGGCATTAAATAATGCTTTTTGGGTTTCAAAACATGATAGATTGCTAACATAACTGTTTAAACAGTAGGAAACATAACTATAGATATTAAACATTTGAAATTGGAACATCGCTAATAGATTCTTTGTTAATCACACGAAAAAAAGTAAGTTAGACGATCGTTGATGACAGTGACTACACCGAGCAGGCGCCGCGACATGCTCTCGTGAAAATTCCTTCGGTAACCAAATATTTCATGAAATAAAGCCGGTTGATTGTTTAATTTAACGATTCACATAAAACAACAAATTAACGTTTTCAAACTAAAAAAGCTACGCAATTAGTGAACGAAACACCACAGCACATGGAACACACACACACACGCGCGCACGCACTCATTTAAGTTTTGTGTGAAAAGGCGCGCTTTTACAAAGGCGTATGCCGCTGCCGCTGTAAGATTCTAAATCTAATAATATGACATCATTTTTTAAGTCAAAATGTCCTATATCGAATGTGCTATACCGCATTGTCAGAACTTCTCTACAACTTTCACAATATCGGTTCAAAAAAGCCACGTTTTTTTAACCACCCTGTATGTATCATCAAGTGACGGCCGCTAGGCCGTTCCCTTAATATGGTTCGATTAGGATAAGCTTTTTCGCGGGTATCTGGATCTAGCCTCATTGCATCAACTTCTAGTCTGTTTCATCGGTTTTCTCGTGCGATTCTACGTCTGTTTGGCTATTTTTAACCCGGTAGCGATCAATTTTCATTTTTCAGGTCCGAAAATGATGAAACTGCGATTTTCCGTTCCCCCCCCCCCCCCAAAACGGTGTATGGAAACTGAGGAAGACCTGTAGAGCTGGAATGTGGTGCATAGTTCAACTTTCAGCGTAGAAAACGATTATCAAACTGTCCCGTGGATCGGAATGATATTTGCACCGTTTTTAGGGGATTTTATGAAAAAATTAAAAAAATTGCAGGCAAAATGAAGAAAGAATTGTTGTATGAGGGTGATCCGATCGAACTGAAATTTTAACCGGATGTGTGCTACACATGTCCAAGTATGTTCCGCTATTCAATTTGTCATTCTACTCAAAAACACAAAAAAGCGCAGCTGGTCTATAAGGAAGAAAATTAAACAAAATTTTCACAAAGCTATTATACTCGTGTTGAGGTGATTGAATCGTTATGAAAAAAACCTATCATAAGCGGAATCAAATTTCAGTATGACCTCTCTCTGACACATTTTTTGATAAAATTATCCAACTTGGCTAAAAACTTGAAAAAAAAAACGGATGTAGAAAATTTCTACGTTTTTGAAGATTTTTGCTCCTTCGAAAATCAGATTATCTCAAAATTTAAATCCTTGAGACCCATTGTATTAATTGAATGTTTAGAGTGACTGAAGTTGTATCCATCTTAAAAAAAGATGATTCTCTCCCTATTCTTAAAAAATATTTATGAGCCGCCAAAAACGGCAAAAATTCAAGTTCACTCATTCACGTTTCGTGTAATTTGGTT
Organism: Daptonema setosum; assembly: GCA_964036265.1. Lineage (NCBI taxonomy): Eukaryota > Metazoa > Nematoda > Chromadorea > Monhysterida > Xyalidae > Daptonema > Daptonema setosum. Next base: position 30,785,836 of record OZ038443.1, read on the forward strand.
TGATTCTTGACTTAATGAAGTACAAACTTTTTTTTCGTGACTCATCGCAAATCTTGTTCCCTGCTTTTTCACGATCAGACTATTTAAAATAGGAGAATAAATTGTCTTGTCTCATACTTTTTCACGATTTGACTTGCCAGGATCGAACCATATTCGTTACTACCCATGCCTTCAGGACATTTTTAGTTGCTTGTCTATAACTTTTTATGTGTGAACAAATTACATGTACAGTATGTAGACAATACATATGTATACAATGTGCTAATGTAACAAAAAAGATTTATGAACTTCAGCCCTTGTATAACTTTCGATTTTCGAATATTATTTTTGAGAACAGTGATCGTTTGCGAACCCCCTTCAATTTTTTGTTGTAAAGGGACTCATTACATAATTGACACAATGATGTAAAAAAAGTCCCAGAATTAGGAATATAGTGATTTAAAAGCCGCCTTATGATGTCTAAAATAGACAGTTGAAGCTCGGGAGAAGTATACAAAATTGAAACAAAATAACACTTCGTTGTTTTTTGATTTTCAGGGGTGTTGAACCCAGCACCACTTGTTTAACTTGCAAACCCACTATCATTTGACTACCTTGACGAAAATATTTTTCAAGTTGATTCGCTGCAGCAAACCTAGTTTCCAATCGTAAATTTATCCTTATATCTAGTGTGAAATTTTTCTCAAAACTTGTTATTATTAGGTTAGCTAGCGCAGAGCTGTACTTAACAGCGGACGCTATGTACCATGTTACTCTTGAATTTTTTCCTTACTTCCAGACCACTTATAGTAAGGTTTTGAGGTGTTTTAATGATATTGGTTTATGTCTAGAAACAAAGAAAAAAAAATTACTCCAAAAAATTTGATCCGTTTTTCTTTATTTCTGTACTTTTTGACGGCCCATAAAAATTTATTTAAAGGTAGAGATCAAAATATAAAAGAATTGTTTATTAGAAGTGTACTCCACCTCGACCTCCTGTTAAAATCAAGTTTGTCATTTTACTGTATAAATGAAAATTCCAGAATCCAATTTGGCTGAAACAGCGTGAATGAGTGAAGTTGAATTTTATAGTTTCTGGCGGCTCATAAATATTTTTTGAGAATACGGAGAGAATCATCTTTTTTGTGATGGATATAACTTCAGTTACTCTAAACATTCAATTAATACAATGGGTCTCAAGGATTTAAGATCGATGCACATAAAAGTCACCCAAAAATCGGACCAAAATGAAAATTGTAAATTTTCCAGATTTAGATGCAAATCGACTCAGTTTATTCCCGCGAACTCAAAACTATATTTAGTCCACGTTAAAACAGCGTAAACAAGCCAAACTGGCATGGCTAAACCGTGCACCCTAATTTCTCTATACAAAACATGCAAAATGTAAGGCCGATTTTCTCGTTGAGTTCGCAACGAAAAATAAAACCAAATACATACATCATGAGAAAGCTGAAACTCTCAGCTACAAAACCTGCCAAACTAGCAAATGCACTTTCGACTTTTTTTTATTACCGTAATAAAATTGATTTTTTCGATTACGGTAATTAAAAAAGTGACGTGAACTAAAGGTAGTTTTTGAGTTCGCGGGAATAAACTGAGTCGATTTGCATTTAAATCTGGAAAATTTTGAAATTCATTTTGTCTCAATTTTCATGATGTTTTGGTTGACGCTTACGTGCATCGCGTTGAAAACGCGTAAAACGCGTTGCCTGAGCAAACCTACAGCTTGTAATGGAGAGTGTGACCCAAATAACAAAAATTTAGATTTAGTGGTGTTTTGGACCTACTATGGGAGTGTATTAAAACCCTATAAGCCGTTTTGTTCAAATTCGCTTAAAACCGGAAAAATCCGGATTATAAGATTTTGACCAAAAATTTGTTGTCAGCATGCGACGCGCGCACTTCAAAGGGCCGTACTGAACGACAACGAGCGTTGGCCTATGCCTATGCCAGATGAGTATGATACTCTGAAACTAGACTTAATTGCGCACATTTTGAGCCCTAGAAGTTGTGTTTTGAAGTTTTTTCAAATAAGTACCAGTTACCTGAAAAAATGAATGTTAATGAAAAAAAGTGAAAAAATCGTTCGAGCCGTCAACTTTGAGGCTAAATAAAAAATTTGGCCCCTCAAAGCAAGTCAGACCGTGCCTGTAGCGTGATGCCCCAGATAGTCAACTTTGAAAAAATCTATGTTTACCCCCCCCCCCCCCAAAAAAAAAATATACGCCATAGGTGATGTTTCCACATGTGCTGATACTATTTGGCAAGTAAAATTGACCAATTTTTTCACTTTTTTTCAAAAAGTCTCATGTATCTCGATTTTGAAGGGGGTGGGAAGGGGGGATGGGGGTAAACATAGAGTTTTTCAAAGTTGACTATCTGGGGCATCACGCTACAGGCACGGTTTGAGCTCGCTTTGAGGGCCAAATTTTTTATTTGGCCTCAAAATTGACGGCTTTTAAGCGAATTTGAACAAAACGGCTATAGTGTTTTGATACACTCCCATAGT
>OZ038443.1:30788544-30793544 GCA_964036265.1 Daptonema setosum
TAAGGAATTTTCTGTGCCACGTTTTGGTTTTCTCATAAACAATTACGAGGCCTATATGTGCGTATACTATAGGTCAATGAGAATTCACACAGTCATTTTAACTGGATAGTGTGATTACGCTTTTTTATATGGCGCCATTAACTTCATACAGTCAAGAATGGAGAAATTTGACATTTTTCACCTTGAATGGGAAGTGACCTATAAATTTTTTTTAACCAATGTAAAAAAGCGATATTTTGAAAAAAGTTAGATTATAGTGCGGTATATTAAAACCCAAACTCAGTTGTTCTGGTGCGGGCTTCCTGCAACACCAGGACCATTCAATTCGAAATCATCACGATTTTTTCGTTTATTCGCGAAATTTGAAAATTAATCTAAATTTATTCGCCAAATCAAAACAATCAATTATATGTGATTTAGACCCAATGTTAGGCATCAAAAATATCCACACTTTAAGTTTCAAAACTGATCTTGGGTGGGAGGAATGAAATAAAATAATGATTTACCCTGGTTTTTGCGATTTCGCAATTTTCAGTTTATATGCACATAAAACGCGTAATGCGGCAGTCGCCTGGCGTTTTGAATGCCCCAACTTTGGGACATTCAACGTTGCATTGCACGAAGCCATTGCAGTGGAGTATAAGATCGATAAAGAATGTTACATCAGCATAACCACGAATTTTTCACTTACCCTCGGGGTACTTCCTAAATTTGGGGAAAACTCGAAGTGGAGAAACTTCATGAACAAAAGAATGGAGGTTTTCCATATTATTAAAGGTTCGTTTTAGTCTACCAAGTTTCTGGCTTATACGACTGCTAAACGTGTTTCAGGTCACGAACTTTTTGAATGACCTAAAGCACTGCCTGAGATCAACCAGTTTCCCATACATCCGAAAACTCTGAGATAAGTGAGTGAGAACTTCAGTAAGGTGATTACATACATACGTTATGTGGATGGTAACGCAAACAAAGAATCGGTTGTTCAATCAGGCGATGATCGGTCATATAAATAAACGGTGATATATCAGTTAAACCGTTTCAGTCAGTAAGACACTCATTTGTTATGGATGTACTGCATGTATGTATGTAGTACATATTTCACAGGTATTATGTATGCTCTTGAGAATAATAGGTCTCGAAGGAGAAAAAAAATATATGTTAACGAATAGGTGCCATCCAATACTATAGAACTGTACAATATAAATTAAAAAAAATTTTTGAAACAAAATAAAATTTTTCGAATTCGGGACCCTCTGATGCAAGACGCACGTGCTGACCAATAGGCAACATAATCACACCTGTCCCGCTTGTGGATTTTTAGCCACAGTCCGGGGGGTGGACTGTGGCTAAAAAGTATTGTGGCTAAATGGTATTGTGGCTAAATGGTACTGTGGCTAAAGAGGAATCGGACTGTGCCTAAATGGTACTGTGGCTAAATGGTACTGTGGCTAAAGAGGAATCGGACTGTGCCTAAATGGTATTGTGGCTAAACGGAGTGTGCGCGTGAGGGAGCGGTACGTGTTTATATGATATCGGACTGTGCGCGTGAGGGTGCGGTAAGTGTTCATATGATATCGGACTGTGCCTAAATGGTACTGTGGCTAAATGGTACTGTGCCTAAATGATACTGTGACTAAACGGAGTGTGCGCGTGAGGGTGCGGTAAGTGTTTATATGATATCGGACTGTGCGCGTGAGGGTTTGGAAAGTGTTTATATGATATCGGACTGTGCGCGTGAGGGTGCGGTAAGTGTTTATATAATATCGGATTGTGCGCGCGAGGGTGCGGTAAGTGTTTATATGATATCGGACTGTGCGCGTGAGGGTCCGGTAAGTGTTTATATAATATCGGACTGTGCGCGTGAGGGTGCGGTAAGTGTTTATATGATATCGGACTGTGCGCGTGAGGGTGCGGTAAGTGTTTATATAATATCGGACTGTGCACGTAAGGGTGCGGTAAGTGTTTATATGACATCGGACTGTGCCACAGTACCATTTAGCCACAGTACTATTTAGCCACAGTCCGGTTCCTCTTTAGCCACAAGCCTCTTTAGCCACAGTCCACCCCCCGGACTGTGGCTAAAAACCCACAAGCGGGACAGGTGTGAACATAATCGACGTCAAATGGCGCGCGCAACCCCATATCAACCGCTGGCTCTGATGTTACTGACTGTAATCATCGTGTTGTTGTCACTGGCGGACGAGCTTATCTTCTAAAGGGAGGGGAATTTCGTTAAAGAGGGGGGAATCAGCAGTAAGAAGGCCAATTTACCTACACCTTAGGGATTTAATTCCACTTCTTGAAACCGCCAAAGAGGGGGGACTTTCACTTTCCCACCCCTTCTCGTCCTGTAGTGGGTAATGTTATGGTTGTTTACTATCATTTTGCTTGGTATCGTTGTTGTTCTCTATACAAAACTTTTACTTGGCTTAATTCACCAGTTTTCAATCATTTATCACTGTAATCAGTTATGAGTTATGGACTGCTTATCTCACTAGCGGACGAGGAGGGGTGGGAAAAGCGGAATTCCCCCTCTTTGGCAAGTTGAAAAAAAGCAGTTTGTTCTCTTAGGTGTAGGTAAATAGACCTGAAAACTGTCGATTCCCCCCTCTTTGGAAAAATTCCCCTTTCTTTGGAGGATTAGCTCATCCGCCAGTGGCTTATCTGTAATATAGCCTTATAAATTCATTGGTTAATATATTAACATTCATCAGGAACACACGAAAAATACTCACCCCAAAAATACTGAGTGTTGGTCCCCAAAACTTTCTCATAATCCATATGGATATCACCCCCTTCAACCAACTCTGTTATTTTTATTCCCAAAACGGTCGATCGGCTTGTTACTTTGGAGCTCTAAAAACCGGTCGTAAAACTCTTTTGGCGCGCAATTTGATTAAAAACATTTTGTAAACGTTACATTTCGGTAATTATTCCAATTTTGAATACAAAACTCCTTTTTAAGGAAGAGGAGCAGCGGCGGGAAGAGGCGATCAATGAGGCTTGGGAGAAGGCGAAACATGAGGCCGCCGAAATGAAAAACATCAGAAACTCATGGAACACGTGCGCGCTGCCTACATATCTGGAAACAGTCATTATGATGATGAACCGAATAGTACCGAACAAGTCATCATGCACATCCTCCATCACGAGCAGTTTATGCACCAACTCGTCAAACTCAGTCTTGCCGTTGCGCAAAGTCGTACCAGCAAGCACTCTATACTATATAATCTTAAGCTTAGGCTTAGGCATGGGCTTTGTGCAAATCATTTTAGCATGTGTCGGACTTTGTCAGTCTGTCAGTCAGTGTCGGAATGGTGAGTGAGTGAGTGAGTGAGAGAGCGAGTGAGTGAGTGAGTGAGTGAGTGAGTGAGTGAGTGAGTGAGTGAGTGAGTGAGTGAGTGAGTGAGTGAGTGAGTGAGTGAGTGAGTGAGTGAGTGAGTGAGTGAGTGAGTGAGTGAGTGAGTGAGTGAGTGAGTGAGTGAGTGAGTGAGTGAGTGAGTGAGTGAGTGAGTGAGTGAGTGAGTGAGTAAGTGAGTTAGTGAGTGAGTGAGTGGGTGAGTGAGTGAGTGAGTGGGTGAGTGAGTGAGTGAGTCACAACCTGAGGTCACCACTACCACACCCCGTATCAATGAGCACATTGAATTTGTTGGATGTAATCAGATACATGATTGGATGTTCTTTGAACGGATCCAATTCCACGATTTTGTAAACGGTTGACGAAACTCGACCTAAACTAGATAACAAATTCAAAAGTTTGATTACGCACCGAAGTTCGCATTCATTAAATTGGCAATCACCTTCATCTAACACATGGGTTTGGCAGCATGAGTTTATTTTTATATTTTTTTCAATATGATGAATTGTGTTCAACTATTTTCACTTAAAAATTGTAATTTAGATCATCATATTGCGTATATAGATAACTGAAATTCAATGGCCAATTTATTTTCTTTTTTATAGCTTGGGTTTCGTGTTTTCGAAAACACTATCTATTGACCCGCCACTAATGATTTCGGTGCGACGTTTTAGTGTTGTCGCAGTGTCAGTGTTTTTTTTCGAGAACTTCTGAGTAACAAACAAGATACCGTGGATAAGTTATGACTGTTCCAACCCTGATAAATGGCCTCGCGCCCCGGCTCGCATGTGAACGGAGAGTATTTGCCAAAATATGACGTCATTTCTGTAGTTTATAAATTAAAAAATTTAGGTTTACTTTCTGATTTTTTCCACCAAACTTCAACTGAAGAATGACATGTATAGGTGTTGCTGGTTCAACATAAAAGCTTATAATTGCAGAATATACCAGACGCCCCTTGGTCAGTGTTCATTAACAATGCATGGTATTCGCGATGGCCTATGGCATATTGGGCACCTTGTGGTCTGTGGTACATGGAAGCAAGAAAGAGTCTAAGTAGACCACATGGACCACGCCCAGTATTCTATGCATAGTTAGACATTCAGGCATTTAGTTTATACTTTTGTTATCTTCCTGTCATTATTGAGTAATTCTTAAAATTATTCCGAGTTCTTGAATTGATTGCAAGTTTTTAGTGTTAGAAAGATGCTGATTCAGAGTGACGTGTTTTTTGTTGACGAATTGTTTTACGGTACCAAAGTAGAATATTTCGAACGGTTTCTAAATAAATGATTGCACTCCAATTCAACACATAAACGATACATTATTCATTCTAATTGAAAGTAGCCACATTTATTTTCTACATCATCAGTATGGGGATACATTTGATACGTATAATCGGTGAGTTATCGATCACAAGATTTGAAATAAAGTTTATATACTAGTTTGCCAGCTCAAACGTTTCATGCAACGGGGATGTACATACCTTTTCTTCTGCACATCACCACGAGAATAAATTCTTAATATGGTGACATGCAAAGGTTTTACAAACAGAATTCGCAGTCAGTCAGTCAGTCAGTCAGTCAGTCAGTCAGTCAGTCAGTCAGTCAGTCAGTCAGTCAGTCAGTCAGTCAGTAAGTAA
>OZ038443.1:30798544-30858691 GCA_964036265.1 Daptonema setosum
TTCAATGATCACACGTCGCTGGGACACGTGTATTATCGTACTACAGTGAAACAACTGCCGGTTTTCGGACTTCATAGTCTCCGTATCAGATGAGAATTATACAGTATATCTCCAACTGGTTACTTTTTTTGACGCAAAAACACAAAAAAGGTCTATTTTGTTTAAAAATACCGAACAAAATACTTAAATTCCACTGATAATACCCAGTAATGGGAGGCACTGGCGGACGAGCTAATCCACCAAAGGGAGGGAAATTTTGCCAAAGAGAGGGAAACCAGCAGTTTCTAGATAATGTTACCTACACCTTAGTTAGGGAACAAATTCTACTTTTTGAAAACGCCAAAGAGGGGGATTGCACTTTTCTACCCCTTTTCCAGTGATGTGTGGTCTATTCGTATTTTATACTTGCTAATTATCATTTTAGCCATTGGATAGGAAAAAATCCTGTCTTTTATATCGTTTATTTATTCGTTCAATATTTTTTTTGCTATTTTAACGGGTTTCAATCACGGTAAGGCTGCATGTCATTAATTTGCATCAATAAAAAAAACCAACAAACAACACATTTCTTATAGTATACCTGATGTTTCATTTAATTCTCTCATGCGCAGCAATAGGTTTACAACAATGGGAACAGGGTAATATTTTATACACTACAACATCAACATAGTTCTCGATGAGTGGTCACAATTAGAAGGGACTATTTCAGAAACATTCATATGTATGTAATAACAAATCCTAAACAAATGTGTGTCTAGCTCGGCCAGGGTATCTTGTTACTCAGAAAGTTTTTGGCGCGCACTTTAAATTTGAATCTGGTTTTGGTGCGCTTTCAAAGTTTTGAAAAATGAAATATTTTTAAAATCACAATTCGAATTCATACGAAAAATGCGCTTAGTTTATAGCTTACGTGCGTAACCGAAACGCAAAAGTAATTTTTAATTTCAAGAACCCTGACCAAGCTATACGGGAATCTTGGTATCAAAAGAAATATGCACCATCCTCACGTTTGCAATTAAATAACCGGTATTTTCTTCGGTAGTTCGAGTGTCACGTAAAAAAGACTCCAGTTTCGAAAACTCGATGTTTTAAGCGGATTTGAATTTTTGTTGAAAGCCAAAAAATTTATTGATAACAAGAAACTCTGGATAGGCTATAACATTCTATATGTAGCGAATTAAGAGCATATACATAGCTTGGTCAGGGTTTCTTGTTATAAAAATTGATTTGGCAGGTCGGTTACGCACGTGTGCATTGAAATCCGCGCAATTTTCGCAAATTTCCAGATGTTACGGAGAAAGTTTTTTTTAATTTTGAAAGCGCGCCAAAAACACATTTGAATTCAAACTGCGCGCCAAAAAGTTTTTGGCTAACAAGAAACCTTGGATAGGCTTTATCTCCTAATCATATAAGAATGCTATCGGCGCGTTCAGAGTCGTCTTGAAAAAATTCTACAAAATCTGAAACACTTGGTGTGGAACAAAATATGTTTTTTTTTTCAAGTTTCAGAAGTGTTTCAAAAAAATCGTGGTACTTTATCAAGACGATTGTGAACGCGCCCTTTACAGATGATTTATTGCGGGAAAAACAACAACAATTATAAAAATAATAATAAGAATAAGAATAACAACAACAGTAGCTGTGATACATACTGTAGAAAAACTCGCTCGGAGTGACCTGTTAATAATTCTTCATTAATCAATTTCACATAAAAGAGCTTTTGAGAGAAAGATACAGAGGAATATTTTGAAGTTTTACAACACTAAATGTTTTTATTACAAGATACCCCGATCAAGCATAATCCTTCCTTCAAAAACTTTTCTATGTATAGACATTCTCGAGTGCACCGTTAAATGTTCTCGAGAAAACAACCAAAACTAAAAATTCAGATAAGAAACAAAAGAAATTAAAAAAGTTCATTTTCTAAATTTTTCCAATTCTGTTACACGCATTTAGAAAATTTGTCATTATCGGTGCACATGATATGTTTGTTCACGAGAAATGTATTCGCACCGAATCTCCGATCGCGAAATTTCTCATTCAATAAAAGAGTGGCAAACATTAATACCTGACTGATCACGCAAACAGATCGAGGAATATTAGTGAACATAAATTGACACAAAACTATAGAATTCAGACTAAATTTTTGAAAACATTTTCAGAATTCACACCAAATTTTTGAAAACTTTTTTTAGAATTCACATTAAATTTTAGAAACCCAACGACTTTCTTTACCTTACGTATCAGGCCACCAAAACTGAAATGCCTGTTTTTTTTCACTAAAAACCAGAAAGGGTGAAGTGAGAGATACAATGCACTTCAAATTTGATCGCGGGGTTTCAAATTTAGCTTCTTAATTAATTAATTAATTGAGACTGCCGTATTACGTTTATTTAATCGCTTCCTTACTTACAGTAGGAAAAACCCACATCCTATCGACGTGACATATTCGTATCAGAAATCAATCATAGAAATTCGAATTCAATATGTGTAGACAATAAGTGTACAAGATTCCAAGGGATGAAAACCGAAGATGATCACACTTATCGCTATGACGGAGAAAGGTTATTCAATAACTCAGAGTTGAACATGATTTTTTGTGTGAGAACAGATGTTTCTTCAACAAACAAATAATTCAAAACCGAATGATGATGAAACATCACAAATGACTTCATATATCAATACAGAGAAGCATGGGGTGATGATGATTAAAGCATATTGTTGATAGTCTGATCTTTCATCATTAATCAGTTTAGAGACAATTTTAGTATGCGAACTACGTGTGATGCAAAAATGGTGAATTGTTCGAATCTAAATCAAACGTACACTATAGTCACCAGGACGTTTTACAGAAAGCTAAAAAATATACTCAAGTAAAATGTCTAAACATGTTATTGTATCAAATAGCAAGTATCAATATATCCTTGAAAAATATTACACAACAACCGACCGCAGTTAATAACTAAATCATGAATATAGTCGCAAACATCACCTTTTTTATATGAATACGAACTCAAAATTCAAATATTTTTCGGCGCCAAAATAGGGTTTTATGCAAAAATTTCGGTGTGGCAGTAACAGTAATCATTTCCATCCACTCATACAAATAGACGAATCAACAATATTAAGGAACCGGGATCAATACAAATATTGTTTTTCAGATCTCAGAATACATTTTTTCATAATATTTGTGACACATAAAGTACTAAATAGTGCTGTAAATGAAAATACTACAATACATGAAACTCTAGACGAAAGCCTAATTACCACCAATTTAATTTGTCATCGTTTTTGGTGCCAATTCAAAAATTGGAACTTGTGTCAAAAATTTTAGATGAAAACTGTTGGTTGGGTTCATAGAAAACAGTCACAGCGTGAAGCTAGGCTTTTGCTGTTTTATAGAAGAGAGGAGTAGGTAATTTTACAAAACCTGGCGCAGTTTATCCAATGAAAACGAAACTGAATTCGATAAGGCAGGGGTGGGCCGGGTTTTTTGGCGTTTTGCAAGAAGGGGGGGGTAGAATTTTGAAATCTCAGATTACCCCCTCACCCCGAAAAGTGGGAAGTAAAGTCGGGTAGAAGGTCGGGAGGGGGGGGGGGGGGGTAGAAAAAAAATTTCGCAAAAAAGCCTTGTTTTTTGCTTGTTTTTGCAAAAAATCTTCTATTATAAGGTATAAACATCACATAAACTGGTTTTTTCAGGTTTTAACCAAGAAAATTTACCCAGAACACGTGTTTGAACAAAAAAATCTCACAGCCAAAAAATGTTGAAAAATGAGCCTCAAAATCGAGGTTTTGAGGCCGATTTTCTAAAAAATTTCGAGTAGGGGGGAGGTGGTAGGCTACCTAAATTTTTGTCTAGGGGGGAGGGGGTAGGCTACCCGCCTACCCTGAAAAGTGTGTGTGTGTGCGGGGGGGTAAACCCCTGCCCCCCCCAGCGGCCCGCCTCTGCGATAAGGTAATAGAAACAGCGAACTTTCAAATTTAGTCTCTTAATCAATCGATAACGCTGGACGTTTCGTCAAATTCAAAACTCGAATAACTAGCGCGCACAGCACGCTGTTTCGAACATTAATTGACGGAAAAATTGTAAAACGAGATTCAAACAACATTGACACTAGTTGACAATAGGCGCCAAATAATTTGAATTCAAATTTGCGCTCCAAATTCAAAAAATCTTTATGATTTCAAGAACGTACATAGCAGAACAGTGTTTCCTGAACTTCAGAGTTCGGATGTACTAAAATTCAACCCTCAACAGTTTGCGCGCCAAATTTCAAAATTCTAAATCGCGCGCCAAATTTAAAAATTCAAATATCAATGTGATGTTTCAATGAGTGGCTGCAGAGCGTTGATGGCGTCCCGATCGGCAGAGGAGAGCTCGAACTCAACGTACGTCTGCGCCTGGTCGATGGAATACGGTAGCTTGTGCTGCAGGATCACGTGCGCCACCTGGGAGCAGAAAATTATTATTCTTTAATCTTTAGGACCGCAAACTTTCCTTATAATGTTTTTAGGTGAGAGTGAGTGAGTGAGGGGGCAGTTAGTGTGAGTGAGTGAGTGAATGAGAAACGTAAGTAGTGTTGTGTTGTGTCTTCTCAATCTTTCGTTGAAACATTAAAGCTGGTTGAAAGCAGAACTAAATACCATATTTTCAAAGCACAAGTTTAAAACTAATTAAACCAATAATAACCGAACGACAGAAAAGTTATACTCACCTGATCAGCCATTCGACTTGTACATATGGACGACACGGCTGTTTCGATGGCATTTAGCCGCTTGTGATCACCGCCACTGCTGCCCGAAGCCGCCGACGATCGTTGTTGTTGTTGTTGTTGTTGTTGTTGTTGTTGTTGTTGGTGTTGTTGTTGTTGCTGGTGTTGTTGTTGTTGCTGGTGTTGTTGTTGTTGTTGTGAGGACTGAACGTTGAATATTACCAGGTTGATAAAGCTAAGAGATGTGCTAAACACCCACTCTCAATAATTAAATTTTTTGGATTTAGTGACTTTAGGATAAACTTCAATTACAGACATTGGGCAAATCAGGTCTAAATGTTACTCTGACATGAAACTAAATATCATTGTGGTATTATTACAGTATTCAAGAAACATTCTGCTAACTTTGGTTTAATAGTTAAAGAAGAGTTTAATTTTATATTTCCTGCCATTACCTGAGATTCGAACCTTCAGAAAGCTTACTGTATCTTTATTTTAGTTTGCGAAAGATTGAGTTAAAGTTGAAAGAAAAAAAACCCGAAACGTGTGATTCACTGACCTTACTGGCAAACAAGTCAAACCTCCAAAGGGAGGCGGATTTCGCCAAAGAAGGGGTAATCTTGGGCTTTTATGCCGTTTTACGCATAAGTTTGGGAACAAAGTCTACTTTTTGAAACTCCAAAGAGGGGGGAATTCCACGTTTCTCTTTTTTTCCTTCTCGTCCACTAGTGACTGACCTCATTTTTATTTGATGCCGACGACGATGGCCGATCAACGGCATGCGGGGTCGTGGACGAAGAGATGGAGGACACTTTCCGTTTAGGTGAAGGCTCGGTTACCTGAAGAAAAATCGTTAAAAACGTTGTTTTCTAAAATCAGGCAGAAAAATCCTGTTTATCCCAGAAATCAAACAAATGCCGATTTCATATTTCTGGTTACAAGGAATTGTTCTTGCATCTGCATGAATAGTAAACTCAAATTTTATTACAAAACCGAGAAAAAATGAGTCCAGGGTCACATACAGGGAGGCCCAAAAGTCTGTTTGACGTCGAATTACTCGAAACAATTTTATTTAAGGTTTGGTGTTCAAATAAGCAAATATAGGTAAAAACACCTTAAAAACGAATTATGTTGTCAGATTTGACCTATTTCTAAGGGTTTTATGCTTTTTTGGATATTCGACTAAAATCCGGTTTTTCCTGTACTTTTATGATCTTCAGTCGAATTTTTTAATAATGTAAACGTGTTATAAGCAGCGGCGTGCAGTGGCCCCCCCCAAAAAACAGGGCAGGAGGGTGCCCTTGATCGATCGACCGTAAGAGAGATTTTCAGATTTGACCCATTGACCGTAACGGTCAAAACTTGAGAGAGATTTTACTTTCAAAATGACCTAAAATTACACGAAATCGCCTAAAAACGACCGAAAATTGGTCGGAAACGTTTTAAGTTTAAAAAATTTTACCAAAAATTGGTTGAAAACGTTTCAAATTAAAAAAAATCGATCAAAAACTGGTCGAAAACGTTTCAAGTTTTAAAATCAGTGTTCGTTGGATCGAATCGATGCACGATACGATGATTGATGTATGGTGCTGGATGATATACTCAGTACTGTATTATCAACCAACACTGCGCGCCACTAGATACGTTTCTAATAAAAATCAGTGGGCTAAATGCTGAAGTTTCGACGCTGCGCACTCAACTTGTCGGTTTTCAGATCTTTCTGATACAAATCTGCGGGCTTAAAAATGCAAAAATTTCGGCGCTGGGCGCCATTCAGCCTGTCACTTTTCAGCTATGTTTCCAATATCAATAAACGGGCTAAAAAGTCACTGAAAACAACCGGAAATTTGGCGAATTTCGAAAAATAGACGCATAACTCATGAAATACAACGTTGTAAGTTAAAATAAATAGCAGAATCAAATTTTTCAGGTGTTTCAACATCGGTTTGGATTGTTTAATCATATTGATGCAATATAATTTTTTGGAGGAATTGTGCGTCAACAAGTGTATAGTTACTTTTGCCCCACCCTGTACAACTATTATTGGCTTCGATGGGCCACATGAGGGATTATATGGGCCACCCTGTATTTCTTAAACCCGAAAAGTTTCCTCGCTCCCGCTCGGACAAGCCAGCCTAACGATAGGTAATCGGGGGTGAACTTCATATGAAATATTTTTCTGGTGGCAGGAAGATTTGGCGTTTAGAAAAAAATACTAGGAAAATATTTGGGGTTTGGAATTTTGCTTCAGGGTACCATGCATACTGAAAAAGCTGATGACGGTGAGTTTAGCAAAATGTGGTGAAACACGCACTCATATTGCTACACACACACGTATAATACTGGAACAAATTTAACCACCCTCCCCGCCAATCGTCATATTGGTCTTCTGAAGAATGAACCCGTAATTTCTTAATTGTTAAAAACCAATTTCCCCAACCTCTAACGAAACCGACGACTTTCGTTTTCTCGACTCCTTATCTCGATTTGATGCTGATGAGGATTTCTCCGATTTCTCGTTGTTGCCTGTTGGTTCAGGTTCAACATGATTGACAATCGTATCCGCAGCCAGAAGCGGTGCGCAATCACCGTAGAGTGCGGGCGGCGTGGGTGCGGTCGAGGAGCGACCGGCGCTCGGCGACAGCGCACAAATCGTCGAGTCGACTGATTTCGGCGGCAGAGGACTGCAAAAAAGTCAACGTGTGGGTATGATATTTTCGCAAAGGAGTCGCTAATTGGTTGGTTCACTGACTGACCGAGTGAATGAATGACAGACTAACGACTGATTGCTAAGCTAACTAACTACATGCAAGATAGAACTAGATGACTGACTGAATGGATGGCTGATGGATACTCACTGACTGACGGACTGATTGATACAGACCGACAGATTGACTAACTGAAGGATTGACAGACTGACTGACTATCTAACTGACTAAATGAATGAATAGACCCAACTTGCGTGGTGCATGCGAGGTAGAATCCAGTGACTGACTGAGCGAATGAATGATTGAACGGATTAACTTACTGACTATGAGATTGACTGCTTTTCTGCTCAACTGAATGATTGAATCCAACCTGTGTAGTACATGGTAGAATCAGGTGACTGACTGACTGACTGAATAACTGACTGACTAACCAATTTTTAAGTGAATAAATAAAGGAAGGTCCAACTAACTGGCTGACAGACTGACTGACTGTCTAACTGACTATATGAATGAACAAACCCAACCTGTGTGGTATATGCGATGTAGAAGCCGGTGATAAAGCCAGTGCCGACTTCTTCAGCGTCGGCTTCTGTTGAGACGACCGACGTTTTTTGTCTGATTTTCGAGATTTCTTCTTGTTTTTGCCAATCGATATTATCGATGAGACCGACGATAACTGAATTGAAACATGATTATACACATCAACAACCATTTAAGTAACAACATTCAACAATAATAAAAAACAACAACAATAACAACCACAACAAAACACCGTGATATTCATCATCAACAACACAGCAACAACCAAAACACTAACATCGACATCAACGAAATAATCACCAGAACAATAACAACAATGACAACAACAACAACTACTACAACAACTGAAATTACCATCATCAGTAACAACAACAACAACACCAACTACAACAACAACAACAACAACAACAACAACAACCACAACAAAAACACCAACAACAACAACAACACCAACTACAACAACAACAGCAACAACACTAACAACAACAACAACAACAATCAACAAACTGATGGTGTCGGCGAATGTAATCGTCCGCGACGATTGGGTGACGTATCGGGTGAGGAGTCACCCGTACTGAAGAGATCGTTGCTGAAAGTTACAGAATTCAAATTATTGGAATGAAAGAGATTAATAAAGTGGAACTTTGAAAAATAAATATTTTTACTGACTGACTGAGAGACGGAATGGCCGCCTGGCTCACTGACTGAAAATAAATGTAATGTTTACTGTAGAGCTTTTCGATAAATAACTGAATACAGGACAAGGGCAAGTAGCGTTCTCAACAACATCAACAGCTTGTCAACAACAACAACAACCAACACTTGTGTAGCCGCCTTATACTTGGTGAGCACCTCATCTGCCTGATCCGGGTCATCACCGAGTGCCTTCATCAGCTCCTTCAACAGAGTCGGATCCAGCTCCCGTGTTGACGATTTTATGCCGGCTGAAATTTTTTGATAAAATAAACGATTTTTTGGAGAAACTTTTAAATAAAATAACATGGTTCAACATAAACATGATAAAGTAAAAGAGAGGCCCCTGAAAAGCTGATTAATAAAACGTTTGCTAACTAATGTATTACAGTTGGATTAATAGAGCGATTACACTGAATGAGAGACAGGGTGAGCCAGCTTTATTCCAATCCATCCAGTCAAGAAATTTTTCTTTTTTTGAGGGAGTGAGGAGGGTTATGAAAAAATGTCCTCATGGTGGGATCAGATATTTACTTTACTTTACATGACCAACGGGACCTTCAGTGTGCGGCCACCCCTGATGACAGAGTCCTTGATTTGAAGCCCGAAACTCGTTCAATTATCGAATATGTGCCATAAGACAAACACTTGAATGCAAACACGCATATACAAGAAGTTAAGCAGTTATTGACCAATGTAACTAATCTAACTGAGCATAACAACTTTTATTCCACTGTTATTAAAAAGTCTCATACGATTCTCAATTTAATGTACCCGAAACGAATGCCAATGGAAAAATGATCCCGCAACGCAAACGTATAACGAATTGAAACCAACTATTTTCGAACCACTTCACCACTGCAACGGACTTCGTAAGGAACACGAATTAGCAGTCAAGAGGAAACAACCTAACAGGTCACATTACCATAATAGAAAATTGTGGTTCATCAATGTTGTGAACCGCCAGAACACTCAACCAATTAAAATCAACCAATACATCAACGAATCAACGATAACAACATCATTGAAACAAGAAAAGACATGATAACAAAAACCATAACAACAACAACCCCTATGAAAAAAAACAGCAACAACAACAACAGCAGCAACAACAACAACAACCAGTCCAGGGTAATATCTAGCATATGCTGGTTCTGGCTGTCCCGCCCGTCCCGCGTCCGCTGCGAAAAGAGCAGGGTGTCCAGCAAAATTCGAAGTTTTGCGGAACACCCTTGGTAAATAACATTAATTTCACACACAAAAAATATAAAATCAAGCATCCAATGAAACCAAACTCAAAAATTTTCACGCTCCGCGTCTTTGTTATTTTAAATCAATCACTAATTTTGGCTCAGTATCACGCATGTAACGTAAAGTGCTGGCTTAACGAGCGGGCAATCGCCATTACCATACAAACATACAATCCTATCCTAGTACGTCGTTTTTTTCCTATGAGGGGTGTCTCGCAGAAGCTCAAGATATGGTAACGAAGGGATGACATATTAACATAAGCTAAGCTTCTCACTAAAAGAGGTGTCCCGCATATTCTGCAAATATTCAATAGATGGTTAAGAACTAAAGTCGCTTTTCCTTAAGAGAGGGTGTCCCGCAGAAACTCAAGATATGGTAACGAAGGGATGACTTATTACCATAAGCTTCTCCGTTCTCCCTAAGAGAGGTGTCCCGCATATTCTGCAAAAACTCAATAAATGGTTAAGAACTGAAGTCGCTTTACCCTATGACAGGGTGTCCCGCAGCTCAAGCTCTAATTTTACTCTTTGAAACTGTTCAATTCAATGGGACAGGTAGAGCAGCTCAATATTATTCATCCTTGTTGTCTGCCACTGTAGCTAACGTTAAGTAACGAAGGAAAAAATCCAAGCTCTAATCCCACTTTCTAAGACCGCCTAACAGGCTGGAGAAACTCAATGTCATTAATCCTTCTTATCCCCAGCTAGTGTTAAAAAAATTTCGGTCAAAACTTCGAATGTTCGTGATATCGTCAAATTGTTCGGCGCCACCCGGTGCAATCAGTTTTGACTCGATCGGCTTTAATACAGAGCAATGGTACTAAAAACGTCGAAATTTAAGCGCTACGAGTCAACCGGTCTCGGGATTCCATTGAGTTTGATATGCGTAGCTAGCAAGGATAAAATCATCAAATTTTCCGGCGCTACTGTTGATAACGACAAATTTTTGGCACTACTTTCAATTAAATCTCAAGCTTTTAATACACCCCTCCAATACAAAGCAGTGGTACAGAAAACGTAAAAATATCGGCGGTACGCGCCATCCATTCTTCGTCTTCTATATAAGGTTTATGAAATCCAGCACTAGTGCTGAAAACGTTAAATTTTTGGCGCCACCTGCAATTAAACCTCAAGCTTTCAAGACACGCTTCTAATACGAAGCAGTAGTGCTGAAAACGTCATTTTTTTGCGCGTGGCGCAACTTGTTCTCGGCTTCTAGACAAAGCAGTAATACTAAAAAACGTGAAAATTTTGGCGCTATGCGCCATTCTTTTTCGGCCTTTTCAAAGAGATTTCTAAAACCGAGCACCAATGTTAAGAACATCAATTTTTCGAAGCCAATTAAAATCGATTCTCGGACTTTCAAGACACGTCTCTAATAATACCCAGTATTACTAGAAACGTCAAAATTTTGGCGCTACCCGCCATCTGTTTTTCGGCTCTTAAGAGATTTCTAAAGTCGAGCACCAATGCTAAAAACACCAAATTTTCAGTGCCACTTACAATCAATTCTCGGGTTTTCAAGACACGTCACTAATACAACGCAGTAATACTAGAAACGTCAAAGTTTTGGCGCGCCATCCGTTCTTGATCTTTCAAAGTACGTCGTTAATACATACAAAGCAGCACAGCTGAATATATTTTCTGAAACCTGAAGTTTCCCTTGCTCCAAGCCATAATTTTCCACGCTTTCAAGACGTGTCTTCTATATTCTACAAAGAAAAAAATTAACTTTTCAACATGCTATGAGCATATGAAAAAATTGTACCTCAGAGTCAGAAGCATGAATGGTAGGGAAGGGGTGTCCCACAAAATTTCGGCTGTGGATAGGTCCGGGACAGCCAAAATCTGATCCATTGCCCTGGTCTGACAACAACAACAACAACAACAAACACAACAACGAACCGAGTGAGAGAGCGAATGCCTGTTTGTCTTCTGGTGATTCGGACGAGGCTTTCGGTCGGCGAATCGGCGATTTCAGACTGGATGATGACGGGGTCGGCGAATTCGGCGTTTGACTACGGCGGACGGAGGAGGGCTGAAACTTTATTTATTTCCATTTAATTTATCACAAAATCACCATTTTATACCTGTTATAGATTTTGTTTGTGAGTGGGTTTCTTATGGAGACACTGGCGCCCTAGAAGGGGAGGAAAAGTGGAATTCCCCCTTTATGGCGGTTTCAAAAAGTTGCATTTTTCCCTAACGTGAAGATAAATGACCTGAAAACTGCCGATTCGCCCCTCTGACGAAATTTTCCTACCTTTGGAGGTTTGGCTCGTCCGCCAGTGTATGGAGTGAAACTAAGTGAAGAGGGGGGGGGGGTCAGCCGCCGACCGAGGAATACCATGGAAGCACAAAAGTGTTGAGTCGGAAAGTATAAAACGGGGGTTAAAAGAGTTCATAAACGGCAGACCTTATAGTAAACACTTATATACTTTGCGTCTGATAACAGAAGTTTTATTATCTTGTCTAATGTTCTATATTCGAATTATAGTCCGAAGACGTCAAACAAAACAAAAGGGAAACACACACATAAAAAATCAATGTTGGTTTCTCTTCTCTGCAATCTTAATAAAGAAAACAATTGCGTTGCGATATGATTTATGGAAAAAAAAGAATAACTATTAATTATGAACATGGGTAAAAAAGACACTTGAAAAAACCAATTATGATGCATTTCTAAATGAATAGGCGAAAATTGTTAGTTATGTTATGACGCTTGCAAAAACAATTGTGATACGATTAATATAAAAACAAACTAAATTATTGGTTATGATTTTTTCAAAAAAACATTTTATTGAGTTTTTGTTACTAAAAAATTAGGCTGAATTAGTAGCATGACGCGACGTCAGCTACTAGCGGATGAGAAGGGGAGGAAAAGTGGAATTACCCCTCTGACGATTCTAAAAAGTTGAGTTTTACTTTAAAAAAACTAATTTCTTCCAATTCCCCCCTCTTTGACGAGATTCCCCTCCTTTGGAAGATTAGCTCGTCCGCCAATCAGTCATACGCGTACCTAAACCTATTCCACTACCGAAATGCAAAACGATTAAGGAACCGCTACCACTACGGTGTAATTTCAGATTTTCAACAGGAATCATGATATGATACCGCAATGCGCAGTGTGGTATAAACCTACAGGAAAACAACAGGGCACACGCACAAACATGTCTTCGGCTCAACTCACTAGCGGACGAGAAGGGGTGGGAAAAGTGGAATTCCCCCTCTTTGGCAAGTTCCGAAAGTAGAATTTGTTCCTTAAGTTGTCGGTAAAATGGCCTGAAAACTGGCGATTCCCCCCTCTTTGACGAAATTCCCCTCCCTTTGGGAAATTTACTCGTCCGCCAGTGGCTCAACTCTAAACTTCTGAACTTCTCGCCATTCGTGATTGGAACCGGGCGCAGTCCGAATCCGAGTGAGACAACTCAACAACAAACAAACAAAAACTTAGGCCGACCAGAGAGTAAAACAGCTGAGCTGCCAACTGATTTCGAATGGAGATACCAAGTAAAAACAATTCTCCTAAAAACACAATGTCTTTCTCACTCATGTGGACACAAATATAAACAGCAAAAAATCGTTTTCTCTCATCACCACTGGCGAACAAAAAAGTAAATTAGCGGGGCGATTGCCAGTTTTCAG
The DNA here is from genome assembly GCA_964036265.1 of Daptonema setosum. NCBI lineage: Eukaryota > Metazoa > Nematoda > Chromadorea > Monhysterida > Xyalidae > Daptonema > Daptonema setosum. The sequence continues at coordinate 30,812,096 of OZ038443.1, forward strand.
GCCTTTTTACCTACATTTTAGAGAACAAATTGTACTTTTTGAAACAGTCAAAGAGGGGGAATTCCACTTTTCCCACCCCTTCTCTTGCGGGAATTTCGTCAAATACGGGGAGAGGAATTGGCAGTTTTCAGGCCATTTTAACCTTACACCGCCTTGGAGAACAACTTCTACTTTTTGAAAAACGCCAAAGAGGGAGGAATTTAACTTTTCCTACTCCTTCTGATGCGCCAGTGCCACCCACCTTTTTCAGTATATCAGGCGTACTTCGATCGGCCGGTAAGACAGCAGCCGACGGCGACTTCTTCATACCATCCTTGCCAAGACTTGCATGCGACGGCGATAACAGCACATGGAGTTTCTTTCGCTCTTTCAACGATTTATCTCTGGAAAAATGTGTATAAAAAAAATCTAAATTAAAAATACGTCAAGTTTCCTGCATTTTTTTGAATGTGTTATTTAAAGAATGAAAAAAATGTGGAATTTTTGCCTTTTCGAAAATTTTTCGTGTCGTGAATCGACGTAAACTTGAAGTAAAGTAAAACTATGCGCAAGTTTTTTTGGAAATAACGAGTAACAATAACCCCTGGATAAAATATATGTGAAAAATCGAAATAATAACAAAAAAACCTTTCCTCAAAGTTAACTAACTTTTCTTTCTCTCTGTGCTTTTCGTGATGAGATGGGTGCTTTATCGCCTTCTTCTCTTTACCATCAGCTTTGACTTTGTCAACCTTTTCTGTTGTTGTTGTTGAGGTAGATGTTTTATCAGATGTTGTTGTTGTTGATGATGATGATGACGGCTTTTCGTTGTCCTCCACTCGCGATTTATGTTCTTTACGATTTCGATCCTGCAATAAACAATACAATCCTATTTCATACTATGAAAGAAAATTTTCATACTATGGTAGAAAAATTTGTTAATTGAAGAAGAAAATTTCTCATGCTCACATTATATTACAAAAAAAACATAACAAGAAACAAATTATCCGTTTTCTTTTCTAATTTACTCTCTTTGAACTCTGAACGCATCCTTATATTGAAGTTAACATTTCACAATGACTGACGACGACATTTAAATCAAACTCACAGATGACAGACTACAGCACTAGCGGACGAGAAAGGGAGGGAAAAGTGGAATTCCCCCCTCTTTGGCGTTTTCAAGCAGTAGGATTTGTTCCCTAAGGTGTGGGTAAAATGGCCTAAATTTTGCAGATTTCCCCTCTTGGGGAAAATTCCCTCTCTTTGGGGATTTAGTCCTTCCGCCAGTGGACTACAGTAGTACTACACCTTTGCGCTTGCTCTATTGCATTACAACTAATTTTGCGTTATTAAATTATAGTTATTACGAGGCAGCGCGATGACTGACTGAGAACATGAAAATGTAGTCAAACGATCCGAGAGTGAAAACTTTAATAATGCGTTTTGTCGGGATGGCGCGCAGATGAAAACCGATTTAAACTGCGATGAACACATAACTTATGTAATTATGTATAACTGAAGTTCGAATATATTGCGACAACAATCCGCGCAATTCGTCTGCATTCTGTAAACGTTTGTCCAGCACCATATCCGCAAAATTTGAATGCGAGAAAAGTTTTCGAGTCGGCGACCTCGGTTCACAGTATTTCAGTTACTTTTTTGAAAATTTTATTTCAGATTCGGATTCTTCATCAAATTTGGAGCTTGCATGAATTTTTTCATCTTCGTACATGAAGTTCTCAGCGATTTTCCATTTTTTATTGCCGGTTCCGAAGAAAATTCCCGAAATTCCAAACTTGTTGAATCAGACGGCTCCGACGTCCGGAAAATTCATACATGCTCCAAATTTGATGTAAAACTCGAATCTGAAATAAGAATTTGAAAAAAATTAATAAAGTATCGTGAACCGAGATCGCCAATTCGAAAACTTTTTTCGCATTCAAATTTTGCGAGTTAGTGTGCGGGACAAACGTTTACAGAATGCAGACAAATTGAAATTTTGTCGCGAAATATTCGGACTTCAGTTATAGTATAAAGTGTACAACAAGGTAGGGGTTCCGATCATAAATGACTTTATAGTATACGTCTGCAACAATGTCAGAAAAACACAAGGAAAAGTGATGAAAAACGGAGTAAAAGGCCGCGCTTTCAAACTCAATCACACTAAATGACTGACTGAATTAAGGACTGCTTGATTGACTGAATGACTTACGGACCGCTTTATTGACTGACTGACTGATTGTGAATGTGAACAGTCATTCTTTGGGCAGGTTCGCGTAGCAATAATGTACCACGTCAAGATATATAATTACCACCACCAAGTGGAAGAACTACAGGTAGAGCGGGTGATAAACTATTTATTAATTGCATATGGTTTTATATTTCAGTTGTCATAATAACTTTGGAGTAAAACAGAGCTATAAACTGAATTCTAAACTGGTTTAGGTTTGGTGACCACATACTTGAATAGTTGAATCTATAAGTTTGTCTGGTCATAATTGAGCGATAGGACCACCCAGTTAGTTATAACTGTCAACCAACAAAAATAAAACAACAGGATCAGTTCAGCTTTCGGGTTTTATCTCCTATATAAGGGATTATAAAGAGACGTAAAACTTTTCAAGGCAGCTAGATTTTTAACATGGGAATTTTCCCCTCAGGAGAACAGACACGATCGATCGAAACGATTTGCCAACCTTTGACTTGCTCGACTTAATCGAAGACGATGAATGTTGTTTTTCGTGCTTGTCCGAAGAGGTTTTCACAGACGAAGTCGGCGTAGAACCAGGCTGTGGAGTGCTAACCGCATTTGTTCTCTTACTATCCGAAGAGCTGAAAGACAAAAAATTCTAGTCTGTCATTTGTCGCCTGTCTAGTCTAGTGCGTAGGACGCCGGCCTCGAAAACCGGCGGTCTTAAATTCGAAACCTGACACAGATCCTGACGAGTTGCTCTGGGGTTTCCGCCAATGACCGTCAGTTAATTCAACTCTCTGGCCACTACGGAAACTGCATTCTGATGTGGTATGGCTTCACTTAATGAAGAAGTCCAAATAAAAGTTGAAAAACCTGTGTTTCTCCTTCTCTTTGTGCGATTTCGAGGAACTGGGACTATGATGATCGTCTGCCTGATGAGGAAGAGGTGTTGATGACGCCGTTGAGGCTGGTGAGCGGGTACCGGCCTATAATAGGTGACTGAATGAGTTACTCAAGTTCAAGATTGCATGAGTGAGTTACTGATTAATGACTGAATGAATAACTATAAGTATTTTATTTACCTAATTCAATAACTCGAGTTAACTCCCTTCAATGAATTACTGATTCGGTAACTGTATAAGTGCCTTAGCGGAGGAGTGAGTCGTAACTTATGAGTGATTGAATGAGAGAGTAAATGGCAATTGAAGTGACAATAAGTGAGTAATTGAATGAGTGATTTATTCAGAGGGGCGGGGTGTTGGTACTGGCCTGTAATCGACTGAGCTAAAGCCCAATTGTTGTTTCTGCAAGCGAAATTGTTGCCCAAAACGTCTGATAATGAAACATCAGGCAATCAGTGTTAACACGCACGTCAATCATCATCACCCCATTCTATACTGTGTTAAACTATGGTGTCAACCGATTTGAGTTGAGGATAGTGATGTTTCATTATCAGAAGTTTTGAGCAATATTTTTGCTTGCAGAAACAACATACGGACTTTACTAAAGAAACTTATGGATTGCTTAGTGAATGTTCAGTGAGTGTATGTGAGTGAATAAGTCATTAGAATACAGCGGTTTCCTTCAGACTTTGTCTGCAAGCACTTAATAGAAATAACCGCACTCCATTTACCCACATTGTGTTTATGCCGTACTTTTCTCCAGTGCGGTAGCAGATGCCTCAACCAACAACCATCTTTCTCTTGGAATCCCTCCATTCCCTTAATCAGTGAGTTAGCCGCTTTGCTCTCCAAATAATTTAGCACTGAACATTGATGCATGGAGCCACACGACTTGCCAATACAATAGGTCTCAAGCACTGACGGAGAAATCGACCCTCCTAAGGCAGGGGAATTTCGTCAAAGAGCTGAAATTCGCAGTTTTCAGGCCGTTTTACGTACACCTTGAGGAACAAACATCACATTTTACACCCCCAAAGAGAGGGGAAATTCCACTTTCCCTCCCCTTCTCGTTCGCTAGTGGTCTCAACCTCAAGTATAAAGTCATAATACGTTAGTCTAAAATTTACGTTAAGTCGAATGAGTCAATAATATTGAAATTCGACCGTACTAACCTTCAAATTATGACCGCCCTTCCCTTTTTCTCGATCTTTCTCCCGATCCCGTTCTTTCGTCAATTTCGGCGATTTTACATCCTTAAACAGAATTATTAACTCACTCACTCACTGGCCGTCTAGCTTAGTTGGTTGAGTGTTAGACTTTGGACCGCCAGGTACCGGGTTCGACTCTCGGCTGCTGGGTTGGGTGATGGCGGTCAGCGTACGGGTGAAGACACACTCGATATAGCCCGGTACGCACTCAAAGGATTACCACTGATACTCGTGCTCGAGTTTGGAGCCAACTCTGAGGCTGGAGTGGCGAGTCGTATCCTGGTGAGAGCATGACAAATCCCAAACAACCTCTCTCTCTCACCGTATGTGGTTCACCGATGTTGTGAATTGAGGGCCAAAACAAACAAACAACTCACTCACGCACTCACTCACGAACCTTTTCCGGTGGATGCTGATTAGCGGCGAAGGAGGGACGTGGACTGGGCTTTGAGGTTGTGCCACCGCTGATGCTGCTGCCCGGGTGCTTGGGACTGGGCCGGGCGACGTGCTTCGGACTCTGACCAGCTGTTGATGCCATCAGTGCCGGTTTAACGGTGGACGGCTGTCAAAACGTAATTTTTATCAACAAATTTAAAGAGGGAGTGAAACAGTACATGAAAGAGTTAATTTTCCGTTTGAATGCCGTTCTTCAACTGAAATTCTCTCTTGAAATAAATGGAACCCATTTCAAACATATCCACGAGCGCGCCGAAAACATTTTAAAATATTTCAAAGTTTCACCAAAATTTCATCAAAGTTCACCAATCACATTAAAAAAATACTGTTCCAAAAAGGAGCGGGAATTATCGATAAACCAAGCGGATGCTTCGCGATAACAGATTTTTGTCGATCAAGATATCATCGGATTAAAGTGATTTTTCTTCCCTGTACAGACGAAATGTTCATCGACAAAAATCTTACATTACGTTGTTTATCGAGAATTCACGCAGGTTTTCGGAACAGTGTGTCATTTTCGATCATAACCTTTTTATTGATCGAAATGGTCGGTCCGAACAGTGATTCAAACTGACTATTCGGCTGTTTCTTTGGTGGTGGATGATGTGATTTCTCGGTGATGGGTGTTTTCTCTACGGTCGGTGTCTTTTCAGATTTCGCCAAACCCGACGACGATGACGACGTCGACGCATGACTGTCGACTGATTTGAGCTGATGTTTGGACGATTTGAGTTTGGCCTGCAAGTATACGGGGTGGGCTAATAAAAACCACACAACTTTAGGGGGTAATAACTCAGTGACTAGGAATCATATTGAACTGCGGTTTGCATCATTTTAACTGGTATATCTTTAGCTTTCACTCATATAATTATAATGGAAAAACATCGATTTTGCGAAAAGAAATTAAAGTTCAACCGAAAAGTTGCTGTTTATCCGCTGAAAACCCATACAATTAAATTTTTCGAAAAAATTGACACAAAAAGGACAGAAATTAAATATGAATTTGAGAAACAATGTTTTTGACAAGTTTCAGACACATAGAAAGCATATTAAAGTTGATGACATGCTCAATATATGGACGTTCTGTGTTCAACGCTCAACAGCCTGTTTTCTATCATTAATGGTATTTTTCATGTTAAAAACAGTCTGAGTCAGGGTGGGCCGGGTTATTTTTGTTGTGGGGGGAGAGGGTGGGGTTAACCGACAGAAAATCCCATCCTACCCGCCCAGTCCGAAAAGTGGGAGAGAAGGTTGGGTAGGGGGGTAGAAAAAAAATCCGCAAAAAAGCTCCGTTTTTGCCAAAAAATATCCTATTATAAGTTATAAACCTCACAAGAACCGTTTTTTCAGGTTTTAACCAAGAAAATTAACCCAGAAAACGTGTTTGTTAAAAAAAATTTCACAGCCAAAACTTTTTGAAAAATGAGTCTCAAAATCGAGGTTTGGAGGCCGATTTTCTCAAAAACTCAAGAGTCGCGGGGAGGGGGTAGGCGACCTAAATTTTTTTCTAGGTGGAGCGGGTAGGCTACCCGCCGACCCTGAAAAGTGGGGGGCAAACCCCCCCCCCTCCCAGCGAAACCTCAAATAAAAAATCATGGATGAACAAATGATTTTTTTTGGTAAATAAAAACTACTAATCCCGGCTTTCAGCAGTCGGTCGCGCAGCACCGGTTTCGGGTCGCGAAAGTCGAACGTGTGCATGATGGAATGCGTGTTCTGACGATCTGAAAACAAAGAAACCAAACTAAGTAAAAGTCGACAATAAGTTTAAACATAAACATGATTATAAAAAAGATATCGTCACAGTAACAGTTTCGGACCTATTTCTGAATCCGAACTTTATGCAAATCTTTTCAGTCAACAGTAATATGGGTATCATGAGGCAAGGAACATATCTACCTGACATACCCTCAGAAACAGGGTAACCCCCTTCGCCCTTCCAACGAATGTTGATGAATAGCGAACGCATTTTCAGGTATAAATATTCACCGAATGCAGGATGCACGATACAGTATTACTGAATAAACTACTTCCATTTGCCAACCACATAAAAAAGCGAGCATGAAAATCAGAAAACCACTGCAGCGGCATAGTCATAAGACATTAGTAACCGCACTGTATGTTTTAATCATGAATTTATTATACACCACTTATGTTTTCGCCAAACTTTACGTATTTTCTTCATGGTTACATCATACCGAAAATACGGTAGATAAGTACCGTACTCTCACACTCAGTGATAGGGTGGGTGGCATTGACATGTTACACACTATCAGTCGAGAAGGGGGAGGGAAAAGTGGAATTCCCGCTCTTGGGCGTTTTGAAAAAGTAGGAACTGCTAAGGCGTAGGTAAAAAGGCTTTGAAACGGCAATTTCCCTTCCCTTTGGAGGCTTGGCTCGTCCGCCAGAGATGTTACAGATGAAGTTTTGAAGACTTTGATCGGTGAAAAAACTTACGGGCAAATTCTCAACTTTTAAAGAAGATTCACTCATTATGTACATGATTTCTCTATTTCACACAATCACAATCTACAAACGAATTTTCAAAGGTGCACTCGAGAAACGGAGTTTCGACAGAAAGTTCTCACAAATGTAACAACACCTGATTGTAGGGCATGTGCGCCCGAAAACATTGACGATTCTATCACTGCTCATAACACCCTTTTACCCTTATCTCATACCTACTATGTTAATATGTTTGTTATACGATTTCCTAACGACAAGAACAGCAAAATCAACACGCGCCATTAAGTATCATAGCATAGCGGTAAATTATAGACCAACAAGCTGTGAGTACTGTAGTCATGGTTTTTGCTAAACAGTATGTATACTTTTTACATTTACCGCGAAATTGCACAAAAACAACAGCAACAACAATACAACCAATTTTTCAAGTATTAGTAGGTTCAAACTGACGCATATCAAAAACAGACAAGTACTTTCATGGCTTTGCTGCCTATAGAATTCAACCAATAAGCCTGATTTCTCAACAACAAAACAACAACCAAATCATAGAGAGTCTGTACTATTGTGCCACATATCGGCATACAAAGGACTTACTTTCACAAAAGAACCCGGTGAACAAGTTATTCAAATCGGCATACAATGGACTTAGTCTCTACTTCAACAATAGTTTTCGATGAATAAATTATTCAAAAGAATTTACCTAGATCAACAACAAAGAATAACAATGATATAGTGGCGGTTGAATTATTGTTAAGTATGTAGAGTAGACATTTTTTTGCAAAACTTTTACTTGTATTTTAATAAAACTAGGGTGAACCCGTTGCTACGCAACTGTTTTTTTTAATTTACTAAACTCAACTATTGTATTCAAACTCAGACAAAACTCAGACTTAGCTTCTCTTTAGCCCATTTACAGGATTTTATCATATGCACGATGATGCGATAATTAATTCCTGTTTTATTGACTATCAATAATTTCTTTATCCAGTTGAAATTACCCACCCGTTGAAATTATTTTATTTCATCCATTACTCTAATCTGTTTTAGCTTAACGGCGTGAAGTTTTACACACCCTGTTCCAGAACACAACCCGTCGTTTAATTAAATACGTACATTCAATTATATGGTAATTTATAACTTAACTAAAATTACAATACATAAAATTTAGGTGCTGATGATTGACTTCGAAATTTCTGAATGTGATAGAATATGGGAATTAAACATTTCAAAGAAATCGTTCATAAACATCTGACCCCGTGGGCAAAATAATTAGCGTCAATCTTCAGTTCAGTAAATGGGGGAATATCCTGCGTGGATGTCGATGACCTATTCTCATGGACTAAACACGTGGTTTCAATCTAGAAACTCAGAAACAGAAGAAAATGTCGAAACGAAACGTTCAAATGTTTCAGAATGTTAGGAAAAGTCACAAAAAAGTTGCAACTCTCTTCGAAGGTAGGGTGATCCAAAAAATGGCTTGGTGTCTCGCCGTTGTACAAAACTACGAAATTGGGTAACCATATGATCATGAACAACAACAAATACTTCTACTTCTACTCATTACGATACAGATCACTGCTTTGACTGAACATGTGTCACGGCGACGACATTCAATTTAACATACACAACAACAGCGTCATCAACAACAACAACAACAACATAATTATTAACAAAACAACAATAAAACGCTAACAACAACGCAACCCAACCAACCCATGGATAAATTCATATCGTAGACGAGTGAGTATTCCTTGTGACTGCCGACAAAAGTGATGTAAATTGGAATGGAGAACCCGGCATAGCCCGTCTCGGTGACTTCGAATGGTATCGATTTGATTTCTGAAAAAAAACGTAATAAAAGAAATTAAATCGACATGTAAAAGACAAGTCAGAGTGTTAGTGAAAATGTGATTTATGACACGAAATATTTTTTTTGATATTCAGTTGTTACGCCATAATAGCAAAGTAGGATAACCAAGTCACAATAGTGAAATAACAGTCATCCGAATTACAAATGACAATCACTGATCATCAACAACGTTCTTGAATGTGCTGTGTCTCAACCCGGGGCTCGAACCAGAAACGTCGGCGAGCGAGGCCGGCGCCTCAACCACTTGACGAGGGAAGCGACAAATTGAAGCGGTTACTTGAATCGAAGGAAATTTGCCTCTCACCCCTATTTCATCAAAATTCTAGAATAACGTGTATTATCCGTAGACTGACTCAATGAAAATAAAAATCCATTTGGGACATGAGATTTGTTTTAAAAATTTTGAAAGCCATGTAGAATAAAAAAAAGAACCCAAAAGTTAAAACCCAAACATTTGTACTAGTTAAGCTTAATTTTTATTCGTGGTCGGTATAGGTATGCATTTACATTTATGAACATCCACATCTACATACTAACCACGCTTGGCGCTGGGAAAATCATCGTGCAGCTGAAAGACGACTCGCTGAATGAGCTGCGAGTCCAGTTTATCCCCCTTCGGACATCGCACAAACACGGTCCAGCGATGCGTGTGGTCCGGCCCGCCACCCGACTTGCGAATGGGCGGACTCAACAGCAGACTGTCGTGACCAATCTGAATAAAATTATCAACTTTATTTTTCAAATTTTATTCCGTTTTCGCATTATAATGACGGCAACAAGGAATATATGGTCAAAAAGTTAAACAACGGTCAAATTTACAATCAAATTGTGGAAAACTATGTACGAAATTTGCGGGTACAGAACCAGCATTCACGACCCGTCGACCGGTCTTTTTACGAGTCTATTAGAATACCTACTTACTTAAATGACTGTAAAAGAGGGCATTTCCTTCCAAGACCATGAATACTTTGTGTGGTATCGTGTGGCATATACGTATCGACATATACGCATTATGCCTTTTTATCCCGATTCGACACCTGACCCAGTAATTTTTTGTAACTAAGATGCTAACCCGAAGTCTCACAAACAAGAAAACTTCCAGGAAGGGGAGCGTTTGGAAATGCATCCTTCGAGAACACGTAAAATCATGGCATCTGTGTTATTTATAGAACTGGGCATATGTTTGAGGAAAGAATTCAAACCAGTCAGTTAGGGCGCGTTCAGAGTTGTCTTGAGAACGTCACAAGATTTTTATTTATAAACCTTTCGGTACACATTAAAATTTTTTGTTCCCGATGAAAATTTTAAAACATTCGGTTGGGTCAAAACTTGCTTTTATGAACTCCAAAAGTGTTAAATATAAAATTCTTGAGACTTTCTCAAGACAACTCTGAACGCGCCCTTAATATTATTTCAAGTTTTTAACAGATGTCTCTCGAGACTAACCGCTAGTTTCAGCGTGAACCGCTCTTTTTCCGCCATTCTGATTGATTGCGATGCGATGCAGGCAGCTGGTAGGAATTTGATGAATTCGAGGCTGAAAATTCAACAGCGATTATTTAATAAATTACTGCTTGTTTGACTTGATTGCATTTTTTGGGTCCGAACCCCTATTTGACCGGTCAAATATGGGTCGGTCAATCAGGGTTCGGTCAAATAGGGGTCCGACCCCTATTTGACCCGGTCAATCAGGGGTCTGGTCAAATAGGGGTCCATGAGGACAACAGAGCCCTATTTGACCATGTTCAAATAAGGGTCTAGACCCCTGGTTGACCGGGTCAAATAGGGGTCTGGTCAAATAGGGGTCGGTCAAATAGGGGTCGGTCAAACAGGGGTCGGACCCCTATTTGACCGTGGTGAGGGTCGGTCAATCAGGGGTTCATGAGGACAACAGACCCCTATTTGACAGTGGTCAAATAAGGGTCTAGACCCAAGGTTGACCGGGTCAAATAAGGGTCCAAGACTGAAATAAGATACTTATCTTGTTTTAAGATTATATTTAGAATTTGAAAAACTGTCATGTTAAAATATTTTGGATTATAAAATAATACTGTCACCACTAACCAAGTCACTCACACTCACTCACTCACTGACATTTCAGTCAAGTTAGAAGCGAGAACCCCGAGTTTAGTAACTGCACTATTCTGAAAATCCAAAACTGTTAAAACGTGCGCTGCGCACGTGCGCCGAAATCGGTGCAGAGCACGCGTGCTCCGTGCTCCGTGCGCTGAAGTATAACTCCCGCTTTACCGTTGCGTTTAAAATGGTCGATGACCCAACAATTTCAATTCTGCAATGCATTTTAATTTAAATCTGCAAATTTTCTCTGGTCAAAGGGTACGTTTATAGTCTTCCCTGGACGTTCCCTGAACTTTCCAGGACTTTCCCTAGACTTTTCCTGGAAATTCCCTGGACTTTCCCTGGAAAATTTTTCTATACAAAATTTTCTCTGGAAAGTCCAGGGAAAGTCCAGGGAATTTCCAGGGAAAGTCCAGGGAAAGTCTAGGGAAAGTCCAGGGAAAGTCCAGGGAAAACTATAAACGTACGGTAACCCGCAACTAGATAATGGGTCTTATCTTATTCAGAATGAATATAATAAGACACCCAATGAATATTTAAGACACCCTGAATATTTGCAATAATAAAACGTTTTAGAACAATTGTCATTTATTCTAAACAAAATGATCTCAAAAATTAATTTCTTAAGAAAAAAAAACAAAAAAATTCGCCAAAATATATGAATAAATAAGCTTCAAATAAACACTGCACTGGGCCACGAGCTACGCCATCGATTATCTAAACGTACCCAAAAAGGGTTCGATATCTGTATTTTTTTATAACCCGCAACTACATAATGGCCGACACAAATATTTCATAGATAGAATTGCGGGAGTTATACTTCGGCGCACGGCGCACGCGCACGCGTTGGGTGCGCTGCGTGCGCCAGTGATTATACTTCCGGCGCACGCGCACCCAGCGCGGTAAAGTGAATCGCTTGGACGCTTGGACGCTTGGATGTCGGATGCGGTAACCCGCAACTAGATAATGCTGTCCTCAAATATTTGAGGACAGTGTAAGACTCTTCCCTTGCATAATTATAAAGTTTTACATGCAAAAAAGTGCGCAATTTTTTTGACATAAAAAATGTGTGCTACAGAGCTGAAAACTCTGTCGCGATCCTGATGACCTCAACTCAATCGAATTGAGTTACTGTTAAATAAATTGTTTAGCTCAGACACACCGTCATTATGATAGAAAATCATCGCAGGACCACGAGCTACACCATAAATATTCAGTCTAAAATTGTACACGTGCAAAATATTAACTAATACAGTAATACCGTAACTTTATAAATTTTTGTAAATTTCGCGATTATTACATAATTAATCACTCACTCACTTACTTAAAAGTCCACATGCACTCACCCACTAACTCACTCACTCACTAATTCATTCACTCACTCACTCACTCACTCAACTTACTCACTCCACCCTCTCACTCTATAACTCACTAACCAACTCACTCCCTCACCAACTTAGTATTACACTAACTCTTTAACTCACTCACTCTCTCATTCATTCTCTCACTCACTCACTTCAGCATGATTAAAGACCCTACAGATTTTTTTTGGATTTTCTCGAGCTATTCCATGCAAAGTTCCACTTTCTGCGAGCCCCCATAACCTATCGTAAGGCTGACTTGCCCGAGCTTAGCGAGGGCAAGCGCGTGAGGCCCCACAGGAGAAATTTCAATATTTGTTCTTGCACGTGTTGTAGCATAGGCACTGTGCTGTAGAAAGCATGTGCGCGCCAGTTATAGACGTTTAAATGCAGCTTAGTTGCATCGGCTTAGTAGCACATCGCAAGAGTGCTTGCCTAGCATTCGAGCGGCCCGGGTTCATTTCATGGAAAATTGCCTCACTTAGTCATTCACTTACTCACTCGTTAGCTCCCTCCTCAACTACTTAATCACTCACTCACTCACTCACTCACTCACTTACTCAGTTGTCCAGTCACTCCTATCTCACTAATCTCGTTTACTCCTCCACTCACTCACCTAACCACCCACTAATTTTTTTCTCTCTCTCACTCATTCACTAACTCTTTCACTCTTTTACCCACTCACTCTCTCACCAACTCACTCACACCCAAACTCAGTATTACACTCCCTCACTCACTATATCACTCAACATTCACTCACTCATTCACTCACTCACACATTCACCTCTCACTCACTCATTCGCTCACTCCTCGCCTACTTAATCACTCACTTTCTTAATTAGTCATTCGCTCACTTTTCGGCCACTTAGTCACTCACTCACTTACTCAGTCATTTGCTCACTCCTCGCATAATTATGCGCTCATTTACTTTTTTACTCATTTACTTGCCCACTCAGTCATTCACTCATTTTCTAACTTACCAACTCACTGACTCATTCACTTATTCTCTAACTCACCAACTCACTCACCCACTCACCCTTTCACTTGCTCACTTACTCACTAACTTATCCACTCAGTCACTCCGTCACTCACTTTTACACACTCAATCACTCACGAATTTTTTCACCCACTCACTCACTCATTAACTTCTTCACTAACTCACTCTTTCTCTTTTCACTAATGAATCAAAAGATTCAAAATAATATATTATACGGTATTTATTACGGTATCTCAATTTTGAGTTAAGAGAAATTCAAACCATTATCTAGTTGCGGGCGCACCGTCGGATGGAAATTCAAAAATGTCGGTCTGCAAAAAAAAGTTTGTAAAACTTTTCTGAAAACGCAAAGTTTGTGTAAAATCATTCAATTCAATTCAATTGACATTTCAAATTTCAGTTCAGAAGAATATTCTTTAATCGGAAAAAAGTAGAAATTATAGTTGCGCCGATAATTCTGGTTTCTAGTCCGCATAAAATTCTCAGCGTTCAGGCGACTTTCACGTGTTCTGGACCATTTGCGAACATTAACAGATGAATTTGCAAAGCATGGGTTATTCCACTTTGTACTCGGGATTCCAAAAGTGGAATTTGTTCGCTAAGGGTATAATTAAATAGCCTCCAAACTACAGATTACCCTCTTCGGAGCAATTCTGCTCCCTTTGAGAGAGAGTAAGCTCCGTCAGTGTGACCGCTGAACCATGCGTCCAAATTTATCATACTGAAATTGTTGCTTTCTCCGATTATGTCATGTCTTCTTTTGTACTGTGTCTTTTATCAACACTCGAGTCTGAATACTGCTTTGTTAGCAATACGGTACTGTTTATTGTCGGTATCATAATAATTGTGAGACATAAATTAGGTTTGGTATAATGATAACGAATGACTGAGTGATAACGAATGACTGAGAAGAAGAAGAAAGACATGAAGTGGAAATTAAAATGTTATGTCACCAAAACGTACATATATTCACAATAAGTAACACTTTAATGGTCAACCAGTGAGCATCACATTATTATGCGACAGAAATATCAAAATATGTTGAAACAGAGCACGAATCGCAATGTTTGGTATAATGATAACGAATGGCTAAGAAGAAGAAGAAGAAAGACACGAATGAAGTTGAAATTAAGATGTATTTCATCACCAAAACGTACATGAATATATGTAATGGTCAACCAGTGAGCATGGCGTGATGCATTGAAACCCAGCACAGTATTATGTGACAGATATATCAAAATATGCTGAAACAGCATGAATCGCAATTTTTGGTATTATAATGATACCGAATGACTGAGAAGACGAAAAACTCACTGGTTGACCATTACATATATTCATGTACGTTTTGGTGATGAAATACATCTTAATTTCAACTTCATTCGTGTCTTTCTTCTTCTTCTTCTTCTTAGCCATTCGTTATCATTATACCAAACATTGCGATTCGTGCTCTGTTTAAACATATTTTGATATTTCTGTCGCATAATAATGTGATGCTCACTGGTTGACCATTAAAGTGTTACTTATTGTGAATATATGTACGTTTTGGTGATGTAATACATTTTAATTTCCACTTCATGTCTTTCTACTTCTTCTCAGTCATTCGTTATCACTCAGTCATTCGTTATCATTATACCAAACCTAATTTATGTCTCACAATTATTATGATACCGACAATAAACAGTACCGTATTGCTAACAAAGCAGTATTCAGACTCGAGTGTTGATAAAAGACACAGTACAAAAGAAGACATGACATAATCGGAGAAAGCAACAATTTCAGTATGATAAATTTGGACGCATGGTTCAGCGGTCACACTGACGGAGCTTACTCTCTCTCAAAGGGAGCAGAATTGCTCCGAAGAGGGTAATCTGTAGTTTGGAGGCTATTTAATTATACCCTTAGCGAACAAATTCCACTTTTGGAATCCCGAGTACAAAGTGGAATAATCCATGCTTTGCAAATTCATCTGTTAATGTTCGCAAATGGTCCAGAACACGTGAAAGTCGCCTGAACGCTGAGAATTTTATGCGGACTAGAAACCAGAATTATCGGCGCAACTATAATTTCTACTTTTTTCCGATTAAAGAATATTCTTCTGAACTGAAATTTGAAATGTCAATTGAATTGAATTGAATGATTTTACACAAACTTTGCGTTTTCAGAAAAGTTTTACAAACTTTTTTTTGCAGACCGACATTTTTGAATTTCCATCCGACATCCAAGCGGTGCTTGGAGAATAGATTAATCCATAAGTCCTCTACAGTGTTCCATAAATCCTCTACAGTAATCTATTGATTACGGTAGGTTACTGTAATTTTAAATTATTTTTTGTTTTCATGATATTCAATTTAGCTCAAAAACAAGAATCGTGAATAAGGGGTTTTCGAGGGCGCTGAATTCGAATATCATATTCATTTTTTAATCAGACGTCTTGTTGATTGTCAAATTGAATTTATTTAGAAATCTCTGAGTCTCCAGACTAATAGCTTGAAAACGTTGACTACAATGTTTCCAAAACTTCTGATTCTAACTATGACACTATGGCCCTGTGCACGTATAAGCTTTGGGCTTATAATTATAAGCCCAGGGCTTATAATTTACGTGTTAAAGTATATAAAATTATAAGCCCTAGGCTTATAAATTAAAAGCCCTGGGCTTATAAATTTATACTGAGGTATATATTTAAACACGTAAATTATAAGCCCTGGGCTTATAATTATAAGCCTAAAGCTTATACGTGCACAGGGCCTATTTGTAGAGAGCTAGGTATCAATGAGGCTCAATTCTTAAGTGAAAACTCACTGCCTCAATCTTATGAAAACTGAAAGTCATGCCAAGTTAAGTGTTAAATAATTGCATTAGCTGCTCGAAAAAAACATTCTTAGATTGAAAATGTGTAGATGGAGAGCATAGCTTATCTTCTTTGATCAGAAAGAGAAGCTCCAACAAATGTCAAAAATTAAATCACTATATAGAATGACTCTTTAACTCACCATATACTAACTAAAACTAATTGTATTTTATTAACCTTAGTGATACCATCTGAACTTGATGACTGCATGTCATACCATAATCGAACAGCCGGACGTCCAGAATCACCTTTCCGAACATTTGGTTTATAAGGCAAATTTCAGTGAGCTTTTCATTTAATTCATAAAAAAACTCTCTAACAATGACTCATGAAGAAGCGCATAGTCTTTTAAAGTGATTATTAATAAAGTTTTAACACAAGCAGAAAGGTTGAAATAAGCTTAAGTTCAGTAAGTTCTTCCACTTCTCTGATAGTTAAACATTTCGGGTTTTGGATACTGTTAAAAGCGCTCTTATTTGCCTCTGATTAGATTTCCTGTCTCACTTAAGAATAAAAGCTTGCTAATAATAAGCTTAATAATCCTTGCATCGTCGGAGTGAGTTTCGAGTACACAGAATAAGACAAGAACATAGAAGTTTTTAAAGTGTTTCACTACAAAAAGTCCTGGATAGGCAGGTAAACTGTAACAAATTTTGGCTTTTGATACGGCTTGCGTCGACGTTATTGTCACTGAACACTTCACAATCGTTATCTCCTAGTTCACAGCTAAGAATAAAATGTTCCAATGTTGCCAAATGGTTTTTTTCACTAAATTTTCTTTTTTGAAAATTGAACTCTTAATCAAAAGTTTAACAATCAGAGATTTTGAAGAATACCGTAATTTACATAAAAATAACATATAAATTCATATACCGTAACCAATACCGTACTCAATACCGTAACCATTACCGTTTACTTGATTACGGTAGAGGACTTATAGATTAATGCGTTATCCGCACGCCGTGTTAACGATATCCGTGTGTAGGAAGGTGTTTACAGTTCGGGACAAATGACAAGACAAATTGAAAAAGTAGTACAAGGGAAAAATACTATCGTCAAAAATAACTTTATTTACTAAGTAATTGGTTTAAACAAATCTGAAACAATTGAATCAATCAATTAATCAACAATCTTCATCACTCGGTCACACAGTCATCGCACACACCTCACTCACTCACTCACTCACTCACTCACTTACTCACTCACCCACTCACTCACTCCCTCCCGGCCTCCCTCACCCACTCTTTCCTTCATTTGCTCCCTTACTCAGTTACTCATTCAAATATTCATTTACTTACTCACTCATTCACTCACTCACTCACTCACTCCCTCACTCACTCCCTCACTGATTCACTCACTCACTCACTTACTCACTCACTCACTCACTCACGCACTCACTCACTCACTAACTCACTCACTCACTCACTCACTCACTCACTCACTCACTCACTCACTCACTCACTCACTCACTCACTCACTCACTCAATCCCTCACTCACTCACTCACTCACTCACTCACTCACTCACTCAATCCCTCACTCACTCACTCACTCATTCACTCATTCACTCACTCACTTATTTACTCAAAAACTTTACCGTTCGGTTACTCACTCACTTCCTCACTTGCTCCCTCACTCACTCACTCTCTCACCCATTCCCTCACTCACTCACTCACTCATTCACTCACCTACTCACTCACTCAATCACTCGTTCACTCACCTACTCCCTCCCCCCTCGCTCACTCCCTCATTCAATCACTCGATCGTTCACTCATTTATTTACTCACTCACTCACTTAATTCCTCACCCACTCACTCAGCCCCTCACTCACTCCCTCACTGACTGACTGACTCACTCACTTACTCACTCACTCACTCACTCACGCACTCACGCACTCACTCACTCACTAACTCACTCACTCACTCACTCACTCACTCACTCACTCACTCACTCACTCACTCACTCACTCACTCCCTCACTCACTCATTCACTCATTCACTCACTCACTTAATCACTCAAAAATTTTACCGTTCGGTTACTCACTCACTCCCTCACTTGCTCCCTCACTCACTCACTTTTTCACCCATTTCCTCACTCACAAACACACTTAACCACTCTGTCAAACTCTCTGTTCACTCACTTACTAACTAGCAAACTAGATCACTCACTTCCTCTTTCAGTTCAGTCACTCATTCACTCAATCATTTACTCATTTAATCACTCATTCACCCCTCACACATTCAGTCACTCACTTACTCACTCACTCATTCACTGCATATGACCTTACTAATTCCTCACAATGTTTTCCTGAATCATTCGATACTAATTCCAACCTTTAAAAATTTATTGTTTTGTTTTGTTTTTCAGTAGTTATTTTCTCACTCACAAAATAAAAGTTGAATTTTGGATTCAATAGTTTGTATGGCAAAATGGTGGCTGTCGTTCAGTTGTCCGAATCGACGTTTGTCCGAATTTGTCCGAAACGCTATTTTAGGGGTTTTGATCAGTTGTCCGAATACGTGGTTAGAATTTTCTTACACAGAGAGACAAATTCAAGCGTCCATTTTTCAGTTATGCCTGTTTACAATGTATAAAAATTGTTTACACGAATAATTATATTGGTTTCTCTTGAAACCTTAATCGTTTTCTAGGAAAAATAAGGCATCATACCTCCGCTGCGCGATGCTAACGGTCCAAGGCGGGGGCATAAAACTTAGGTTTCAGTGTAGGCTTAGGCTTAGGCTTAGGCTATGTATTTGGCAAAGGCTTGAGCGCTGCGCGCCCAAGCCCATCCCAAATACAGAGCCTAAGCCTAAGCCTAAACTGAAAACTAACTCTTAGCCTCATACTAGGCGATCTCTTTTACTAAGGTACAGTCTGTGTTCATGACTAAGCCGAAGCCGTTCATACAATGAAAGGGGTATTTGAATTGAAATGGTGGGCTACCAATAACAATTTTTGAAACCAACTTTTTGTTATTAACTTTTTATTAGCAATACGACAATTTAAATCGGTGACTTAATCGTGACACTTCTCTTGTAAAACTACTCCATTCGGACAACTGATCAAAACCCCTAAAATAGCGTTTCGGACAAATTCGGACAAACGTCGAGTCGGACAACTGAACGCATCCCCAAAATGGTTCGATATATGGTGTACCCATATCTACGAGACTGTATAAAAGGGATCGTTTGTTTGCGGAAGTTTATTAGCGGAAGTCTTTTCTCCGGAACTGTTATGTGCGGATTGTTTGTTAGCGGAACTGTATGGATCGGATTTTTTTTCATCGGAACTGTTAAAATCGGATTTATTAAAAGCGGAAGTCTTGCCAGCGGAAGTTTATTTGCGGATATTTTGTTTCCGGAACCGTTCTTTGCGGATGTGTTTTCAGCGGAACTTACGACAGCGGAACCTTAAATTCCGGATATTAGTTTTGCGGAACTCGGTGAAGTAAATTTTTTTTGCTATTAACATTTGGAGGGCCTATTTCATTGTTTATAAGGCTTCGGCTTAGTCATTAGCACAGACTGTTCGTTCTAAGCAAGATCGCCGAGTATGAGGCTAAGAGTTAGTTTTAAGTTTAGGCTTAGGATTAGGCTTAGGGTTTGGGAAGGGCTTGGGCGCGTAGCGCCCGAGCCCTTCTCCAAAGGTTAAGCCTAAGCCTAAGCCTACACTGAAACCTAAGTTTTATGCCCCCGCCTTGGACCGTTAGCACCGCGAAGCGGAGGTGTCCAGCGTGGTTTTCCACTCATGAAGGGCGCTTTTATAACAGTTCCGCTTTTGACGGTTCCGCTTTTTAAAGTTCCGCTTTTGACGTTTCCGATTTTAACACTTCCGATTTTTATACTTCCGATTTTAAACTTTGAAATATCCGGAAATGAAAAAATCCGCTGGGTACAGTTCCGCTGAAAAACGATCCGGTTTATAAAAATCCGATTTTTACGGATCCGCTTATAAAAATTCCGCTGGGTATGGATCCCCACTTAACGGTTCCGATGCGAACAGTTCCGCCAATATAGTTCCGCAAATGAACGGTGCGCTTTTAAGAGTTCCGCTCCGTAGGCGCGATCCGATATATATCGACTATTTTAACAGCTAACAGGAAAACCACTACGAAAAAATTCAAAAAATGATAAAATGTGAGTGAGTAAGTGAGTGAGTGAGTGAGTGAGTGAACAAGTGAGTAAGCGAGTGAATGAGTGACTGAGTAAGTGATTGATTGAGTCAATGATAGAATAAGTGAGTGAGTCAGTGAGTGAGTCAGTGGATGAGTGAATGCCTGAATGAGTGAGTATGTGTAAGAGAGCGAGCTAGTGAGTGAGTGAGTGATTGAGTAAGTGGCCCCGTGCACGTCGAAATCTTGGATTATTTTTTAGATCCGACTCGGATCAAAAATTAATCCGGGTTGCTAGTGTATAAGTATAGGCACGGATTATTTTTTGATCCGAGTCGGATCTAAAAATAATCCCCAGGATTTTTTATTGAGCCGGGTCTATTCTTTTAACACTATAGACCCGGCTCAATAAAAAATCCTGAGGATTATTTTTAGATCCGACTCGGATCAAAAATTGATCTGGGTTCAAAAAATAATCTGAGTTGATAGTGTATAAGTATAGGCACGGATTATTTTTTGATCCGAGTCGGATCAAAAAATAATCCAAGATTTCGACGTGCACGGGGCCAGTGAGTGAGTGAGTGAGTGAGTGAGTGAATGAGTGAGTGAGTGAAATAGTGAGTGAATGAGTTAGTCAGTGAATGAGTGATTGAATGACTAATTGAGTAGGTGAGCGAGTGAGTGAGCAAGTGAGCAAGTGAGTTACTAAGTGAGTGAGTGATTGAGTTAGTGAATGATAAAATTACAGAGTGATTGAGGGAGTGAGTGAGTCAGTGAGTCAGTGAGTCCGTGAGTGAGTGAAGGCCTGGATGAGTGAATGTGTGTAAAAGAGTGAGCTAGTGAGTGAATGAGTGATTACGTGAGTGAGTGAGTATGTGAGTGATTGAAAGAAAAAGTGAGTGAATATAACTGAGTTGGGTGAGTGAATGAGTGGCTAAACGAGTAGGTGAGCGAGTGAGTGAATGAGTGAGCGAGGCATGATTACAGACCCCACAGATTTTTCGAATTTGGATTTTCTCGAGCAACATTACTATTCCATGTAAAGTTTTACTGTTTGCGAGCCCCCGATAACCTAACG
Source organism: Daptonema setosum (assembly GCA_964036265.1). Taxonomy (NCBI): domain Eukaryota; kingdom Metazoa; phylum Nematoda; class Chromadorea; order Monhysterida; family Xyalidae; genus Daptonema; species Daptonema setosum. The sequence continues at coordinate 30,833,649 of OZ038443.1, forward strand.
TAAGGCTGGCTTGTCCGAGCGGAGCGAGGACAAGCGCGTTAGGCCCCGCAGGGGAGATTTCAATATTTGTTCCTGCACGTGTTGTAGCATAGGCACTATGTTGTAGAGAGCATGCGAGCGTAGCGAGCCAGTTATAGTCGGGTTTATGCAGCTTAGTTGCATCGGTTCAGTAGCACAGTGCAAGAGCGCTTGCCTAGCATGCGAGCGGCCCGGGTTCGTTTCCCAGATTTTTGATAAAAACTGTAAACTTTCGAAAAATCTGTGGGGTCTGTAAAATTGCGTGAGCGAGCGAGTAAATGAGTGGATGAATGAGTGAGTGAGGAAGTCAGCGAAGATTGAGAGATTGAAAATTTGAATTTGAATTTAATGTACTTTTTTCAGAATCCATAATGAAAAATTTCAAGTTTGATTAATTTTTTGCGTGTAGTAATTTACCAAGCCACCCGAAAATTTGTGCGGGTTGGTATTTTGTGCGGCTCAAAAAATATGTTATATGACAAAAAATATGTTATATGACAATAATGAATATATTTTTAACGGGCAAAATAGGACATGTCCTATCTTGGATTTGAATGGCAAAATAGGACAACGGATTTTACTATGGCAAAATAGGACATCCATCATTAACACAAAACGCCTAATTTCTGTTGAAGAAAAGGTTTACAACTTAGATATAGCCGAAAAAATTATTTGTGTCGCACCTCCAATTGTTTTACAGCTCAGTCGATGCACACTTTGCTGTGTTTGAAATCAATTGTAAACACGACGAAATGTCGACCGACGGAGAGCGGAAAAGAAAGGGAGGGAAAAATGACCTTAGAAAATGAAATTCTCCGCTTAAAAGTTGGAAAAATGCTCCTAACACTGTTTGAAAAATTATCTGCAAAGTTCTTTAAATTTCTATTAGCTAAATCCCTTTCTTTGGAAGATGGGTTCATCCGCCAATGTACGCTGCTCAGTCCACACAGCTAGTGTGTGTACGTGACCTGTAGCTCTGTGCTAGGCAGCGTGCTGTAGCGGATGAAGCAATCGTTCACAGGGAAAGGTTTTGCGAAGATGGGGGAATCGGCAATTTTTAAGTCATTTTCTCTATCCTTTAAGAAAAACTTTTCAAATTTTCATTGACTAAAGAGTAGCCATTCAGCTCGTCTTTCACTGTTCTATTCCTAAGGGGCCAGCGTCCGACATTTCGTCGTGTTTACAATTGATTTCAAACACAGCAAAGTGTGCATCGACTGAGCTGTAAAACAATTGGAGGTGCGACACAAATAACTTTTTCGGCTATAATCGATGGCGTAGCTCGTGGGCCGTGGCCCAGTGTTTATTTAAAGCTTATTTATTCATATATTTTGGCGAAATTTTCTGTTTTTCCGTACAGGAAATTAATTATTGAGATCATCTTGTTCAGAATAAATGACAACTTTGTTCTAAAACGTTCTATTATTGCAAATATTCAGGGTGTCTTAAAATATTCATCGGGTGTCTTATTATATTCATTCTGAATAAGATAAGACCCATTATCTAGTTGCGGGTTACCGAATCCAGCCCCTTTTTTCTATGACGTCTCACCGGTTGAAATTGAGATTTTATAAAGGTTTTCATTGAAGAAAACATTCGTCGGAGTGGACTTGAATTGAAGTTGGGTTAGCGCCCGCTGGTGCTGTTTAGCAAAGTCGGCATTTCATTGCTGGACCGCTCTATGACATCCTGAATATTATGGTAGATGATGATTAATTGCATGTTATATAAGTTGAGGTTGAGTACTCGCCTATTGCGAGCCATTCTGGTTTTGACGCAACTCTTGTCTTAATAAAAACACGGCTCTATCTCAACTGTGTTCGGTCATCGTATACCCCTCTCAGCCAGCTAGCAAGTTAACTATGTAAAAACCTGACTGTAACAGGCTCAGAGGTTTGCAATTTGCTTTTGATATTACTTTCTAATTCGTATTTCAGGCCCGCGGACTCTATTAACACGACGAAATTGGGATAAAAATGATGTCGGTTTGTGTGGGACAGTCGAGCGAGCCAGTCGCCAGCAGTTTCGCCCAAGTACAACAAGATCAGATGCCGTCAACTTCGGCCAACATCTCTAACGCACTGCTCAAGGCGGTTGGTTTTTTTTTTTTTTTTTTTAATCACGGATTACGGTTCGAACTTCATGTGTGTCAGGATTGCACGTTTGGGATTGGGACCCTATGTAATTAAATTCCACAAATCTGCATCTCCATATGGTAGGATAATAGGGTCAGGTGTCGAATCGGGGTAAAAAAGGCATATACGTATATGCCGATACGCATATGCCAGTTGGCATATACGTATATGCCGATACGTATATGCCAGCATTATACGTATATGCCGATACGTATATGCCATCGGGTAGCCTGGCATATACGTATATGCCGATACATATATGCCGGCATATACGTATATGCCGATTATTGGCATATACGTATATGCCGTCGATACGTACATATATGCCACGGCCTCCATATATATACGTACATATATGGGGATGAGGACAATTACTTTCAAACGGATCCCACCTCCGCGCTCCGTGCGGTGTTAACGGGCTTGTCCTCGCTCTGCTCGGACAAGCCAGCCTCACAATAGGTTATCGGGGGTTAACGAACAATAATACTTCGAAGGGGATAGTAAAACTTTGAAACAAATCGCAAAACGGGCGAATGAGGGTTGGTGGGGCCTACATAACATCTCATCAGATTAACAAGCTAACAACTAACTTTTGGCAAATACGTATCGGCATATACGTATATGCCGCATACACGACTGGCATATATGTATCGGCATATACGTATTTGCCGGCATACAAGTATCGGCATATACGTATATGCCAACAGCGCATTCGGCATATACGTATATGCCGATACATATATGCTGGCATATACGTATCGGCATATGCGTATCAGGCATATACGTATATGCCTTTTTACCCCGATTCGACACCTGCCCCGGATAATAGAGTTGAAGTCAATATGTTTCAAATGATGAGGGTTTGAAAGTGACGCATTTGTTACAATATCCAGGTTCCGTCAATGTCAAGAGTCTTACCAAAGCCACCAACTATATAATTTAGCGGACTTATGGATTGCCACGAGCCATTCCATACCTAAGTGTTCATACTAAAACTGGTAATTCAAGAAACCAAAGCAGCTACAGTTTGATTAGAGGATGGATGGAGATTATATTTACAGGTAGGCATCGTATGTGATATGATAGATCCATGCGGAGCACCGGATCGACGCAAACCACTGCTGTCCATCAGCCAGTTACATCCGCACAATGGACCATACCTCATGATCATGTCTAGGGAGATGTTAGTATTTATTCAAGTTATAACATTAAATGTTGTTTCCACCTTATACGAATTACTTATCTGTCGCTGAGAAAGCATGGTTTCTTATTATTGTGGTGGCGGTTACTCTAGACCAGAGGTGGGCCGCCGGGGGGGGGGGGGGGGGGGGGGGTAGGGGGTTACCCCCACTTTTCAGGGTCGGCGGGTAGCCTACCCCCTCCCCCCAGACAAAAATTTAGGTCGCCTACCCCCCCTACTCGAAATTTTTGAGAAAATCAACCTCAAAACCTCGATTTTGAAGCTCATTTTTCAAAAAATTTTGGCTGTGAGAAATTTTTTTTTGAACAAACACGTTTTCTGGGTTAATTATCTTGGTTAAAACCTGAAAAAACCGGTATATGTGATGTTTATACCTTAAAATAGAAGATTTTTTAGCAAAAACAAGCAAAAAACAAGTTTTTTTTGCGGGAAAAAATCTCTACCCCCCCTACCCGACTTTGCCCCCCTACCCGACTTTACCCCCCCCCCACTTTTCGGAGTGGGGGGTGGGGTAATCTGAGATTTCAAAATCCTACCCCCCACCCCTGCAAAACGCCAAAAAACCCGGCCCACCCCTGCTCTAGACTATTCTATTTTATATTCTGATACTTAGTGTCGAGTGAGTAAGATGAGTTGGTGGGTCAGTCTCAGTGAGTTACTGAGTGAGAGACTGATGGAGTTAAGTGGTTGAATGAGTAAGTGAGTGAATGAGAGAGTTTTGCAGTTTTGGTGAGAGCATCGAGAATGGCGAGCGAATCACGGATGTACTGCAGTGGCTGAAGTGCCACATGATTGATGCCATTGAAGGCAAACGAGCCGTCATTTGTGAGATCGAACCGAGCGTGTTCCCGACAATGACGCCTGATAAACAGTCGTTGGAGCTGTTCAAGGTATATATCACCACAGCGCTGTCTTTTTCCATCAATCAATCTTTTTAAAATAAAATTTGCAATTTTTGAAACGGATGAGGGCATGCAAACATTTTTGACTTGAAGATTTAAGAAATATGTGAACATGCCTGAAAAGCAATCGTTGAAGCTCTTCAATAAAACATTGTCACCGATTGCTGACTTTCTTAATCAATACATATTTTTATTGTTTCGTTTATGAAAATAGTCGTTGCAAACAACATCTCAATATGAACAAATTGTATAATACTCGGGTTTCGAAAGCATAAGCGAGGTTTTCTCACGTCACAATTATATCGAAATTATATCGACATTCCACTCTTTTTACCTCTTTCCACGCAAGTCGATATTTTCCGAAAAAAGTCTTGACACTTCAGTTTTATTAGTTTGATCCCTTGAGTTTCTCACTAGCTTGGTTTGAAGAAAAATATGTCATTGTGTTCGTTTGCAGATTGGCACACTACTAGTCCTGAAGCTGGTGTTCCTCCAGGGTGACAGCACGCTCATGAAACGTTTTGAGCAGCAGATGTCCCCAGTCGAGGTGGAAATGCTCAAAGTATTGCTGGAATGGTTTGTTATATAGAGATTAGATTTTATTTGAATATTATTTCCTTTGACCCAAGATCGTTAGCCTCACCTCACCACTGGCGGACGAGCTAATCCTCCAAAGAGGGGATGTTCGTCGAGTGGATACTTACCATTTTACCTACACCTGAAGGAAATATAAAAACTTTTTGAAAACAACAATGGGTGATTCCACCCAATCATCCCACTCTTTCTCCACTCCTGTCCGCTATTGATCATTACCATGGTTCCTGGTCCAACAAGACATTTCCCGCCAAGCCAATACCAGACTCGGTCGGAAGGAACGAAAAGGTGGAATTACGTTCTTTTTAAATGATTGACTCTTTCTTTCACCAGTATTTCTCGTGATTCAGAAATTCCGTTAGGCATTTGACTCCGATATCGTATAAAATTGCAGGTTCATTAGCGAGGCGGCTGATTCCTGGGCCTCACTGGACCAGTTCGTGGTCAGGGCTGGTGAACAGGCGCCGGAGGATTACGATACCAACGATGAAAACGTTGATCCCATGGCTGATTACAGTTGGTTTATTACAGATCATAGTTCATGATTACCTGAATAATAACGTATAAAAATATGTGGTTATAATGCAAAATCAACTCAAAAAAATTTTTACGTATGTTTTTCCCGCAGGACAACTCAACTGAATGAGTTCAGTTCTGAATGATTCATTTTTTATATCCAAAACTATTTTATTATAGCAGGTAACTCAATGCCGGTCACGCCCAAGATGCCAGTCGCGGCCAAGATGCCAGTCACACCCAAGATGCCGGCACCGATTCGCAAGTTTGACAGTCGTCTCAAGCCCAAGCAGAAGCAGAGCTCCAGGTTCGTGAGCTCTGAATACCCAGGCCAGGACACAAGGTCTGAATAACCTTTTGATGTGCCGTGATGAATGTATGACAAACAGGAGCTTCTAGGCTAACATGGCAGTCAGAACGCCGTATGACCTCTTCTTTTTTTGTTTGATTACCATACCGGATATTGGAATCGGGTACAAACGGTATACGGTTAGAGGTAGCGCTGGCGTAGGAATGAGCAGTTGATGGGGTTATGTGTCGGTTGTGTTAGCCCTCCACGGTGGTAACTACCGATGTTTTTTGCTGCAGCAGATCGGTAATCGCCAGCGACAGCAGGGATGAGACGTTCACTGGCACGCCGGGCAGCCCATTGCAGCAGTGGACCGACAGTCCGGGTGCCGTCAGGGTTGGTGGTACATTCTGAAAAAAATATGGATTACTTTATCCGTTATATTATTAGTGTTCATCCCAAAGAATGAAAAAGCACCCTGCCGTTGAAAATTGTTGTGTTCACTTAACTCAAAGGTGTGATATATGGGTGGCTTTCAATCGGCATTTTTTTATATCAACTCTGGGCACTGGCGGACGAGCATATCCTCTAAAGGGAGGGGAATTTCGTTAGAGGGGGGAATCAGCAGGAAGAAGGCTATTTTTCCTACACTTTAGGGAACAAATTCCACTTCTTAAAACCGCCAAAGAGGGGGGAATTCCACTTTTCCCACCCCTTCTCGTCCGCTAGTGACTCTGGCAATTTCACCGAATTGCATGCCAATTTGGGAGACAAAAGAAAGTCAGAAGGCTGGCCAATGGGTAAAGTCACCGCTTAAGGCTTGTTGTAAGCCAAAGGTTGTTTCGTTGTGGACAATTTTATCTGACGAGAAATGTTTTTTTTTGTTTACTTCCAATCCAATCAATATCAAGTAATAAATGATGATAATTAGGTAACTCTAAATTTCCACCTCCGTTCTAGCAAAAGCAACGAGAACAACAGAAGACGATCAAACAGCTGAGGACTAGTCTGAGCGATATGGGCAAGCGCAACCACCAGCTCGAACTCGATCTCCGAGACAAGCTCGATGAACATAAAAGAAATTACAACGGGTTCGTAGTCTCGTCTCGTTGGAACTTGGAACTCGTACGTAAATGTCTTCCGAACCTTCTTGATTACTTCCTTACATCTTTTCTCAAAATTGATTGTGGATTGATCATCCCACATTATCACAAATTCAGGAGTCTCCCGCCACTCTTTTAACATAGTTTTTCAGGTTGTTCATCATATTCATCTAACTTTTGGTTTTGTGGGTAGTGCTGAGACACACACGCTTAATTTTTTTGAATATATGTGTATTCTACAGTTAGTTAACCATCGAGGAACAAAACTGTTGTTAATTATCAAAATGGTAGTCGATAATAACGATATGAGATGTATGTATAGTATAAATAGTATAAATTCAGGGTGAAAGAGCGGTTGGATCGAGCGCTGGAACGAAATCGGGAGCAAGACGTGCAGCTGCTCAAGCTACAGGCTGCAGAAGCTGAGGTTACGATCTCACATTTTAGTTTTTCCTGGCTCTTGTCACTCACATAGTAGGTAACGTATCATGCGTTTGAAATTTTAGTGATGGTTACTAACTTTGTTATGAAAAATATTCTGGTAACGATAATGTTCATTGCAATAATACCTAGGTGGAACACCGTCGACACGAGAACGGCGAGTTGAAGACTCGACTCAATGCGTGGGCGCAGAAGTATGCCACGCTGGTCGAAGAAAACCAGAAGGGATTGTTCGAAGCCGAAGTGGTGGGTTTTCCAGAAATCCTGATTTTTACAAGTTCTCATAATTCATATGATCAATCAATAAAATGTATCGGCTCAAAAAACTTTCTCGTCATTGTATCTTCACTGTGAAAAGTTTATTATAAAAACGTATATGAATTATAGAATAAATTTTTTAACATAACAATTTATTGTTTCAGAAAAACGGAGACTTAACGCGACAACTAGAGGAGGCGCGCGGTCAAAACGTAAGATATAAGGATACAATTGAAGAGCTGGCGTGTAGAGATACTGTTGGTTTCTTTTAATCGGTAAACTTATGTTTGCGGTTATTTGTATTTATCTAACTTTACTTGTTTTACGTTGTTCTTAATGTTCAGCCCCTACATTGTGACGATAAATTTTTGCTCATATTTGACTTGCGCGCCAAAGTTATGTACATACAGTATGTACGGCCTTCGGTACGGGTGATATGCGGTAACATTACGCTGATATTATTTGTTGTATGTGTACTTTTATTGTTGTAATTGATGTGGTAATTTAATTATTATTTTTGGATTTTTGTTGCAGACCAGTCGAGCGCAACAACTCGAACACCAGCAGATCCGGGCGGAGATGGACGCGCGTTTTGCACAGTGCCAGAAAGATATGGAAGATTACAAGGACAAGTACGAGGCTTCACGCACCACATTCACGTCCAGGGTTTGTACTTTGTATGATTTTCAAAGCATTATTTTGCATAAACCATATTAAACATATTAAAAGGTTAGGAAATCTCTCTCACTTGGCATGTTTCTATTCTCATAGAAACAGGGGTGGGCCGGGTTTTGCAGGGGGCGGGGGGGGGGGGGGGGGTAGCCGACAGAAAAACCCATTTTACCCGACCTGTCCGAAGTGGGGAAGGGGGGTAGAAAATTTTTTTTCACATGAAAAGCTTATTTTTTGCTTGTTTTTGCTAAAAAATCTTCTATCATAAAGTATAAACATCACATATACCGGTTTTTTTCAGGTTTTAACCAAGAAATTTGACCCAGAAAACGTGTTTCTTCGAAAAAAATTCTCACAGCCAGAAAATTTTGAAAAATGATTTTCTCAAAAATTTCGAGTAGGGGGGGGGGAGGGGGTAGGCGACCTAAATTTTTGTCTAGGGGGAGGGGTAGGCTACCCGCCGACCCTGAAAATCGGGGGGTAACCCCCTACCCCCCCCCCCCCTGCGGCCCACCTCTGCATAGAAACTAACGTAGATCAAACCATATGAACTTGTTTCTGCTGGTTTGCATTTTATTTCTTGTCCACTATTTTTTCAGATCGATGAACTAGAAGACGAGAAACTAGAGCTGCAGGCCGAGCTGTTCGAGGTGCGCAGCAACCTGGCATCAGTCACACAAGTTAGTTCAATGATGGTCACATCTAAATTCATCATACATATTTATCATGAATTCTCAATCTTTAGTTCTCTGCAAATTCTCACCTTTTCTTTCAACTTATCCGACTTTTTGCACATCCACACAATGCACATCACAATTTCTGAGTTCGATCTGCAGGAACGCGACAAGCTGAACGATGAGCTGCCGCCGTTGCGCCAGGAGCTGCAGGCTGCCAAGAAGATGCAGGTGGCACACGAGCAGACGCTCAACGGACGCATCAATCAGTTACAAAATGTTATATACATAATTGTGTAATTAAGTAAGGGTTGATGAAAGAACGAGCGCGTTTACTCCGTTTGTGAAAAATTTAAGTAAAAAAAGTTTTTTGCAGGAATTAGACAAGCAAAAGAAGGAGAGCGACGAAGAGCGAAGCGAGATGGAGCGACTGCAACTGACCGAAGCACAGCTGCAGGCACAAGTCGAACAGCTGGTTCGTGAATTCAAGTTGTTGAAGAACCATCAGTAATTAGTTTTTGCATCTGTGTTAAACTTTTTTTGGTGTTTTTTTTCATACGACTAACTTTTCAGCAATCTCAACTCCAGACCGCCGAGAGTCAATTGGATATAGCTACCAAACAGGTGGGTTTTGATTGAATAATGACTGTAGTAAAACGTTTAGTTGTTTTAAATTCATTCTGGTGCATCGATTCGGAATTTACATTGTAATTTCGGAATGTCCGTAATTTCACTCTTGCGACTCGAATTTCTCGTTGCCGATAGGGCAATGAAACCTGAACAAACTTCGAAATTTGCAGCTGTTGACCACTCGTCAAGCGGCCAAGACATCGACGAGCCGGCTGTCCATGGTCGAGGTCCAGTCCAAGACACGACTGAATGCGGCCGATGAGGAGTTGAGGGTGTTCAGGAGTCGGGTGCACGAGATGCAGCTCACCATCAAACAACTCACCGCACAGGTATGCTCTATTCAACTCACTAATCGTCTGTTTTTTATTTCGTAAGAAAATAAAAAATTATATCAGTTGTTGATTGGATTTGGATACCGAAACACAAATATAGTAAGCTAGCGGTCCTCATACAGAAAAAGAGTCCTCCATATACACTTGTTACGGGTAACATAATTGATAGTAAATATAGCGTAAACATACGTCTCAACATAACTCTTCACTCAGGATTATTCTATGATTTTTTCTTTGCAGAACGATGAGTTGACGGAAGCGAAGACAATGACCGAGAAGGAGCTGTCCAACGTGCGCATCGCTCAGGCTACCTTCGACCAGAAGCTGTTCGAGGTGGAAAGTGCCCTGACCAAGTGTCAGACTGAACTGGGACGCACCACACATGCCCTCAATGAAAAGGTAGCTGTTTTTTTTCGTGTTTTGTTGGTTTATCATGGTCTGGTCGTATAAAGCAAGTGTGTCGTGTCGTGTCGTATACCTGTTCCGGCTACTCAGAGTTTTCATGTGTAAATAATCTGACTGGACTGAAATTTCTGGAAAAGGCAGCGTTTACGGTTTACTCAACATTGCTAAATTGTATTTTTTATTCCTCAATAACTCTTCTAAATTTTCCTCATTTTTGCAGAATAAACTGTGCGAGGAGTTGACGGGCAAGAGCAAGGAGCTGCAGGGTCAGTTGAAGGACGCCCAAACCAACACCGAACAACAGCAAAAACACATTGACAAACTGAACGCTGACACTGAAGAGGTGTGTTGCAGTTATGTAATAATAAAATCATTAACTATTTTGCTTATTCACACTTATAATTTTCTTCCACATCACGCTATTTCAGAAATCTGCCTCCCACGCTGATGTGCTCGAGCGCATCACGTCGTTGGAGTCGGAACTCATGAAACACGAATCATCCACTTCACAGCTGGTCGAGCACGTCCAGTTCGTGTTGAATGAGATGAATGCCAATATGGTTGGTACGTGTTATTTAATGTGCCCTTTTCATTTATTATAATTAACGAAATGAAATTATTGATTTGTGCGGTACTGGAAATAACGTAACGTGTCTGAATTTGGAACCGCCGAAACACGTTGTTTCCAGTTTACTTAACACTCTCATACTACTAACAGAAATGACGGAAAAATTTTTTTATACTGCTCCGTTGTCTGTGATTGCTGTGTGATCTATTCAGTTTCCGTCTCCGTGATTGTAGTTTGGAATGTAATGTCCGTCCGTTATTTTACTACATGACTTGGATTTAATCGTTGCCCGTATGGCGATGACCCTGAATAAACTTGAATACGTCAACTCGTAACGAAGTCGTCATAGCTGTTTTCACTATTCAGTCACCCCCAATTTATTGGCTAGCTTGCGACACGTTTTGCTCATATTCAAATTGCGCGCTAAAATAGTAGGCCGTCGTTTGTTTCCGTTCACATATGTACTAGTGTTAGTTGGTCGTATTTATGTTTCGTTGGGCAGGGTGTTTTGTTAGTTTTCCTAGTTTTATTCAGGTTCATCGTAATGGCAACGAGAATTTTCATGTCACCGAACCGAAGTTAAATAACGGATATTGCGAAATTCCAATCTCGAAAAGAAACTGAATGTTTATCGGAAAAAATCTTTTTGAATTTTCTGTGCATTGCAGACTGACTTGTCATTGCCGAATCTGCCCGACCTGACTGACTTGTCCGAATGTGATGGTCTGGACGTGTCGTCGGATGTGGATGGTACGGCCAAGATGCTGACGGTGGCATCCAATGCCGTCCAGTGTCTGGTGCAGCACGTTAAGACACTCCAGATGCAGGTCGACACCCACCAAAACACCATTCAACAAATTGACGTTAGTTATTTATACATAGGTTATATACATATTCGATGTGATATTCGTGTGATATTCGTGTCTTTACGTTCCGTGTATAGGTAATCAGGGTTGGGCCGCTGGGGAGGGGGGGGGAGGGGTAGCCTCCCCCCGAGACAAAATTTAAGTCGCCTACCCCACCCCCGACTTTGAGGCTCATTTTCAAAAAGTTATGGCTGTGAGCATTTTTTTTGAACAAATACGCTAATCGATTGCCACTTATCGTCAGACTGATTGTAAATGACCTGGTGGTGCTCCATAAACTTATTCACAAAAAGTTCAGGGATTTGGATCCCTCTGATTTCATTTCATTTAATAAATCTAACACCCGAGGACACTCTTTCAAAATTGTAAAAACTCATGCAGGAGCTTCATTGAGAAACCATTTAATACATAGATGTCTGAATATCTGGAATGAGCTTCCTCAGGAATTAGTTACAGTTCCATGTTCTGCTGTTTTTAGGAGAAAATTGATTGATTCAAACATCATATATAAATACGTCGAAGATATAAAACCTACTTTCTTAGATAGCCGATATGCTTGAAACACAGATCTGTAGTTTTATCACATTCCATTCCATTTACCTTTATTCGATTGAATCATTACTTTAATTTTGATCCGTTTTACAATTGATGCAAACGCGTATTATACGTTGAAAAACTGTTGTTATTCCTCTCCTTAAACCCTTTCGGTTTTCGAAATGTCCTTTAGGACAATTTCCGTATATATCGCGTCGTTATTCTCTTTTCATGTTCAATTCTAGTAATTCTTTAAACTTAATTATTTTTCATGTTTTTTACCTCTTCAATTCAGGTAATTTGTAATTCGTAATTTTTGTAAGACCGATTATATGCGAGACAAACAAATGAAATCTGAAATCTGAATACGTTTTCTGGGTCAATTTTCTTGGTTAAAACCGAAAAAAACGGTTCATGTGAGGTTTATGCTTTAAAATAGAGAATTTTTATTAGCAAAAACAAGCGAAAAAACAGGGATTTTTTGCAATTTTTTTTTCTACCACCCCCGCTTTTTGGACTGGGTTAGTAGGATGGGATTTTCTGTCGGCTACCGGCCCCACCCCTGGCCACCACCAACCCTGATAGCACCCGGACTGTCGGTCCACTGCTGCAATGGGCTGCCCGGCGTGCCAGTGAATGACACATCCTCGCTGTTTTTGTACCTTCCTTGAATTAGATGAAAGTTGACAATATAATTAAATTCGTGTTTTTGCAGACGGAAAAAGAAGCGTTAGACGCGCAGATAGCCGAACTCAGTGGGCACTTGACGGAAGAGCGCGAAAAAGTGCACAAGCTTCAGGAGTCCGCTTTCGATCTGCAACAGAAGCTGACCGCACAGTTTGAGGAGAATCAAGAGGTTCAGGTGGGTAAAACCTGAATGCGGTTGTTTGTCTGCACTTTCTGATCCGTTTCGTTGGGGATTTGTACTAGTACTATTATCGTAAGATCATTATACCTATACGTTCAGTAACTTGGGAATCATAAGCCTTGTCGCCTGCTTGGTTTTGTTCCCTGCCTAGTCCAGTGCGTAGTACGTCAGCCTAAAGAACTGGTGGTCCTGGTATGCACACAGACTGCTCTCTGAAGTGCCATTGCCCGTCAGTCTAATCAAAATTCTTCTCACACCACTACGAAACGAAAAAGGCATTAAAATATATTATTATTACTAAGTGTGCCCTGAAGGCTTCAGCAATGAAGAAATCCCAATGAAAGAAACAGTTTATTCCACATTCGGTGACTAACCTTGATTTTTTGTCTTTACATACATTACATTACAGGAATGGCTATCGCAACAGCTGCAGGAGGTGCAGGCCAAGTGTGACGATGTGAGTCTGCGACTGGACGATGAACGGGACAATGGCAGACGTTTGGAGACCGAGTTGTTTGAGTCGATGAGAAGAGAGGTTCAGGTTGAAGAGACACTCACTACCGTCAAACAGACCACTGGCGCACAGATCAAACAGTTGCTGCACACCATCGGTTGGTTGTCGTATAACTGTATGTCTAATCTAGCCTTGGGCAAAATCTGGTCCATCCAAGCACTGAAGTACGACCAAATCCTCAACAAAGGAAGGGGGATTAAGTCAAAAAGGGGCGAATTGGCTTTTTCAACTCACTGAAAGGGAGAACTCCACTTCTCCTTTTCTCGTCCGCTAGTGCAGCCAAGAAAGTTGAACATTTTCAAATTCATTATGGATTTTAACCCAGGAATTTCTGTTAAGAACACAGATGTGCTAACCGCTGATATAAAAACTTCAGGATTAACAATGGATTAGCTGTTCAGGTGGAAATAATGGATGAAACAGAGTCATTTGTATAAATAGTGTTGATGCATTTTCAGATGGCCAGCACGTTGATCATGAGACTGCCCTGATCAAGCACGTGCAACAGTACGATGCCCTAATCACCCTGTATGCTCACGTGCTCGCTGAGTTCGCTCGTGCTCAGACCGAGTTGAAAGGTGTGTTCAACCATTTTATCTTATTTTATATATTATTATTTTTTTATTTATTTTGCTGTAGGTGTATGTCTGAACATATTTTCAGGTTTTTTGTAGTGTATGTAATTCACACTGTTTTACAGTCAATCGTGAAGAAATGAATTTGGCGGCGGAAAACTGCAAAGGAATGCAGGAGAATTTGGATGAGATTGAAGAACTGCTGGCGCTTTCGGAGAATCTGGTTGGTCGTAAAAACTGCTGCTCCAGGGTTCAGTCAAAATCTTGCCTTTAAAATGTTTTCTATTTCAACCCAACATTCTTTATTTGTTTTCAGCGTCATTCCGACAAAGATGAGTTCGCTTCGAAACAACAACTCTGGGAAGATGAGCGCACTCAACTAGAAATGGAAGTTAATAGGTGAGTGAAAAGTTGATTTAATGCTTGTAACGTTTGTAATTTCAAAAAAAACTTACTTCAGGTACAAGCAGCAGGTGGAATCGATGGTTGACACGAATAACCGAGTTGCTGCCAGCCTTACGCCGTCCGCCGTTCGTAAGACCTTCAAGATCGGTTAGAAAAACAAGCATGTTGTTATTGTTGATCTTGTTGCACTCTAATGCTCTGCAAGATATACGTTTTAACTGTCACCACATTGGAACATGTAATCATCATTTGTCGCTGATCTAGTTTAGTGCCTGGAAAACTGTTGATTCTGTTTCGAATCCGACGTCTCTGAAGCACTGGCGGACGAGCTAAATTCCCAAAGGGAGGGGAATTTCTTCAAAGAGGGGGGAATTGACAGTATTAAGGCCGTTTTACCTACACCTTAAAGAACAAATTTCACCTTTTGAAAACGCCAAAGAGGGGGGAATTCTACTTTTCCCACCCTTTCTTGTCCGCTAGTGCTTTGAAGACATGTCCTGAAGATGTTTCTGCCATCTGAGATGAGAGAACGAATGTAACAAACAATAAATTTGTCGTATTGCAGCCGGTAACATTGCGTACGACGCGACCGAGGCCGAGCTGACCACACTCTTCTCCCAAGTTGGACCCGTGGTTCACTTCAGGTTTGTTCACTAAATAGTTTTCCCTAAATTTACTTTTCTGTTTTTAACTGTTGATTTTGATTGTGTACTCTACCTAAGCCAAGTAAAGTAAACAATCATATCCAGAAGCTGAGCCTAGTTTACTGGATTTGACGTTTGATGCACGTGTTCGTTGGAACGATTTTGCGATTCCAAAATCATCAGCATCACTTTATGTTAGGTTGCCTTCTTGGTCCGTTGCAACATATTTCGTTATAAGCAGCATCCACTCCACTGCAAACCTAGCGTTTTAAATTACGGTAGCATCAGTGTTATGCTAGTAAGTTGCAACGGATTATGAAGGTACCCTTACACTTGATTTTATGTGCTTGTCCTTTCAGACAGATTCGAATATAAGTTAAACTTGAATAATTAAAGCTATAATTTAGATACGTGCATGATCGCGAATCAGGCAAACCAAAAGGCTATGGCTTCTGCGAATACGTTGATCAGCAGACGGCTGAATCGGCAGTCAGGAACTTGAATGGCCATGAGTTCCATGGACGATCGCTGCGTGTTGACTCGGCTGTGAACAGTGCCGGCACACAGAATCGGGTTAGTCAACTATATACACAACTTAACCAGCAGCCGCAAGTCGAACCCGGGACCATGGATTGACATGAGCTGTGATGTGAGATAAATTGAAGTCTTACTTGGTGACTTTTGATATATTGTGGGTTGCGTTGGGTGCGCGTTTCGGGAAAAATTACCTTCCCGGAAGAATAAAAAAAATATATGAAAATATTTCATTCCATGCCCGGGACCTGGCAATCCAAAACCTATAACTCAATCAACTAAGCTATGTGGCCGGTTAAAAAGGCTGTACACAAATCGTCTGTTCGGAAATGATCATATTTTACATTACAAAAAAAATTCAAACTTTCATATGTCGGTTTGTATTAGATGTTTTTTTAAGCATTTTAGAAGTGACCTGTTTTGTATTCCTATCCGAACGATAAAAACTTCGTAAACCTTTTTCCAGTTCAACGAGGCTGCTCGTGAAGGCGATGGCCGACCACCCGAGGAGGGTCCGTACGGCGAACCGGTGGAACCGGCCAAGGCACCCGAGGCCATCAGCCGTGCCGTCGCCTCACTGCCGCCCGAGCAGATGTTTGATCTGATGAAACAGATTAAGGTAGCTGCTATTTTCATTTTCTTTCCGTTTGTTTCAGGAAGTATATGGCTAATGATATCTGGGCTGTGATATCCGCCTCTTTGTCTAGTTATTCACTGTTTGTCAACCCGCAAAAATCTTTCAATATGCATGCCTCTCTGTGGTACCTAGAACCGGCTACAAATGCGACTGGGTCAAGGGTCAACCTGTTTTTACGACTCCCAATTTCCCACTTTGAAATACCAAGGTGTGGGTTGAAAAAAATCATTTATCACTTCTCAATACAGTTTGGCTGTAGGTTTCATTCTACCAATTGTAAAAGAGTTTATCTTTCACGCCTTGACGCTTTAACCTATTACAATCAACAAACGAAATGATTAAGATTTTAGTGTATCTTTGGTTAATTTATATCTCTCGTTTACCTACATCATGTAATTAGTTATATTCCTCGCTGATTCTTTTCTCTCAATTTCAGCTGTGTATCCAAAACAATCCACATGAGGCCCGCACCATGCTGCCGCAATTGGCAGAATCACCATCCTCGGTGTCCCAGCTGCCGGATGTGCTCCGTACCACCATGTCCATCCCCGCAACACAGAAATCGGGAAACTCAAAAGTTCGTTTTTGTTTTTGATTTTACCCATTCAAAATGAAATCTGTGTGATTTTAAAAGAATACTCATAAAAGGAGGTTTTATTTCAGCGGATATTCAAGATGATCCAGGATGGCATGCAGAATCCGTTTCCGTTCAAAAGCAAATCGCGTCCCGCTCAACACCATTAATCTGTTCTGTTTCATCCCGACGTCCACTGACCAACGACTCGTTCAACACATCCGGCACATCCGCTTTAACAATTCCACATCTGATCATATGCCGGTTCTCATATGCCGGTTTCATTTTGCCGCTCACTGATTACTGTTCGCCTGTTATTATATATAGCACCAAAAAGCAGCTCAACGATCTTGAAACTATTCAAAGGAAATTCACTCTATACACTCTCAATCTTTTTGATATTCCCTATAATGATAGATTAAAATCTATTAATTTGCCTACTATTGAAACAAGATTGCTGACTAATGATTTGGTTGCAACTCGCGACTATTTCTCTGGTTCATTATACTTGAATTTTTATCCATTTACTCATTCTGTTGATTATACTCGTAGCGCCCTTTTTAAACCTCGATGCCAAACATCTACATTTGCTAATTTTTGGTCTAATAGAATTATCAACGTTTATGAAAAGGTTCCTAAAGACACCCTCAAAAACCGTAAATCTATAATTGATTACATAAAACAGCATGAGTTGAAATTTTCTTGATTGATTTTCCACATTGAATTATTTCTTTGTTCACACCTATTACACTACATTACATTCCATTCGTCCCTACATTTATTCTACTATTAATACCCCATTTAACACACACTTATAATTACTCGAATGTGCTGAATAAAAAAAACGTATTTTTGGATTGATAGTTATGTTGAAAAGAACACTGATATCACAATCGGGAATTTCAAGCTGTCTTTACACACTACCGGATTCTTGTTCTTCAAAACTTGAATTCAAATTTTTTGCATTCGATTTTCTTCATGAAATTCAGAAGAAGAACGTTCTATAAACTCAACAAATTTCAGACCTTCACCCATGCTTCACTCACCTGTTCATCGCATTTTCTGCCGTCTAAGCCGGTTATCAGAACTACTGAGTAGTCGAAACTTCGTCAGCTTGGCTGATTGTTCAGCCAGTTCGGTTGTGTTTTGTCCACGAAAGTCTTCTCAGCGAGATTCGAGCTCTTTTGAGTTTGATTCGGGTGAAAATCCGGTCAAAACAATAGCCCAAGTGTCGCCCAGACATAAGCAGAGGAAACTGTACAAGGATGAGGTTAGAGTATCGTTTTTTTTGGTTTGATGTGTATTTTCTGGTTTGGTGTTTCTTACGAGTGAGCATGATAGCGGAAAGATAAAGATGTTATACTCACTTGCTCACCAACTCACTCAATCACTAACGCACTCACTAACTAACTCACTCACTCACACACACATTAACTCACTCATTACTTCATTCCCTGAGTCGTTGAATCACTTCCTTCCTTCCTCCCTCACTCACTTCAATAACTAGTTGCTTGACTCTTCGTTAAGTTAAACCTTGTAAATGTTCTCTTAAAATGTATCGAAAAAATATCAGAAAACGAAAGTCAATTTTATTGCCTATTGGTAATTTAATTTATTAAGTCATTTTAATTTTTTTCATCCACTTTCAGGAATTCAGTGCTCTTACGTTCGTCGATCAGATCACGTCAAAGTGTGTAGGCGGTCGTGGTGGCGACGGTGCCATCCTGTTCACTAAAGAGGCGCTGACACCGCGAGGCGGACCATGCGGTGGGGACGGGGGTAATGGTGGACATGTGCTGTTTCAAGGTGGGTGAGGTGGCTTGGTCAGTCACTCAGTCTCAGTCGAGCCAGTCAGTCAGTCGGTCAGTAATTCAATCAGTCAGTCAACCAGCCAATCAGTCATTCACCCAAGACAGTCAGTCAATAAGTCAGTCAGTTAATCAGTTAGTATCAGTCAGCCAAGTCAATCAATCAATCGGTCAGGCAGTCTGTCAATCAGTCATCCGATTTTTCAGTCAGTTAGTCATCCAAGGCAGTCAATCAGCCAAGTCAGTCAATAAATCAGTCAGTAAATCAATCATTAAGGCAGCATGTAGGTCAGTCAGTCAGTTAGTCAATCAGTCAGTCATGTAGTCAATTAGGCAGTCATTCAATCAGTCCGTTAACCAAGCATCCTGTCAGCCTTATTTTCCAGCGAGTCACTCGGTCTCATCATTAAATAAAGTGCCAAGACGTATTTCGGGCCGGCCTGGGGGATCAGGCGGTTATGCCAGCGCCACTGGCAAAGGTGCCCCACACACTATTATCAAGGTTTATTTCTCCTTCACTCACTCATTCAATCACACACACACTCATTCACTCACTCACTCACACCAATCCAATCCAATCCAAAAGTTTAACGCCATTTAAGGTAATATAGAGGGCACAGAAAATGAGTAACAAGTTAGTCGTGACGTAATGTGCAGAATAAAAAATAAAGTATTAAGAGACTGTCCATGTACCAGACGACCACCGCAGGAGCATGGTCCGATACTAAAAAAATTTATTTCATAAATCGATAGTCCAATATGTGGATAAGAAAACCTAGAACAGTTTTTGTCGATCGGGCCTATAATTCGAGTTATGACGTCAAACGTCCCATGAGGTCGACGCGGGGTGCGAGAAGTGAAAAAACCTAGTTTTACAGTTTTATTATGAAAAAACCCACTTATCATGCTGAAAACTCGCCCGTATATGTAAAATCAGCTGAAAATTCGATTGGTCATATTTATTTTTTTGTAAAATTTATGAAAATTGAGATCGAGAAAACAATTTTTGGTTTTTTGGATTTTTTTCTTTTTTGAGTTAATTAGAATAATAGATGAAGAATAGTGAAGTTTTGAAAAGGTTAGACTCCCCCACTCACTCACTCTCTCACTCACTAACTCATTCGTACACACACTCACTCACTCTCTCACTCACTAACTCATTCGTACACATACTCTGTCACTCTCTCACTTACTCACTCAATCACTCACTTTCAGGTTCCAATCGGCACAACATTTACCCGAGTGAGCGCTGATGGCGTGGAAAATAATACGATTTTATTCGATGTGGGCGACCTCACGGAGGAGGAAAAGATTTTCATCGGTGCGCGTGGAGGCAAAGGAGGACTGGGCAATGAGTACTTTGCAAATCCGTTAGACACGGTACCCAAACGCGCCGAATATGGCGGCGAGGTTGGGAAAAGTGAAACATAATTATATTCAGGGGTGGGCCGCTGGGGGTTAGGGGGTTTACCTCCCCCACTTTGCAGGGTCGGCGGGTAGCCTATTCCCCCCCCCCCCCCGACTTGAAGTTTTCGAGAAATTCGCTTTAAAACCCCGGTTCTAAGTCTCAAAACCTCGATTTTAAAGCTCATTTTTTCTAAATTTTTGGCTGTGAAATTTTTTCTTCTGAAAATACGTTTTCTGGCTCAATTTTCTTGATTAAAACCTGAAAACCCGGTTTATGTGATGTTCATACCTAATAATATGAGATTTTTTTAGCAAAAATGCGCAAAAAACAGAATTTTTTGTGAAAAGATTTTATTCTACCCCCCCCCCCCTACCCGACCTTACTCCCCCCACTTTTCGGGGTGGGATATGAGATGTCAAAATTCTACCCGCCCGCCCCCCCCCCCCCCCAAAAAAAAACGCCGAAAAACCCGGCCCACCCCTGTTTAAATTTATAAAATTCAGAAAAATTTTATGTTATGGAAAATGTTATAGACGATTTTTGTTATATTCATTTATTAAAAATATTCTTAGTTGACGGGTGATTAACGAAATTGATGAGTGCTGAATGAACCTATCAGTTGGAAAAGTCTGTTCCAAAATAGGATTTTTGTCAAACTTCTTTAGTAAAAAAAATCTTTGGCGATTTCAAAATTATATTTTCGCATGAATCTTTGTTTTATTTTCAGACTCAGTTTTTTAAATCTTTCAGGGCGAAGTTGTAACATGGCACATCCAACTACGTACCATTGCTCATGCCGGACTGGTTAGCACTAGCGGACGAGAAGGGGTGGGAAAAGTGGAATTCACCCCTCTTTGGCGTTTTCAAAAAGTGTAATTTTTTCCCTAAGCTGCAGGTAAAATGGCCTGAAAACTTCCGATTCCCCCTCTTTGATGGAATTTCCATCCCATTGCAGGATTATCTCGTGCGCCAGTGCTGGTTTGTTTACTGGAATTAAAAATGAAAAGTCGAAATTTTTTGTGCTTGAAAAGATTCCGTATCCTGAATGACCAAATCGCAGTTAAAGACTGCCGCTGGCATTTTTATAATACTTTTTTTTAATCAAACATCATATTACGGAACCACATCATTGGCCTTCAATTATGAATCTGAGTTTTGCTTATATTCCCAATTTCTTCGTAAGGTGTTTGTTTAGGAAAGAAGAGATTTACAGATTTTTCGTAGATTTAGCCGTTCGAAAAACAAAATTTAATGTTATTTATATTCAGGTCGGCTTTCCCAATGCCGGCAAGTCGACGTTATTACGGGCCGTCTCGCGAGCTCGTCCCAAAGTGGCGCCATATCCCTTCACAACATTGAAACCACATATTGGTGTGGTCCGATATGAGGATCATGTACAGTTGAAGAGTTGGTTTCGTAAAAGTACTAGCTCATTGGTTCTGTCAGTCACTCACTCACTTACATTGTCACGCGCTGACTCACTAACCGACTTATCAACTGTTTCATTAGTTAACTCACCTGTCAGTCACTGCCTTATTCAATCATTAATCAAATAGTCACTCAGTATTAACTCTCTCACTCACGCTCTCACTCATTCACTCACCTACTCGCTCATTCACTCGCTCACTCACTCACTCACTCACTCACTACAGTTGCTGACATTCCCGGACTCATCAACGGTGCCCATCAGAACGAGGGCCTCGGCTTCGACTTTCTCAAGCACATCGAGCGCTGTCTGTTCATGTTTTATATTTTGGATGGTACACTGGATTGTCAGCAGCAACTGGAACAACTCGAGGTGAGTCTGGAGCTCACTCACTTACTCACTCACGCACTCATTCACTCACTCACGCACTCACTCACTCACCTTACGAGTGACTTACCGTTGGGTGGATAGGATTTTGTTTTACGAGCGTGTGGTGCCGGGTTCGATTCTCACACTATTTCGTTTTTTGATTAATTTAGAGATTGAATAAAAGATATTTCGCTATGTTCTTCAAAGGAATAAATTAGTTTTTAAATACGTATAAAAAATAAAAACGTTATTTTATTTTCAAGTACGAGCTCTCCATGTATAACCCGGATCTGATCGACCGGCCACGACTGCTTATCGTTAACAAATCCGATGTGGATATCACCCAGGAAAATTTGAAACGGTTGGTCGGCTGCCTAATCTAGTGGTTAGGTGTTCAGCCTATAAATCTAATGGGACTGGGTTCAAAACCGTAACGATTTGGTTCTCGTCGATTTTCTCCAACTCATTATATCATTGTGAAACTTTGTATCATTTTTGTTACTCTGAATAATAAAGTAATATTTCTACACTGTTTTCCAAATGTTATTTCATTGATTATTGTCGAATTCTATTCCAACCAAGAAAGTGAAAAATTTCAATTTCCTGGTGGGGTTCGAACCCACGACCTTCCGTTCATTACACGGACGTGATAACCGCTACGGCGCTACACCACACCACGGGTACTCCTGTCCTGTCTAGCAATATTTAGGTTTAACATAATTGAACAAATTTATTTCGTGTGAAAACAGCGCACATAACAGAGGTTTTTATAAGAATTGACGGGCGTTTCGATTATAAATTAATGTTCGTGTTCAGATTTCGTGAGCAGTTGGGCCCGCAACGGAGTGAGGATCTACAGGTAGTCTCCGCTAAGCAACATCAAGGCGTCGATCGACTGCTGACTGTGTTCAGAAGTATGTATGATCGTGAGAGAGAAGAGCAGAAAAGAACTCCTGATAAAAATACTGTTGATTGATGAATAATTGTGTTTGCTCAAATAAAAGACTTTATTGTGAATTTATGTTGATGAGAATTTTTACATTGAAACCAAATGTAAGGAAAATGAAATACAGAAATAGAAAATTTAAGAAGCAATACGATAATAAAAGATTCATTATAAAAAATTTTATGTCGATGGTGGCGACGTTGTCACGACGATAGAGGAAATTATTCTCAGGATAAAATAAAACTAGCTTTTACTTATTGACGTTAACAAGCTATTGAATATTATAGTTTCACACAGAAAACTTTTAATCTAACCACACGCTTTGCCGTGTTGGGCTGGGTTACCACATTAAAAACTGAACTCACCTAGTAAGTCACCTCATTAGCGGACGAGAAGGGGAGGGAGAAGTGGAATTCCCCCTCTTTGGCGCTTTCAAAAAAGAGAATTTTTTTCCTCAGGTGTGGGTAAAATGGCCTGAAAACTGCCTATTCCCACTATATGACGAAATTCCCCTCCCTTTGCTGATTTAGCTCGTCAGCCAGTGAGTCACCGTGATGAACTTTATCACCGTTTCACCGAAGTAAAATTTTCTATCACCATTTGAATCGTCATCACCATTTTTTCACCACATCACCATACTGCTTTCCAATCACCGTAATCGCGCCATCGCCATGGAACTTGACATTTCGGCGGCATAGCCGAGTGGACTGACCGGTTCGGGCGTGCCAAGTGGTTGACGTTGATCCCACAGATACGGTAGTTGTACGATGAACCTGCCAAACAAATCGGACTTCGACAATAAAATTATTGGTAAACGTAAACACAATATTCGGTAAAATACTCTTTATTATTAGCCGTTATTTTTTATGGTTGGAAGTCATCTGCATACATTTTTATAACACACTACTTAGTATTAGAGACTTATTAACCATATCTCAATCGTCAGTCGGTTAGTCATTTCGTTAGGTGTCAATCAATCAGAAAAGGAGTTAGTTGGTGGTCTTTCAGACGACCAATTAATCATTCAACCGATCGATCAACCAATCAATTTGTCAACCAATCTATCAACCAACCAACCAATCCAGCAATCAGTCAACTTAGCAACATTCACCAAACCAATCAACCCATCCGATCCATCAATAAACAAATCAATCAATCAACTAACCAAGCATTCACCGCAAACGTCAAACAGGTGTAAATCCATAAACAGACTCGGTCAATGACCATTGCCAGCATCGACCAGTCTTGGGAGATCTGCAATATTCGGCTCACTTACTTACTCACTCACTCATTCACTCATCCATTCACTCACTGACTGACTCACTCACTCACTCACTCAACCACTCACTCACTCACTCACCAAAATGAGCACTCAGGCTACGCTGCCATGCTGAAACAGATCGGTCGGGATCTGGAAGCTTTCCTCAACAACCTCGATTTCCACCATCTGTTCATTTCAAATTTCATTTACGGGTCGTTAAAGTCGCCGTCTTTTCGTTGTAAACCAACGGATGAAGAAGACCGACTGCATTTGTTTTATTATAGCAAGCGGGTTGGGCTGTACCCGCTGGTGATTGGTTGGTGTGACAACAGACAGACAGACAGACAGACAGACAGACAGACAGACAGACAGACAGACAGACAGACAGACAGACAGACAGACAGACAGACAGACAGACAGACAGACAGACAGACAGACAGACAGACAGACAGACAGACAGACAGACAGACAGACAGACAGACAGACAGACAGACAGACAGACAGACAGACAGACAGACAGACAGACAGACAGACAGACAGACAGACAGACAGACAGACAGACAGACAGACAGACAGACAGACAGACAGACAGACAGACAGACAGACAGACAGACAGACAGACAGACAGACAGACAGAAAGACAGAAAGAAAGACAGACAGACAGACAGACAGACAGACAGACAGACAGACAGACAGACAGACAGACAGACAGACAGACAGACAGACAGACAGACAGACAGACAGACAGACAGACAGACAGACAGACAGACAGACAGACAGACAGACAGACAGACAGATATACAGACAGACAGACAGACAGACAGACAGACAGACAGACAGACAGACAGACAGACAGACAGACAGACAGACAGACAGACAGACAGACAGACAGACAGACAGACAGACAGACAGACAGTCAGACAGACAGACAGACAG
>OZ038443.1:30858891-30936391 GCA_964036265.1 Daptonema setosum
CTCACTCACTCACTCACTCACTCACTCACTCACTCACTCACTCACTCACTCACTCACTCACTCAATCACTCACTCACTCACTCACTCACTCACTCACTCACTCACTAAGTCACTCTATCACTAACACACCTAATCACGCAATCAATAAATCATTCACTAACTATTTTCAGACCAGCTATAACTGGCTGACTGACGGAGACCTGATATCTCCTGATGATTCTTGCTCCTTAGGATCTAGTCAGTCAACCATTAACGATCATGTTAGTGTTGTTGTTGTTGTTGTTGTTGTTGTTGTTGTTGTTGTTGTTGTTGTTGTTGTTGTTGTTGTTGTTGTTGTTGTTGTTGTTGTTGTTGTTGTTGTTGTTGTTGTTGTTATTCCTCAACTATTGTAGTGGCCCTACGAAGTGAGCATGCCAAGAAGCGCGACGGATACTCGACTGGTTGCAACAGCCGCTGGGGGTACTCAGTCAGCAAAGGTTTGTCAGTCAGTCAGTCAACCAGTCCCTCAGTCAGTCAGTATGTCAGTAACATTACTCAGTCAGTCAGTCAGTCAGTCAGTCAGTCAGTCAGTCAGTCAGTCAGTCAGTCAGTCAGTCAGTCAGTCAGTCAGTCAGTCAGTCAGTCAGTCAGTCAGTCAGTCAGTCAGTCAGTCAGTCAGTCAGTCAGTCAGTCAGACAGTCAATCAGTCAGTCAGTCGGTCAATCAGTGCGTCAGTCAATCATTTAGTCAGTCAGTCGGTCCGTCAGTCAGTGAGTCAGTAAGTCAGGCAATCTGTCAGTCAGTCAGTCTATCAATCGGTGTATTAGTCAGTTAGTCAGTCAGTCAATCAGACAGTCAGTCCGTCAATCACTCTGTTATACAGATCGCAGTTATCGTTCTCAGACGAAGAGGATCAGCCGTAAAAATTCTGTATTAGAAATATACTTGATGTGTTGCATTAAATTTTTCTTCAATATGTTGCGTTCCGTCACAATTTAGTCCGTCATTCAGTCACTCATCCAGTCCCTCATTCAGTGACTGATTCAGGTTCTGATGGCACCCCAAAGTACGCCGGCCAGCGATGCCCGTCCACCGGTTTTTAGTGCCACATCACTTGAGAAGGGAGGTGGACGCCCGATCGGTCAAAAGTGAGTGAGCGAGTCAGTGAGTGAGTGAGTGAGTGAGTGAGTGAGTGAGTGAGTGAGTGAGTGAGTGAGTGAGTGAGTGAGTGAGTGAGTGAGGGAGTGAGTGAGTGAGTGAGTGAGTGAGTGGGTAAGTGAGTGAGTGAGTGAGTGAGTGAGTGAGTGAGTGAGTGAGTGAGTGAGTGAGTGAGTGAGTGAGTGAGTGAGTGAGTGAGTGAATGAGTGAGCTTTCAGAGCCCGTCATGCTGCATTCATTGGCTGCAGTCAACAGCGGCAGCAAATGGGGAAACCAAAACCAGGACAAAAACATCAGCAGAATTGCATGGGTCCGCCGCGCAGGCTTGTGTCACTGACTCACTCGCTCCGTCACTCCCTCACTCACTCATTCACTCACTCACTCACTCACTCACTAACTCACTCACTCACTAACTCACTTTCAGCTTCAGCACTGAGTTTAGCTCTTCGATGGCCAGTACTAATGTGGAGGCTATTGACCCCAGAGTGGAGATAATCCTCAAGACAGTGAATAACGTTATTTACATTGGAGAACAGTGTCGCATGAACGTGATCAAAGATGAAGTGAGTGAGTGTGAGTGAGTGAGTGAGAGAGTGAGTGAGTGAGTGAAAGAGTGAGTGAGTGAGTGAGTGAGTGAGTGAGTGAGTGAGTGAGTGAGTGAATGGATGAGTGAATGAGTGAGTGAGTGAGTCAGTCTGTGGATGACTGAATGAGCGAGTGAGTAAGTAAGTGAGCCAAATATTGCAGATCTCCCAAGACTGGTCGATGCTGGCAATGGTCATTGACCGAGTCTGTCTATGGATTTACACCTGTTTGACGTTTGCCGTGAATGCTTGGTTAGTTGATTGATTGATTGATTTATACTTTATTGATGGATCGGATTGGTTGATTGATTGATTGGTTGATATTTGATTGATTTATAGGTTGGTTGATTGGTTTGGTGAATGTTGATTAGTTGACTGATTGCTGTATTGGTTGGTTGGTTGATAGATAGATAGACAAATTGATTGGTTGATCGATTGGTTGAATGATTAATTGGTCGTCTGAAAGACCACCACCAACTAACTCCTTTTCTGATTGATTGACACCTAACGAAATGACTAACCGACTGAAGATTGAGATATGGTCAATAAGTCTCTAATACCAAGTAGTGTGTTATAAAAATGTATGCAGTTGACTTCCAACCATAAAAAATAACGGATAATAATAAAGAGTGTTTCTCCAAATATTGTGTTTACCAAATTTTTTCTTGTCGAAGTCCGATCTGTTTGGCAGGTTCATCGTACAACTACCGTATCTGTGGGATCAACGTCAACCACTCGGCACGCCTGAACCGGTCAGTCCACTTGGTTATGCCGCCGAAATGTCAAGTTCCATGGCGATGGCGCGATTACGGTGATTGGAAAGCAGTATGGTGATAAAATGGTGATGACGATTCAAATGGTGATAGAAAATTAATTTGGTGAAACGGTGATATAGCTTATTAGCTGACTCACTGGCTGACCTCCAAAGGGAGGGGAATTTCGTCAGAGTGGGAATAGGCAGTTTTCAGGCCATTTTACCCACACCTTAGGGATCAAATTCCACGTTTTGAAAGCGCCAAAGAGGGGGAATTCCACTTTTCCCTTCCCTTCTCGTCCGCTAATGAGGTGACTTACTAGGTAAGTTCAGTTTTTAATGTGGTAACCCAGCACAGTCATCAAGCTTTGCTCACGGCAAAGCGTGTGGTTAGATGAAAAGTTTTCTGTGTGAAACTATAATATTCAACAGCTTGTTAACGTTTAATAAGTAAGAGCTAGTTTTATTTTATCCTGAGAATAATTTCCTCTATCCTCGTGACAACGTCGCCCTCATCGACATAACACTTTTTATAATAAATTTTATATTATCGTATTGCTTCTTAAATTTTCTATTTCTGTATTTCATTTTCATTACATTTAGTTTTAATGTAAAAATTCTTATCAACATACATACATTCAGAATAAAGTCTTTTATTTGAGCAAACACAATTATTCATCAATCAACAGTATTTTTATCAGGAGTTCTTTTCTGCGCTTCTCTCTCACGATCGTACATACTTCTGAACACAGTCAGCAGTCGATCGATGCCTTGATGTTGCTTAGCGGAGACTACCAGTAGATCCTTACTCCGCTGCGGGCCCAACTGTTCACGAAATCTGAACACGAACATTAATTTATGATCGAAACGCCCGTCAATTATTATGAAAACTTTTTTGTGTGCGCTCTTTGCACACGAAAATGAATTGTTCAATTATCTATGTAAAACCTAAATATTGCTAGAGAGGAGTACCCGTGGTGTAGCGGTTAGCACGTCCGTGTCCTGAACGGAAGGTCGTGGGTTCGAAACTTTTTTACTTTCTTGGTTGGAATAGAATTCGACAATAATCAATGAAATAACATTTTGAAAAACAGTGAAGAAATTTTACCATATTATTCCGAGTAACAAAAATGATACAAAGTTTCACAATGATATAATGATTTTATGCTAGAGAAAATCGGCGAGAAACAACTCGTCCCATTGGGAACAACTCAACAACTTTGAACCCAGTCCCATTAGATTTATAGGCTGAACAGAACACCTAACCACTGGACTAGGCAGCCGACCAACCTTTTTAGATTTTTCTGGGTGATATCCACATCGGATTTGTTAACGATAAGCAGTCGTGGCCGGTCGATCAGATCCGGGTTATACATGGAGAGCTCGTACTGGAAAAATAGCATAGCAATTTATCAATTTACACGTATAAAAAACTATTTTATTCCTTCAAACTTTGAAAAAACATAACGAAACGATTTTTATTCAATCTCAAAATTTTAATCAAAAATCGAATAGTGCAAAAATCGAACTCGGGGACCACACGTTCGTAAAACGAAATACTATCCACCCAACGGTAAGTCACTCGTAAGGTGAGTGAGTGAGTGCGTGAGTGAGTGAGTGAATGAGTGAGTGAGTGAGTAAGTTAGTTAGCTCCAGACTCACCTCGAGTTGTTCCAGTTGCTGCTGACAATCCAGTGTACCATCCAAAATATAAAACATGAACAGACAGCGCTCGATGTGCTTGAGAAAGTCGAAGCCGAGGCCCTCGTTCTGATGGGCACCGTTGATGAGTCCGGGGATGTCAGCAACTGCAATGAGTGAGTGAGTGAGTGAGTGAGTGAGTGAGTGAGTGAGTGAGTGAGTGAGTTAATACTGAGTGATAATTTGTTTCATGATTGAATAAGGCAGTGACTGACAGGTACAGTGAGTTAGTTAATGAATCAGTTGATAAGTCAGTTAGTGAGTCAACGCGTGACAATATGAGTAAGTGGATGAGTGAATGAGTGAGTGAGTGGAGTGAATGAGTGACTGACTGACAGAATCGAATCAATGAGCTAGTACTTTCACGAAACCAACTCTTCAACTGTACATGATCCTCATATCTGACCACACCAATATGTGGTTTCAATGTGGTGAAGGGATATGGTGCCACTTTGGGACGAGCTCGCGAGACGGCCCGTAATAAAGTTGACTTGCCGGCATTGGGAAAGCCGACCTGAAATTAGATAACATAAAATTTTGTTTTTCAAACAGCTAAATCTGCGAAAAATCTGCAAATCTCTTTTTTTTTCTAAACAAACACCTTACGAAGAAATTAGGAATATAAGCAAAACTCAGGTTCATAATTTAAAAAGCCAATAATGAGGTGGTTCCGTAATATGATGTTTGATTCAAAAAAGTATCATAAAAATGTCAGCGGCAGTCTTTAACTACGATTTCATCATTCAGGAAACGGAATCTTTTCAAGCACAAAAAATTAGACCGAAAGCGTTTTTCCAGTATATAAACCAGCACTGGCGGACGAGATAATCCTCCAAAGGGAGGGGAATTTCATCAAACAGGGGGAATCGGAAGTTTTCAGGCCATTTTACCTACACCTTAGGGAAAAAAATTACACTTTTTGATAACGCCAAAGGGGGGGGGGGAATTCCACTTTTCCCACCCCTTCTCGTCCGCTTGTGCTAACCAGTCCGGCATGGGCAATGGTACGTAGTTGTATGTGCCATGTTACAACTTCGCCCTGAAAGATAAAAAATCGAGTCAAGTCAAAAAATAAAAAAAGACTCACGCGAAAATATAATTTTGAAATCGCCACAAAAAGGTTTACTAAAGAAATTTGACGAAAATCCTATTTTGAAATAGATAAGTCTTTTCCCACTGATAGGTTCATTCAGCATTCATCAAATGCGCGCGCAAAGTCTCTAATCACCCGTCAACCAAGAATATTTTTGGTAAATGAATCTAAAAAAATCGTCTGCAACATTTTCCATAACCTATAATTTTTTTGAATTTTCTTATTTTAAAAACATAATTATATTTCGAATTGCCCAACCTCGCCGCCATATTCGGCGCGTTTGGGCACCGTGTCCAACGGATTGGCAAAGTACTCATTGCCCAGTCCTCCTTTACCTCCACGCGCACCGATGAAAATCTCCTCCTCCTCCGTGAGGTCGCCCACATCGAATAAAATCGTATCGTTTTCCGCGCCATCAGCGCTCACTCGGGTAAATGTTGTGCCGATTGGAACCTGAAAGTGAGTGAGTGAGTGAGTGAGTGAGTTAGTCAGTGAATGAGTAAGTGAGTGAATGACTGAATGAGTGATTTAATGAGTGAATGAATGAGTGAGTGAGTGAGCGAGTGAGTGAATGAGATACGAACGAACCTTGATAATAGTGTGTGGGGCACCTTTGCCAGTGGCGCTGGCATAACCGCCTGGTCCCCCAGGCCGACCCGAAATACGTCTTGGCACTTTATTTAATGATGAGACCGAGTGACTGGCTGAAAAATATGGGTGACAGGATGCTTGGTTAACGGACTAATTCAATGACTGCCGAATTGACTACATGACTGACTGATTGACTAATTTACTGATGACTGACCGACAGGCTGCCTTAATGATTGATTTACTGACTGATTGATTGACTGACTTGGCTGATTGACTGACTGATTGACTGATTACTGACTGATGACTGACTACCAGATCGGATGATTCGTTGACTGACACTGCCTGCCTTACCGATTGATATATTGACTTGGCTGACTGATCAACTGACTGACTTATTGACTGACTGTCTTGGGTGACTGACTGATCGACTGGTTGACTGATTGACTGACTGACTGATTGATTTACTGACTGACTGACTGACTCACGGAATGACAGACTGACTGACTCGACTGAGACTGAGTGACTGACCAGGCCACCTCGCCCACCTTGAAACAGTACATGTCCACCATTACCCCCGTCCCCACCGCATGGTCCGCCTCGCGGTGTCAGCGCCTCTTTGGTGAACAGAATCGCACCGTCACCACCACGACCGCCGACACACTTTGACGTGATCTGATCGACGAACGTTAAAGCGCTGAACTCCTGAAAGTGGAATAGAAAATAAAATACTTCATAAAATAAAATACACATAGGCAATAATATTGACTTTAGTTTTCTCGTTGAACACAGAAGTTGTCATTTTTTTCGATACATTTTAAGAACATTTACAAGGTTCAACTAAACGAAGAATCCACCAGCTAGTTTGTTATTATGTCCACCCAAATTACATAATCTAAAATACATAAACAACAAATGTTACCCCTCCCCTAGTTCCCCACCCTTACAGTATTCATGTAACAGTTACTTGCAATGTGGAATAATATTGCATATTAACCGTATGGTAAACGTAGTGTAGCGGTTGCTGTTAAAAACAGTACCGGTCGAAAACATGATGAATAGTGGATCTGGTACTAAAAGGAGAGAGTGATGGGCAGTATTTGTATGTCTTTTTTAGGTAACTGCATATATTCGATTCATTGTTTGATTAAAATTTACGTTTTGTTTTTTGCCGCAATTTTTGTGAAGAACAACCGATTTCAAAGTTAAAAATAATCGGCCAAAAATTGGTTGGTATTTCTCACTCACTCACTCACTTACTCACTCATTCACTCACTCACTCACTCATTCATTCACTCACTCACTCAGTCACTCACTCACTCAATCACTTACTCACTCACTCGCTTACCCACTCACACATCCACCCACCCACTCACTCACTCACTCACTCACTCACTCACTCACTCACTCACTCACTCACTGATTCACTCATTCACTCACTCACTCACTCACTCACTAACTCACTCATTCACTCACTCACTCACTATTTTTTGGTTTTATGGTTATTTTTACAAAATATTTTCTTTCACATTTCATCATTCATTGCGCTAATTACAGCAGTGAAGGCAGACCAATGAAAATGTTCTTTACATCTCAGTTCATAACGCATAAAAGAACAGTGACTGACTGCAATATGACATAACCATATCAAAGAGGGAGGGGGTACTCTGAGGAGGGGTATTACATTTGTTGTTGGATTATGGACGTTCAAAATCCTAATTTTTAGGTATTTTGGACTTTTTATATATTATGGGCGTCCCGTTTTGGATTTTGGGCATGTGTTGGATTTTGTCCAGTTAGGTATTTTGGCTTTTAGGGATTTTGGTAGGGACCCGTGGGCTTATGAGTACGTGGGTGAGAGAATGAGTGAGTGAGTGAGTTAGTGAGTGAGTGAGTGAGTGAGTGAGTGAGTGAGTGAGTGAGTGAGTGAGTGAGTGAGTGAGTGAGTGAGTGAGTGAGTGAGTGAGTGAGTGAGTGAGTGAGTGAGTGAGTGAGTGAGTGAGTGAGTGAGTGAGTGAGTGAGTGAGTGAGTGAGTGAGTGAGTGAGTGAGTAAGGGAATGAGTGAGTGAATGAGTGAGTGCATGGAAAAAACTTCTCAAAAACTTAATCCACACCAGAAGCAGACGCTTATTCAATGTATTCAAACAGCGTGTTAATAATTTCTGAGTATAGCTTGGTCAGGGTATCTTGTTACTAATTATTTTCCTGAAAACCTTATACTGAACAATTAACAAGTTGGGCATGTATATAGGTGTCTCAATTGATTACGAGACCAAGCTCGGAAAAATCTTATCGATTTTTAAAACTTTTCTTACCCATCATCTTCCAACAGACCACATGCGGTAGTCAATTTTCCCAGCAACAAATATTTTTTTACAAGTCGCCGATAAAATAATAAAAAACAAATAATAAAAAATAAAAACGAATGAAAAAACGTATTGGCTGCACCACCGATGAAATACATCCCTGATAACAAATGGAATACACGACCTTTGACCCTAAGTTAACTTGTTGAATGCCTGGTATGCTGACAAAGCTCAGGTTTCTCAAGTTTTCTTTTGGTCGGAGGTTGTACTTGAAATAATATTAATACTTAATAAATAAAGCTGAATATAACAATGACAACAACAGAAAATGACTCTAATTAGCATTTAAAAACTGATGTCAGGCCGGCTTCCATTTGGTTCCAGCCGGGTTAAGTCGAGGTTCGTCACAAGAGCGGATACAAGTAAATGAAGCTTGACAGTTAGTTAACCCGAATAACCTTATTTGTCGCTTCGGCCTTCGGAGAAACCGAATTTTGCACACCTCTAAGCAAAGCGAAGCGCCTAAGAGGCGGGAATTCAACGTTTCCCACCCTTTCTCGTCCGCTAGTGTTTATGAGCAACACGATTTTGCTTTTGTCCAATGGGGGTGTCCATAGAGGACGGATCGCATTGCATCACTAGCGGACGAGAGGGGGGGGGACGTGGAATTCCCCCCCTCTTTGGCAGTTTCAGAAAGTAGGTTTCCTTCCTTAAGGTGTAGGTAAATGGCCAAATTTTAGTCAATTCCCCTCTCTTTGGTGATTTGGCTCGTCGGCCAGTGCATTGCATAATAAATATTTGTGTAATTATCGGTTACTTGATTGATTGATTGATTGAACGCTGATTGATTTAAGTTTGGATGTTTTCTCTGTTGCTTGATTGATTGATTTAAAAGAATCCCCCACAGTTTTATCGTTGTTAGGTTACCACTAGTGTACGAGAAACAGAGGGAAAAGTGGAATTCCCCCTTCTTTGCGGTTGTAAAAAGGTTAGTTTGTACCTGAGTGTGTAAAAAGGGTTTGAAAACTGATAATTCCCCCTCTCTTTCACGAGTATTCCCCTCCCTTTGGAGGATTAGTTCGTCCGCCAGTGTCTCAAGTTATGTCCAACGATGTTCACTTGGTGCATTTCATACAGCCTCACTAGCGGACGAGAAAGGGTGGGGAAAAGGGAATTCACCCTTCTTTGGGGTTTTCAAAAAGTAAAATTGTTTCCTAAGGTTTAGATAAAATGACCTTAAAACTGCCGATTCCCCCTCTTCAACAAAATTTCCCTTTTTTAGAAGTTTCTTCCGCCACTGTACAGCTTCAAAATAAACGTGTAAGCGCAGCGGGTGATCTGTTACAGGGGTATCGGGATCGGCGCATGATGAACCACCACCAAGGTTGCTTTTGCGGTACACTAGTGCACTAGCGGACGAGAAGGGGGGGGAGTGGAATTCCCCCCTCTTTGGCGTTTTCAAAAAGTAGGATTCGTTCCCTAAGATGTAGGTAAAATGGCCAGGTTCATGAAAATTCCCCTCCCTTTGGGGGTTTGGCTCGTCCGCCAGTGCACTAGTGGTTTGTATTTTAGGGGTGCCCTGAACAGGTGTGAGCTTTTCCAAGTAACAATAAAAAAATAATGTTGATTGGCGTACATTTTGCGGTTATCAGTCAAACAAGCATCTTCTGAACACCATCGTTCGCGATCGGATGATCGCCGGTCACTAATATGCAGTCATTCAAGCCTATTTGAATTTAATTGGGGAGGGAAAAGTGGGATTCCTCTTTCTTTGGTGATTTCAAAAAGTATGAATTGTTCTCTAAGCTGTAGGTAAAATGGCCTAATAACTATTCGCCAGTCATCGCGTTGCATGTCGGCGCTACTTTTCATGCGATCGCAGACTGTTCGAACATTTTTATAAGCTCAATTGAACAATTGTTATGACAGTTGGTCACTAGCGGAAAAGGAAAGAACTAGAAAGTGGAATTCCCCCCTCTTTGGCCTTTTCAAAAATTTTAGTTGGTTCCCTAAGGTGTAGATAAAATGGCTTCAAAACTGCTAATGCCTCTCTTTTTGACGAAATTCTTTGAAGGTTTGGCTCATCCGCCAGAACAGTAAATCGTTTTATGTTAGGCTAAAAAAATAATGGTACGTTTATCATTCCCCTAACATCCACTGGCGGCACTGGCGGACGAGCCAATTCTCCAGAGGGAGGGGAAATTCGTCAAAGGGGGAGAATTTCGAGCCATTTTACCTACTTTAGTAGGGAACAATTTTTTTCTATTTGAAAACGTCAGAGGTGGGGAATTTCACTTTTCCCGTTCTTTCTCGTCCGCTAGTGACTGGCGGACCAACTAAACCTCCAAAGGGAGATGGAGATGGAATTGGAAGTTTTCAGGCCAGTTTACATGCACCTGAGGTAACAAATTCTACTTTTTGAAGCCGTAGAGGCGGGAATTCCACTTTTCCCACCCCTTCCCATCCGCTAGTGCTAACATCACACCACTGGCGGACGAGCTAAATCCCCAAAGGGAGGGGAATTTCGTCAAAGAGGGGGGAAGTAGCAGAAAATAGGCTATATTACCTACACCTTAGGGAACAAATTCTACATTTTGAAATTGCCAAAGAGGGGACAATTCCACTTTTCCCACCCCTTCTCGTCCGCTAGTGCATCACACAAACCTCTTTACCCGTTGTTCTTCTAATAAAGAACTGTATAACATAAACCAAAAGCGATGCACCCCTAAAACGACCTTGGTGGCGCGTGCGCCGATGCCCCTGTCCGTCTCCCGACTATTCGGTTCCCTGTTTTAATAAACAACATATTAAATAATCAACACTCACTCACTCACTCACTGACTCGAGAGCCGTCGCCTGTTCAATTTTTTTCCGATAAATAGTCTTCAATGTCAAAAAAATTATAAGGGGTAAGTTGATCTCCTAAATTAATGAATCAATCAATCAAGCAGCCGAAAAACATCCAAAACTCTATTCAACGAGCATGAGCCGTACGTTCAATCAATCACTTCACTATCAACCAGTGGCTGGTGGGCGAGAAAAAAACAGAAACGTTGAAATCCTTTCCATTGAGTTTTCGAAGTAGAATTAGTTCCCTAAGGTGTAGGTAAAGGTGTAGATACTTTACTCCTCTTCGAAGAAATTTCCTTCCCTTTGCAGGATTGGCTCATCCACCAGTGCAATCAATCAATCTAGCCACGGGCCGACGAACTAATCCAAAGGAAGGGGAATTGGCAGTTCTAAGGTCGTTTTACCTAATCCTCAAGGCAAAACCGCTACTTTTTGAAATCGCTAAAGAGGGGGGAATCCACTTTTCCTACCCCTTCTCGTCCGCTAGTGAATCGAGCAACCGATGAATATACATACAAATGATCATTATGCAACTCACTGGCAGACGAGCTTATCCTCCAAAGGAAGGGGATTTTCGTCATAGAGGGTGAATTGGCAGTTTTCAGGCCATTTCACCTACACCTTAGGGAACAAATTATTTGTATTGATAACGCCAAAGAGGGGAATTCCACTTTTCCCACCCCTTCTCGTCTGCTAGTGATGCAACTCGTTCTCTAACCCCCCCCCCCTCCCCCCCCATCGGCAACAGCAAAGCGTGTTGCCCATGAACTCGATGCGAGGTTTCAGTATTATTTCTAAACACCTCCGTTTCGCAGTGCTCTGAATATCGTCAGGCTCAACAAAAAAGCGTGTTGATTGATTCAAGATTGAATCAAAAATCGGGCAACACGGTCTGCAATTGCAGCCTTCCTCCATGGTAATTTGCAACCAACCAGACTCCACCCGGCTGTACGTTGATGTCAGTTGTTTAATGCTGCTTAGTCATTGCCTATCAACAGTGATGCCTTCCGTTTTTATTGAATATGCTTTGAATTTATTAATATATTGATTACAACCTCCGACCAAAAGAAGACTTGAGAAACCTGAGCTTTCTCAGCATTCCAGGCATTCTACAAGTCAACTTAGGGTCAAAGGTCGTGTCTTTGATATTTTAGTTATCAGAATATTTTTCATCGGTGATGCAGCCAATACGTTTTATCATTCGTTTTTTATTTTATATTTTTATTATTTTTTCGGCGGTTTCAAAAAATATTTGGTGATGGGAAAATTTACTACAGCTTGGTGAGAAAAGTTTTACAAATCGGTAAGATTTTTCCGAGCTCGGTCTCGTAATCAATTGAGACACCTTTAATAATATGTTATACAAATGTAGTATGAACAGCTGAAAATTTTGAATAAGTTTGAACACGCGCCAAAATTTGAATGCGCGCCAAAAGGATTACGGTAAAAATTTCGGAGTAACGAGAAACTGTGTAGAAACCAGACTTTAACAGTGTATCCTTGGGTGCAAGATTAATAACTGCACTATTCTGAGAACCCAATCTGAGGTAGGATCCGTTTGAAAAAAATAAGTAAAAGATCGAAAATACATACAATTTGAAAACTTCGATTTTCTAAATCACTTCTGTTCTGAAAAAACTCGCAAATAACAGTTTTCGCATTTTTGGATTATCAGAATAGTGCAGTTAGTAAACACGCATCCTGGATAAGCTACACATTTGACTTTTTGGTACTAAGAACAATGTACGAAAGTTACAATGTTGCTGATAGGTCAGCTGATTGTGCAAATGCCAAAATTCCAAACCCTAAAAACTTCCTAGAATTTTTTTAAACGCCAAAATTTTCAGTCACTTACAAATATTCCATATGAAGTTTCAACGGCCGTTAACCCCCGAATACCTATCGTGATGCTGGCTTTACAAGCCTGTTAGGCCGGCGCAGCTGTGGTACTTCAGCGGTTCATCCACCTTAGTATGCATGCAAAAAAATTCATGTTTGGAAAAAATTCTAGGTGAAATTTGAGGTTTTGAAAATTTACAGGACCGCATTTCGATATTTACCAAGCTAAAACTGCCTTCTTATTTGCATAACGTACACCATATAATATACTAAAGCAACGTTATTGAACGCTGTGACTCAAACCGAGTTTAGAATATAACCAAAGCGTGCGTATAACCAACTGATATGGGAAATTACTTTATCCATCAACCGTTTTTCTGTCTGTATGTCTATCTATCTGTCTGTCTGTCTATTTGTGTGTCTGTATGACGGGTAAACTTCCAGCCCAAATATTTGTCTTAGATCTCCAAACGCCAAAATCTTCTGTTACCAAAAATTTATTCCTTACGAAGTTTTACTGTCCGTTAACCCATTAAAATATCTATCGTGAGGCTGACTTTACGGAAGTGAAGACTGACGTGAAGTGCGTTAGGCCCGCACAGTAGCGGTAATTTCAGTGGTTTTATCGAACACAGTATGCACGGAAAAATTTCATGTCTAGAAAAATTAAAGAAAAATTTTAAGGGTTTAGGAATTTGCTTTTGTCTGCTGTCCATCTGTTTTTCAGTCTGTCTGTCTTTCTGTCTGTCTTTCTGTCTGTCTGTCTTTATGTCTGTCTGTCTGTCTGTCTGTCTGTCTGTCTGTCTGTCTGTCTGTCTGTCTGTCTGTCTGTCTGTCTGTTGTCACAACTAACTGCCACAAGAAGATTGTGAACGGACCTAACATTATGTGTCTGTCTGTCTGTCTGTCTGTCTGTCTGTCTGTCTGTCTGTCTGTCTGTCTGTCTGTTGTCACAACTAACTGCCACAAGAAGATTGTGAACGGACCTAACATTATGAACTAACCACATGTGATTCACTGATACCTTTCATTCTCACGGTCTTAAATGTTATGGCTAATATGCCCTATGTTTTATTCTATCTTAACATTTGTTGATTTTCCCACCAAACAGCTTGTGACTTATATCAACATAGAAACCTATATAAGCAATTCCCACTCTCCTATTCGGTATTCACTTCACAACTCGAATCACCTTTGCTACCTGATCACTAATCACCAACTCGGATCACCTTCACTACCTGATCATCAATCATAATCACCAATCATAATCATCAATAATATAATCATCAATGAAGAACTTCAATCATAATAATCGATAATCATTATATTCGTTATATAGTTATAACATTTGGTACCCTCGGCAAATCAAGGACTCGCATCGCATCACCGCATCGTGTCAGGCGGTCTCTCGCGTCAAGTGACCCCGTGCGTCATCGGTGACATCGCGGTATCTCACATCAGGTGGTCCCGACTGACCCCGTGTAAGTGTCAACTGACCCCAAGGGTGCGTCAACTGACCCCACGTGTCAACTGACCCCACGTGTCAACTGATCCCGTGAATCCACAATGGCACCACACATCAAACGAACAATCACACTCGCTGTGAACCAAGTTTCACAACAGACACAGGCAGCCGAACAACAGTTGGCTACGCCGATTTTCGACCCCAACAGCCAATCGGTCGATGAAGACATTAGAGCACACATGTACAACACCGACATCAGGAAGAAAAGGCTTGCCGATGCCGTCGAACGTCTCCAAGTCCTTGATGAACAATGGAGAGCCGTGATCGAACAGCAAGAACAAGCGGCCCAACAAAGCCAAAAGGACTCGGACAAACAGTCATTGGCTGACGAACAACAAAAATATGTTTTGGTAGCCGAATCGGGCTACTTCCTGAAGTTGGACCATGCTAGGGAAGTATTGGCACAACTAGCCGTGCGCATCGTCGAATGCAACGATCATTACGTCAACCACTTTGGTCAACCTTGCCCTTCCGTCAGTTCTTTGTCATGGGATGACACGGCTCATGTGTCGTCACCAGTCGCAGCAACGGACAAGCCAATGGATCAGGCAGCAACAACGGATCAGGTTACCACTGTGCCACAACTCTTCTCATTGCAGCAAGGCAGCGTACCGTCACCTCAGCTGTGCGCTCCATCCGTTACGCTGATGTCATCTCCATCTCACATCACCGGCATCCCAGCAGGCGGATCGACCCCATCGGTAGTCGCGTCTGGCTCGCTCACTTCGGTGGTTCCGTCGTCAGGGCCAGCAGCACACATCACGACATCGGCAGCTCAGCATGTCGTCAACCCAGCACTGTCATCCGGTGGTCCTCCGGTGGTTCTCCGGCCTGTCGCTGGTCCGGTGTATCAATCAAGATACACAACCAGTGTCTCTACAGGCTACATGGCAACTACAGGCGTCGGCCAGCAACCAACCCTGCACACTGCGTACTGGCAGCCACCATCAACGATGCCGCCCACCGCTTCACAGGCAGGATACGCCATGCCGCCCACCGCTTCACAGGCAGGATACGCCATGCCGCCCACCGCTTCACAGGCAGGATACGCCATGCCGCCCACCGCTTCACAGGCAGGATACGCCATGTCGCCCACCGCTCCGCAGGCAGGATACGCCATGCCGCCGACCGCTCAGCCGGGAGGATACGCCATGCCGCCCTCCACGTTTGCACCCGTCACAGGTCAACAACCTCAACCATACGTGCTGCAGCCAACAAACCCGTTGCTGATCCCACCTTCTCCAGTTAGCCAATATGGTCATGTCAACTACCCACGAGCTGCACCGTTATCATTCGATGGTAAACGCGGTGACTACCAGCGTTTCATCAACCGATTCATGGCTACAATCGGGAACAATCCATCGTTGCATCCAGTTCAGAAACTTGACATGTTACTAAGTGCTATGGTGCCCGGTAGCAAAGCAGCTGAAGCCTTGCAAAGCATAAACCTGTCTGAACCCGAATTTTATCGTGCTCTTCAAACGCGTCAAACCGGCAAACAGCAACATTATTGAACGCTGTGACTCAAACCGAGTTTAGAATATAACCAAAGCGTGCGTATAACCAACTGATATGGAAAATTACTTTATCCATCAACCGTTTTTCTGTCTGTATGTCTATCTATCTGTCTGTCTGTCTATTTGTGTGTCTGTATGACGGGTAAACTTCCAGACCCAAATATTTGTCTTAGATCTCCAAACGCCAAAATCTTCTGTTACCAAAAATTTATTCCTTACGAAGTTTTACTGTCCGTTAACCCATTAAAATATCTATCGTGAGGCTGACTTTACGGAAGTGAAGACTGACGTGAAGTGCGTTAGGCCCGCACAGTAGCGGTAATTTCAGTGGTTTTATCGAACACAGTATGCACGGAAAAATTTCATGTCTAGAAAAATTAAAGAAAAATTTTAAGGGTTTAGGAATTTGCTTTTGTCTGCTGTCCATCTGTTTTTCAGTCTGTCTGTCTTTCTGTCTGTCTTTCTGTCTGTCTGTCTTTATGTCTGTCTGTCTGTCTGTCTGTCTGTCTGTCTGTATGTCTGTCTGTCTGTCTGTCTGTCTGTCTGTCTGTCTGTCTGTCTGTCTGTCTGTCTGTCTGTCTGTCTGTCTGTTTGTCTGTCTGTCTGTCTGTCTGTCTGTCTGTCTGTCTGTCTGTCTGTCTGTCTGTCTGTCTGTCTGTCTGTCTGTCTGTCTGTCTGTCTGTCTGTCTGTCTGTCTGTCTGTCTGTCTGTCTGTCTGTCTGTCTGTCTGTCTGTCTGTCTGTCTGTCTGTCTGTCTGTCTGTCTGTCTGTCTGTCTGTCTGTCTGTCTGTCTGTCTGTCTGTCTGTCTGTCTGTCTGTCTGTCTGTCTGTCTGTCTGTCTGTCTGTCTGTCTGACTGTCTGGTTGTCTTGTTGTCTGTCTGTCTGTCTGTCTGTCTGTCTGTCTGTCTGTCCTAAACCTGAACAAATATTCGTACATGTGTGCTTTCGAACAAACGTGACTCTTTTTTGTGACGTTCGAAAGGTTTACAAAATAAAACTTGCTGAACTAAAAAAATTTTTTGGCACGAGTTTTTGTAAAAAAAATAATTGAAAATAAAAATAAAAGCAAGCATAATATTATTAAATAATCGCTGTTGAATTTTCAGCCTTGAATTCATCAAATTCGTGCCAGCTGCCTGCATCAATATTAATATAAAGTATCTGTATCTGTATCTAAAAAATTTTTAGATACCATTTTTTTGGATCCAAAAATATATTTTGGTATCCAAAAAATTTGTATCTGTTCAATAAAAAGTATCCAAAAAAGCTTCGCCGAAAATCGGTAACGTGTATAGGATAGTCATTTTTTTCGGTGAACGAATTAATAAAAAGTATCTGTATCTGAAATTTTAGCATATTTTCAGATACTTTATATTAATTAAACAAAATGTTTCAATTTTGTCGAAGTATCCAAAAAATTAATTTGTATGGGGGAATTAATAAAATGTATCTGTATCTAAACATAGTTTAAATGATGTGCAGGTGTTACGACAATTACGGTAAGGGATTTTAATTTAAAAAACGTTACGGTAAATTACGGAAAATTACGTCGGTAAATCTATGTTCCGGAATGTCAAAAATAATGTAGGAATGATTATTGATTTAATTGTTGGTTAATTTCGTAAAATGTTATAATTTTATTTCAGGTTTAAATCGCAAAATGGAGGCGGAGGCATTGTTATAAGCGGATCCGTAAAAATCGGATTTTTATAGACCGGATCGTTTTTTAGCGGAACTGTACCCAGCGGATTTTTTCACTTCCGGATATTTCAAAGTATAAAATCGGAAGTATAAAAATCGGAAGTGTTAAAATCGGAAACGTCAGAAGCGGAACTTTAAAAAGCGGAACCGTCAAAAGCGGAACTGTTATGAAAGCGCCCTTCATGAGTGGAAAACCACGCTGGACACCTCCGCTTCGCGGTGCTAACGGTCCAAGGCGGGGGCATAAAACTTAGGTTTCAGTGTAGGCTTAGGCTTAGGCTTAGCCTTTAGAGAAGGGCTCGGGCGCTACGCGCCCAAGCCCTTCCCAAACCCTAAGCCTAATCCTAAGCCTAAACTGAAAACTAACTCTTAGCCTCATACTCGGCGATCTCGCTTAGAACGAACAGTCTGTGCTAGAGACTAAGCCGAAGCCTAATAAACAATGAAATAGGCCCTCCAAATGTTAATAGCAAAAAATATTAACTTCACCGAGTT
The DNA here is from genome assembly GCA_964036265.1 of Daptonema setosum. Classification (NCBI taxonomy): domain Eukaryota; kingdom Metazoa; phylum Nematoda; class Chromadorea; order Monhysterida; family Xyalidae; genus Daptonema; species Daptonema setosum. The sequence continues at coordinate 30,876,984 of OZ038443.1, forward strand.
CCGCAAAACCAATTTCCGGAATTTAAGGTTCCGCTGTCGTAAGTTCCGCTGAAAACACATCCGCAAAGAACGGTTCCGGAAACAAAATATCCGTAAATAAACTTCCGCTGGCAAATTTTGTATACCTTATATAGAAAAAACTGTATCCAATTATTTATGGATACTTTATATAGCTATATGTATCTAATAACACAATAACACTTTCTGGATACACCGTTTTGGATACAAGTTTTAAAGTTTTTGGATACGGATACCGATACATTATATTAATTCTGGCTGGTTTTTGGATACATTTTTTTTGGATACGGATACATTATATGAATACTGGCCTGCATCGCATCGCAATCAATCAGAATGGCGGAAAAAGAGCGGTTCACGCTGAAACTAGCTGTTAGTCTCGAGACATCTGTTCAAAACTTGAAATAATATTAACTGACTGGTTCGATTCGAATTATTTCCTCAAACATATGCCCAGTTCTGGAAATAACACAGATGCCATGATATTGCGTGTTCTCGAAGGATGCATTTCCAAACACTCCCCTTTCTGGAAGTTTTCTTGTTTGTGAGACTTCGGGTTAGCATCTTAGTTACAAAAAAAAATACTGGGTCAGGTGTCGAATCGGGCGTAAAAAAGGCATATACGTATATGCCACACGATACCACGCGAAGTATCCATGATCTAGGAAGGAAATGCCCTCTTTTACAGTCGTTCAAGTATGTAGGCAGCGCAGCCTAATAGACTCCCAAAAAGACCGGTCGACGAATCGTGAATGCTGGTTCTGTACTCGTAAATTTCGTACATAGTTTTCCTCGTTTTTGGTTCTGAGTTTGACCGTTAATTTTGTGACTTGGTATTCCTCGTTGCCATTATGATGCGAAAACTGAATAAAATTTGAAAAGTAAAGTTGATAATTTTCTTCAGATTGGTCACGACAGTCTGCTGTTGAGTCCGCCCATTCGCAAGTCGGGTGGCGGTCCGGATCACACGCATCGCTGGACCGTGTTCGTGCGATGTCCGAAGGGGGATAAACTTGATTCGCAGCTCATCCAGCGAGTCGTCTTTCAGCTGCACGATGATTTTCCCAGCGCCAAGCGTGGTCAGTATGTAAATGATCATAAATGTAAATGCATACCTATAATACCTATACCGACCACGAATAAAAAACTAAACTAAACTAGTATAAATGTTTGGGTTTACTTTTAACTTTTGGATTCTTTTTTTATTTTACATGGCTTTCAAAACAAATCTTATGTCCCACCTGGATTTTTTTTTTCAATGAGTCAGTATACGGATAATCCACGTTATTCTAAAATTTTGATGAAATAGGGGTGAGAGGCGATTTCCCTTCGATTCAAGTAACCGCCCCAGTTCGTATCATAAATCACATTTTCACTTACATTCTGACTTCACTGCAATTTTTTACATGTCGATTTAATTTCTTTTATTATATGGTTTTTTTCAGAAATCAAATCGATACCATTCGAAGTTACCGAGACGGGATATGCCGGGTTCTCCATTCCAATTTACATCACATTTGTTGGCAGTCACAAGGAGTACTCACTTGTCTACGATATGAATTTATCCATGGGTTGGTTGAGTTGCGTGGTTGTCAACAAAATATTAATGTTGTTATTATATGATAATGTTAAATAATGAATTTGCTGAAGTTGTTGTTGTTGTTGATGACACTGTTGTTGTGTAAATTAAATTAATTATAAGTGAGACAACAGACATTTCTTCATAGCAGTGTATCGTAATGAGTAGGTAGAAGTAATTGTTGTTGTTCATGTTTATGTTCTTGTTATCCAATTTCGTACAATGGCGAGACAGCAACCTACTTATTGATCAGATTGTGTTCGAAGTAGAGTTGAAACTTTTCTGGGATTTACCTAACATTCTGAATTTTTCGTTTTGCTTGGACATTTTCATCTGTTTCTGAGTTTCGAAACCTTTATGGAAAGTTGAAAAAAAATGTAGCACCCCAACAGTGTTTATTAATTTGGTGAAACAGTTAACGGTCAATCTTCCAATTGGTTGGCTTGGTTGTTGTCATAATCGTAGAGTTGTGGTTGAATTACTGTTCAGTAGAACTTTACCCGATCCAAACGCTCCTGCCCATTTACATTAATCTCAAAAATGAATGGCACATGCTGGAAATATTAGCACACGTGCCACTTTATATTTCAAACTGGCCAATCAGCATTGATCACACTGTGCGGTGATCATTTATCTGACTATTTATTTATTACATATAGCATTAAACTTGAAACTTAGGAGAAAAAAACTACAATTAAAATACTGAACATTTAACACAATTCAAAATCAAATGCCACGATATTATTGTTATTCTTTGTTGATGATCTAGGTAAATTTTTTGAAAATAATTTATTCATCGAATTTTATTGTAGAAGTAGAGACCAAGTCCATTGTATGCCGATTTTGAATAATTTATTCATCGTATTCTTTTGTGAAAGTATAGACCAAGTCCATTGTATACCGATATGTGGCACAAAGATGCAGATTCGCTATGATTTGGTTGTTGTTGTTTGTTGTTGAGAAATCAGGCTCTTTGGTTGAATTCTATAGGCAGCAAAACCATTATGTTTTATGAAAGTACTCGTGTGTTTTTGATATGCCGTGGGTTGATAATCAATAGATTGTTTGTTATTGTTGTTGTTGGGCGATTTGGCGTTGATATGAAAAGTATACATACTGTTTATCAAAAACCATGACTACAGACAGTACTCAAAGCTTGTTGGTCTATAATTTACCGCTATGCTATGCTACTCGATGGCGCGTGTTGATTTTGCTGTTCTTGTAGTTAGGAAATCGTATAACAAACATAGGTATTCTATAAAAGGGTGTTATGTGCGGAGATAAATCGCGAATGTTCCGGGTCCACATAGCCTATAATCATGGGTTATTACATTTGTGAGACTTTTCGCGATTTTGGTTGAAACTCCGTTTTTTCGGGCACACCTTTGAAGAATTCAGGTGTAAATCGTTTCAAATAAGGATTAAGGAAATCATGTATGAGTCACTAGCGGACGAGAAGGGGTGGAAAAGTGGAATTCCCCCCTCTTTGGCGTTTTCAAAAAGTAGAATTTCTTCCCTAAGGTGTAGGAAAAATGATCTGATTTCTGAAAATTCCCCCCTCTTTGGGAAGATTCCCCTCCCTTTGGAAAATTCACTCGTCCGCCAGTGGTATGAGTGAATCTTCTTGAAAAGTTGAGCATTCGCTCGTAAATATTTTCGCCGATCAAAGTCTTTAAAACTTCATGTGTAACATCTCTGGCGGACGAGCCAAACCTCCAAAGGGAGGGGAATTTGCAGTATCAAGGCCGTTTTACCTACACCTTGGGGAATAAATCCTACTTTTTCAAAACGTCCAAGAGAGGAATTCCACTTTTCCCTCTCCTTCTCTCTCGACCGTGTGTAACATGACACGCACCCAATCACTGATTGTGACTGAGATTACGGTACTTATCTACCGTATTTATGGTATGATGCAACCATGAAGAAAATACGTAAAGTTTGGCGGAAACATAAGTGGTGCCTTCGTAGTCAGTTGCAAAAACAATTGCAGAGTTTTTCCGAGAAAAAAAATCCGGAAATTCTCGTGACGTTCTGAAATGTTTTGTTTCGAACCTTTTCTCTGTTTATGTTTCCGAAACATTTCGAACCGTCACAAAAAGTTCCGAAAAAATTTTATTTGCGAAATTCCTACAATTGTTTTTACAACTGACTATGAAGACACCCTAAGTGGTGTATAATTTATTCATAGTGAAAACATACAGTGCGGTTACTAATGTCTTATGATTTTGCCGCTGCAGTAGTTTTCTGATTTTCATGCTCGCTTTTTCTTGTAGCTGGCGAATGTAAGTAGTTTATTCAGTATTACTGTAATCGTGCGTTCGCTGAGCTTTTTTTATTGAAAATGCGTTCGGTATTCTTTAACATATGTTGGAAGGGGGTTACCCCCACCAGGGTATGTCAGGTAGATTTTGATATGTACTTCACCTAGGTTTGCATAAAGTTCGGAATTAGGTCTGAAACTGATTATCTTTTTTATGTTATATAAGTACTCATGTTTAAATTGAATTACGACCTTTTACTTAGTTTTAATTCTTTGTTTCCAGATCGTCAGAACACGCATTCCATCATGCACACGTTCGACTTTCGCGACCCGAAACCCGTGCTGCGCGACCGACTACTGAAAGCCGGGGTTAGGAGTTTTTATATTTTTTGAGAATTTAGCGCTTTAGACCATTATGTAAAATTATGTTAAATTTGATGACTGATAACTTCTCTAAACTATCTGAGAAAGACTCAGAGTCCAAATGTCATTAAAATACTTTCCAAATACGTTGTCCAAATGTCATTAAAATACTTTCCAAATGCTTTGTTCATATGTCATTAAAATACTTTCCAAATACTTTGTCCAAATGTCATTAAAATACTTTCCAAATACTTTGTCCAAATGTCATTAAAATACTTTGTCCAAATGTCCTTAAAATACTTTTCAAATACTTTGTCCAAATGTCATTATAATACTTTCCAAATGCTTTGTCCAAATGTCATTAAAATACTTTCCAAATACTTTGTCCAAATGTCATTAAAATACTTTCCGAATACTTTGTCCAAATGTAATAAAAAAAAATCTCGGACATTTGAGTGGGCAACCCAAAAGCAGATTTGGACTAAAACTGTGAAATGTGAATCGAAAAAAAAAATAATAGTAACACTAACAAGAAACCCTGATTAGAATAAAAAAGATGCCAATTATGAATGGAGCGCCTTCAGAATAGTCCTCCTAAAAGTTGTTGCATATACTTGCAGGCCAAACTCAAATCGTCCAAACATCACGTCAAATCAGTCGACAGTCATGCGTCGACGTCATCATCGTCGTCGGGTTTGGCGAAATCTGAAAAGACACCGACCGTAGAGAAAACACCCGTCACCGAGAAATCACATCATCCACCACCAAAGAAACAGCCGAACAGTCAGTTCGAATCGCTGTTCGGACCGACCATTTCGATTAATAAGAAGGTTATAACCGAAAATGACTTACTGCTCCAAAAACCTGCGTGAATTCTCGATGAACAACCTAATGTTGTCCGATGTCAGTTTTTTTGGCGATGAGCATTTCGTCTGTACAGGGAAGAAAAATCATTGTTATCCGACGATATCTTCATCAGCAAAAATCTGACATCGTTAAGCATCAGCTTGTTTATCGATTATTCCCGCTTTTTTGGAACTGTATTTTATATTCGACTATATGAACGTGTTTTTTATTGTAACCCGAAATTTTTGCTGTGATTGGCGCACGTTTTTGGAATTTTAAAAAAGTATTAGATTTTCGTTTTCTCGGTGCTCGTGGATATGCTTTGAAATGGTTCCATTTATCTAAGAGAAAGAGAGGATTGTGCTTTTTCCTTATTTCTAGTTTTTTGGTAGTATTTCAATTTTTCTAATCCTAACCCAATCTCAATTCAGCCGTCGACCGTCAAACCGTCCTTGACGGCATCAACCGCTGGTCAGAGTCCGAAGCACGCCACCCGACCCAGTCCCAAGCACCCGGGCAGCCTCGGCGGTGGCACAACCTCAAAGCCCAGTCCACGTCCGTCCTCCGCCGCTAATCAGCATCCACCGGAAAAGGTGGGCGTTTTATTCTCAAACGTTATGGTAAGTGAGCAGAGTTTTGAAAAAACATAAAAAAAGAAAAAAAAAACGAGTTGTTCATATATCATATCATTTTTTATATTTTTATTTAATGTGAAACATGGCAATTTTCGAGCGCAAATGAGCTGCGTGATCAATTTATGTCTACTTGGTAAATTTTTTTATTTTACAAACCCTGTGAGTGAGTGAGTGAGTGAGTGAGTGAGTGAGTGAGTTGGAACTTTTTTCTTGAAAGTGATGGTAAGTGAGTGAGTTAATAATTTTTAAGGACGTGAAACCACCGAAATTGACGAAAGAACGGGATCGGGAGAAAGATCGAGAGCGTGAGAAGGTCAAGGACAAAGAAAAAGTTCGAGAGAAAGGGAAGAGCGGTCATGATTTGAAGGTTAGTACGGTTGACTTTTACTTTAATATTATTGACTCGCGCCAAGACTTATTATAACTTTATTTTATATTAATTAACGCATTATACTTGAGACTTTTTATATTGGCAAGTCGTGTGGCTGCATGCATCAATGTTCAGTGCAGTCCTAAATTATTTGGGAGAGCAGAGCGGCTAACTCACTGATTAAGGGAATGGACGGATTCCAAGAGAAAGACAGCTGTAATAAAGACAATAATGACTGGAAAGCGGGTCCTGAATTGAGATCATCCATGAAAAAAGAACAGGAAAGACCAAGCGAGTTTTGGTTGAGGCATCTGCTACCGCACTGGAGGAAAGTACGGCATAAACACAATGTGGGTAAATGGAGTGCGGTTATTTCTATTAAGGGCTTGCAGAGTCTGAAGGAAACCGCTGTATTCTAATGACTTATTCACTCATATACAATCACTTATAGTGCTGACAAACTTCTATTACAAAATGTTGTTTGTAAAATTTTGTCCTGCACAAATGCGAATTATGGATCCACACAAAAACCACCTCGAAAATGATTGTTTTGGAGATGAAATAAATTTTAAGTGCTTATAAGCTCACATTGGGACTATAAAACATAGATTTAATGAATGGCCCTTTTGGTTTTTACTACTTTTCTAGTTATTTTTTCTATGAAAGCTGTTTTTAGCTTCAAAAACGAGAAATAAGATAAAATAAAATTATTCATACAGTAAAGGGATGTTTCATGATCCCAATGTAAGTTTCGAACAACCTAAAATATAATTCAACTTGAAAACCAAAATTTTCGAAGCAGTTTTTGTGTGGATCCATAATTCGCATTTGTGCAGGACAAAATGTTACAAACAGAATTTTCTAATAGAAATTTGTCAGCACTATAACATTTACTAAGCAATCCTTAAGTCCCTTTAGTAGCTCAATCGATTATAGGCCAGTACCAACACCCCGCCCCTCTGAATAAATCACTCATTCAATTACTCACTTATTGTCACTTCAATTGCCGATTACTCTCTCATTCAATCACTCATAAGTCACGCCTCACTCCTCCGCTGAATCACTTATACAGTTACTGAATCAGTAGTTCATTAAAGGTAGTTAACTTGAGTTATTGAATTAGGTAGTTAAAATACTCATTCATTCAGTCATTGAATCAGTAACTCACTGCAATATTTAAGTCATTGAGTCACTGAATGAGTAACTCAATCAGTGACCTATTATAGGCCGGCACCAGCTCACCAGCTTCAACGGCGTCATCAACTCCTCTGCCTCATCATGCTGACGAGCATCAAAGTTCCTCGAAATCGCACAAAGAGAAGGAGAAGCACAGGTTTGTGAAACGATAATTTCCTGAATTAAGAATCAAACTCGTATTTCCGATTTCAACCTGCCAATCTGTTTATGGCGATGTTATCAGAAGTTAATGTTGAAATATCTATTGATATGATTTCATTTCTTACTTTCAGTTCTTCGGATAGTAAAAGAGCGATTGCAGTTAGCACTCCACAGCCTGGTTCTACGCCGAATTCGTCTGTCAAAATCTCCTCCTCGGACAAGCACGAAAAACAACATTCATCATCCTCGAGTAAATCGAGCAAGTCAAAGGTTTGGAAGTTTGTTGTTCTTAAATGAGTTGATCGATCATGCGCACTGTAAAGTTTTTCTTATCCGTACGTGTGCTTACCAAAAAATGTGGCGTCATTTAATCAAATCTTTCATTAAATTGGCAAAAATGCTGGGTTGGTCATAAAGGCGTTTCTGTGGTCTTTACAGTGTTATACAGTGAAAACGTTAAAAGTATAGTGGTTTACAATTACAATTGCAGTTAAAACTGATGTGTGGTCCTACCACTCAATTATGACAAGACAAACGTATAGAATCAAGTATGTGGTCACCAAACCTAAACCAGTTTAGAAAACCTATAATTCAGTTTATTGCTCTGTTTTTTCACCAGTGTGTTATGACTACCCATTTCAAGAATCGTATGCAATTCATAAGTAGTTTATTAACCGCTTTACCTGTAGTTATACCCCTTGGTGGTAATTATATATCTTGACGGGAGTACATTATTACTATGCTGCCCTGCCCAAAATATGACTATTCACATTCACAATCAGTTAGTCTTAGTCAATCACTAAACAGTCAGTCAATCAGTCAGTTGGTCAGACAGTCAATCAGTCTGCCGGTCAGTGCGCGTCATTTTACTGTGTTGTCACCGTCACTTTTCCCCGATGTTTTTCCCACATTGTTGTAGACGTAAATCATCTATGATCGGAATCCGTAGTTTGTTGTACACCGTATAACAATGGCGGCCGAGCCAAAGCTCCAAAGAGAGGGGAATATTTCCAAAGAAAGGGGATTGGAAGTGTTTGTTCAGGCCGTTCTACCTACACCTTGAGAACAAACTCTACTCTTTGAAAACGCTAAAGAGGGAGGAATTCTCTTCCCTTCGTGTCCGGTAGCGCTCATATCACATGTTTACAAAAGTAATGTTTTCATTTTCCACTGAAATTATACAGGTGTTACAAATGTTTTCCGGCAAAAAGTTTGCTAAATAATTTTGCACTGAAAATGAGTAAGTCTTCCAATAATGAATAGACGCTAAATCGGTTCTTCTATGCGCGCCATCTTTGAGAAAATGCATTATTATTAAAGTTTTCACTGTCGTATCGATTAATTTGATTTTCATGTTCTCAGTCAGTCACCGCACCGCGCTCCCTCGTAATAACTGTAATTTAATAACGCAAAATTAGTTGTAATGCAATAGAGCAAGCGCAAAGGTGTACAGTACGACGGTAGTCTGTAAGCTCGATTGAAATGTCGTTGTCAGTCATTGTGAAATGCGAACTTTAATATGAGGGTGCATTCAGAGTTCGAAGAAAGTAAATTAAAAAGGCAAATAGATGATTTGTGTCACTTTTGACCTAAGTTTTTCGTAATATATTGCGAGCATGAGAAATTTCATATTCAATTAAAATTTATTTCATAGTACTATGAAATAGGATTATATTGTTTATTGCAGGATCGGCATCGTAAAGAACAGAAATCGCGAGTCGAGGACAACGAAAAGCCGTCATCGTCATCATCAACAACAACATCTGATAAACCATCTACCTCAACAACAACAACAACAACATCAGAAAAGGTCGACAAAGTCCAAGCTGATGGTAAAGAGAAAGAGCCGAAAAAGCATTCATCTCATCACGAAAAGCACAGAGAGAAAGAAAAGTTGGTTAACTTTGAGGAAAAGTTGTTTTATTTTATCTATTTTTTACATTTACTTTGTCCAGGGGCTAGTGTTACTCGTTTTTCCATAAAATTGATGCGCAGTTTTACTTAAAATTTACGTGACTTCCTGAAAATTTCAAAAAGGCAAAAATTCCGTTGTTTTTGCTTTTATTAACACAAGCCGAAAAAACGCAGGAAATACAACGTATTTTTTCCGACTTTATTTCATAACGTGTTTTTTTAATTCAGATCTATTTTTATAACCTGTTATAATTCAGATTTATTTTTATAACGTATTTTTAATAATTATATATTTCTATTTGGCTTAGATTTATACTTAGATAAAAAAAATTCCAGAGATAAATCGTCGAAAGAACGAAAGAAACTCCATGTGCTGTTATCGCCGTCGCATGCGGGTGGTCTTGGCAAGGATGGTATGAAGAAGTCGCCGTCGGCTGCCGTGTTGCCGGCCGATCGAAGTACGCCGGACATACTGAAAAAGGTGGGTGGTACTGGCGCACCAGAAGGGGTGGGAAAAGTGAAATCCCCCTCTTTGGCTTTTTCTTTCTGGCAAAACGTATAATTTGTTCTCTAAGGAATAGGTAAAATGGCCCGAAAACTCCAGCTGCCAATGCTCCCCTCTTTGACGAAATCCCACTCCCTTCGGAGGGTTAGCTCGTCCGCCAGTGGGTGGCACTGGCACACCAGAAGGGGTGGGAGAAAAGGAATTCCCCTCTCTTTGGCTTTTTCAAAAGTAGCAATGGCTGCCTAGTGTGTAGGTAAAATGGCCTAGAAACTGCCAATTCTATGTGAAATTCCCCTCTCTTTGGCGTTCTCAGAAAATAATTTTTTTTGCCTACTCTTTAGTTTAAAAGGCCTGAAAACTTCAACTGCCAGTTCCCCCCCCCCTCTTTGACGAAATTCCCCTCCCTTTGGAGGATTGGCTCGTCCGCCAGTGGGTGGCACTCGCGCACAGGAAGGGGAAGGGGTGGGAAAAGTGAAATTCCCCTCTTTGCCGTTCTTAAAAAGTAAAATTTGTTGCCTAGTCTTAAGTTTAAAAGGCCTGAAAACTCCAACTGCCGATTCCCCCCCCTCCCCCCCCCTCTTATACGAAATTCCACTCCACTCCCTCTGAAGGATCATTTTGTCCGGCAGTGGTGGTGAGAGAAAAAGATTTTCTGCTGTTTATATTTGTGTGAAAGTGAGTGAGAAAGCCATTTTTTTTTAAATTGTTTTTGCTTTCTATCTCAATTTGAATTTTTTTGGCAATGGCAGCTGTTTTATTCTCTGGTCGGCCTGTTGTTTTTGTTTGTTGTTAGGTTGTCTCACTTCAAGATTAGGACTTCGCCGGGTTCCAATCACGAATGGTGAGAAGTTCAGAAGCTACGGTGTAGGTAATATGGTTTAAAAAACGGCTTATTCCCCCCTCTTTGACGAAATTCCCCTCCCTTTGGGGATTTAGCTTGTCCGCCAGTGAGCCGAAGACATCTTTGTGACGTGTTGTTTTCCATTAGGTTTATACCACACTGCGCATTGCGGTATCATATCATGATTCCTGTATCATATCATGATTCCAGTTACACCGTAGTGGTAGCAGTTCATTAATCGTTTTGCGTTTCGGTCGTGGAATAGGTACGCGTGGCATGGCTGACGGGCGGACGAGCTAATCTTCCAAAGGAGGGGAATCTCGTCAAAGAAGGGGAATTAGAAGAAATTAGGTTTTTTAAGGAACAAACTCTATTTTTTAGAATCGCCAAAGAGGGGGAATTCAACTTTTCCCTCCCCTTCTCGTCCGCTAGTGGCTGACGTAGCGTCATGCTATTAATTCACCCTGTTTTTTTTTCAGTAAAAAAGCTCAATAAAATGTTTTTGCAAGCATCATATTAACTAATAATTTTGCTTGTTTTATATTAATCGTTTCACAATTGTTTTTGCAAGCGTCATAACTATTAATTTTTGCCTATTCATTTAGAAATGCATCATAATTGGTTTTTGCAAGCGTCTTATTTAGCCATGTTCATATTTGATAAGTATTCTCTTTTCCATAAATCATATCGCAATTGATTCATTTATTGAGATTTCAAAGAAACCAACATTGATTTTTTTATGTGTGTGTTTACCCTTTTGTTGTTTGACGTCTTCGTGGAGAACGTTTTGTGGTTCAAAAAAGCGTTCAATATTTATAGTCAAATCACATTATAATTCGAATATAGAACATTACACAAGATATTAAAACTTCTGTTATCAGATGAAAAGTATCTAAGTGTTTTTTATAAGGTCTTTCATTTTTGAATTCTTTTAATCCCCTTTTATACTTTCCGATTTCAACACTTTTGAGCTTTCATGGTAGTCCTCGCTCGGCGGCTGCCCCCCCCCCCCTTCTCCACTTAGTTTCACTCCGTACATTGGCGGACGAGCCAAATCTCCAAGTTATGGAAATTTCGTCAAAGAGAGGCGAATCGGCAGTTTTCAGGCCATTTTATCTACACGTTAGGGGGGAAATGCAACTTTTTGAACCCGCTATAAAGGGGGGAATTCCACTTTCCCCTCCCCTTCTTGGGCGCCAGTGTCTCCATAAGAAACCCACTCACGAATAAAATCTATAGCAGATATAATGTGTTGTTTTTAAAATAAATAAAACAAATTAATATAATAATGAAATTTCAGCCCTCCTCCGTTCGCCGCAGTCAAACGCCGAATTCGCCAACCCCGTCGTCATCCAGTCTGAAATCGCCGATTCGCCGACCGAAAGCCTCGTCCGAATCACCAGAAGACAAACAGGCATTCGCTCTCTCACTCGGTTCGTTGTTGTTGTTGTTGTTGTTGTGGTTGTTGTTGTTGTTGTTGTTGTTGTTGTTGTTACGGTTGCTGTTATCGTGGTTCTTGTTTCAATGATGTTTTTATTGTTGATTCTCGGTCGTGGTTGATTTTGATTGTTTGAGTTGTCTCGGTGATTCACAGTTTTTCATCATAGTTATGTGACCTGTTAGGCTGTTTCGTCTTGACTGCTAATTCGTGTTCCCTTACCAAGTCCGTTGCAGTGGTGAAGTGGTCCGAAAAGAGTTGGTTTCAATGTCTTCAACGTTTATGGGATCATTTTCTCATTGGCATTTATTTCGGGAATATTAAATTGAGAATCGTATGGGACTTTTTAATAACAGTGGAATAATAATTGTTATGCTCAGTTAGATTAGCTTCATGTGTCAATAACTGCTTAACTTCTTGTATATGCGTGTTTGCAGTGTTTGTCTTATGGCAGGCGCATATTGGTTGTTGAAATTAGTTTCGGGCTTCAAATAAAAGGTCTCTGTCATCAGGGGTGGGTCGCAGGCACCCGCACTCTGAGGGTCCCGTTGATCATGTAAAGTAAAGTAAATATCTGATCCCACCACGGGGCGGGGAATTTTTTTTCATGACCCTCCTCACTCCCTCAAAGGCAAAGTTTCTTGGCTGGATGGATTGGAATGAAGCTGGCTCACCCTGTCTCTCATTCAGTGTAATCGCTCTATTAATCCGTTTGTAAAAGCAACTGTGTTACATCAGTTAGCAAACGTTTTATTAATCAGCTTTTCAGGGGCCTCTCTTTATCATGTTTATGTTGAACCATGTTTTTTTATTTGAAAGTTTTTCAAAAAAATCTTTTTTTTAACAAAAAAATTTCAGCCGGCATAAAATCGTCCACCCGCGAGCTGGACCCGACCCTGTTGAAGGAGCTGATGAAGGCACTCGGTGATGACCCAGATCAGGCAGATGAGGTGCTCACCAAGTATAAGGCGGCTACACAAGTGTTGGTTTATTACCTGTGCTCGTTATTATTAATGACGGCTACATGATATTGTTTTGTTGGTCAGTCAGTCAATCAATCAGTCGGCCAGTCATTCAATCAGTCGGTTAGTGAAACAGACAGTCATTCAATCAGTCAGTCTTTCAGACAGTACATCAATCAATTGATTAGTCTTTCATTCAGTGAGTTAGCGAGTCAGTCAATGAGAATCATCGAGTCAGTCAGCCTAGCCTGTGAGTCAGTCAGTCATGTCAGTCAGTCAACGAATTCTATGTTTTTCAGCAACGATCTCTTCAGTACGGGCGATTCCTCACCCGATACGTCACCCAATCGTCGCGGACGATTACATTCGCCGACACCATCGGTTGGTTGTTGTTGTTGTTGTTGTTGTTGTTGTTGTATTTGTTCGTTGCTACTGATAATATGGTTCTGTTGTTGTATTTGTTGTTGTTGTTGTTTTATTTGTTTGTCGCTACTGATGATGGCGCTGATGGTTTGTTTCGTAAAAATCGATCTTAGTGTTTTGTTGTTGTTGTTGTTGTTGTTGTTGTGTTGTTGATTATGATTATTATGGTGTTTTTTCGTGGTTGTTACTGTTTTTTTATTATTGTTGGTGTGATTGTTACTTGTTGCTATTGTTATTTTTGTTCTACATCATAATAGTTGTTGTTGTGTATAATCATGTTTCAATTCAGTTATCGTCGGTCTCATCGATAATATCGATTGGCAAAAGCAAGAAGAAATCTCGAAAATCAGACAAAAAACGTCGGTCGTCTCAACAGAAGCCGACGCTGAAGAAGTCGGCACTGGCTTTGTCACCGGCTTCTACATCGCATGTACCACACAGGTTGGGTTTGTTCATTCATAGACAGTCTGTCAGCCAGTTAGTTGAACCTTCCTTTATGAACCAACCAATTAGCGACTCCTTTGCGAAAATATCATACCCACACGTTGACATTTTCGCAGTCCTCTGCCGCCGAAATCAGTCGACTCGACGATTTGTGCGCTGTCGCCGGGCGCCGGTCGCTCCTCGACCGCACCCACGCCGCCCGCACTCTACGGTGATTGCGCACCGCTTCTGGCTGCGGATACGATTGTCAATCATGTTGAACCTGAACCAACAGGCAACAACGAGAAATCGGAGAAGTCCTCCTCATCATCCAATCGAGATAAGGAGTCGAGAAAACGAAAGTCGTCGGTATCGTTGGAGGTTGGGGAAATCGGTTTTTAACAATTAAGAAATTACGGGTTCATTCTTCAGAAGACCAGTATGGCGAGGAGGGTGGTTGAATTTGTTCCAGTGTTCCAGCGTGTTTCACCACATTTTGGTAAACTCACCGTCACCAGCTTTTTCAGTATGCATGGGACCCTGAAGCAAAATTCCAACCCCCAAAATTTTCCTAGAATTTTTTCTAAACGCCAAATCTTTTTTTTCAAGATTTTTCTTCAGGTAACCGAGCCTTCACCTAAACGGAAGCTGTCCACCATTTCTTCGTCCACGACCCCACATGCCGTTGATCGGCCATCTTCGTCGGCATCAAATAAAAATGAGGTCAGTCACTAGCGGACGAGAAGGGAAAAAAAGAGAAACGTGGAATTCCCCCCTCTTTGGAGAGTTCAAAAAGTAGACTTTGTTCCCAAAGGTGTACGTAAAACGGCATAAAAACCTAAGATTCCCCTTTCTGTGGCGAAATCCCCCCTCCCTTTGGAGGTTGGACTTGTCCGCCAGTGAGGTCAGTGAATCTCACGTTTCGGGGTTTTTTCTTTCAACTTTGATTTAACTCAATCTTTCACAAACTAAAATAAAAATGCGATAAGCTTTCTGAAGGTTCGAATCTCAGGGAATGGCAGGAAATGTAAAAAAAACTCTTCTTAAAATATTAAACTAAAGTTAGCCGAATGTTTCTTTAATATACTGTAATAATACCGCAATAATATTTAGTTTCATGTCAGAGTAACATTTCGAACTGATTTGCCCAATGTCTGTATTTGGAGTTTATCCTAAAGTCACTAAATCCAAAAAAATTTACTTATTGAGAGGGGGTGTTTAGTACATCTCCTAGCTTTCTCAACCTGGTAATGTTCAACGTTCAGTCCTCACACCAACAACAACAACAACAACAACAACAACAACAACAACAACAACAACAACAACAACAACAACAATCGTCGGCGGCTTCAGGCAGCAGTGGCGGTGATCACAAGCGGCTAAATGCCATCGAAACAGCCGTGTCGTCCATATGTACAAGTCGAATGGCCGATCAGGTGAGTGTGAGGAAGTGAGTGAGTGGGGGAGACGGTGAGTGAGTTAGTGTGAGTGAGTGAGAGACGTGTGTAGTGTTAATTCGTGTCAAGTTCAATCATTTGTTGAACCACTAAAGCTGGTTGAACAAGCAGAATTGAATATAACTTTTTTCGTCATTCATCATAATATTATTTAATTTAATTCAAATTTGTGTTTTAAAAATATGATATTCAGTTTCGCTTGTTTGGCCGGCTTCCATGTTTCAACAAATGATTGAACGACACACGAATTAACACTACACATGTCTCTCACTTACTCATTCACTCACACCTACTTACTCATCCACTCACTCACTCACTCGCTCACTGCTCATCCACTCACGTACTTAGTCACACTCACTCACTCACTCTCACCTAAAACATTATTATAAAGAAAGTTTTACGGTCCTAAAAAACTTAAGAATAATAGTTTTCTGCTCCCAGGTGGCGCACGTGATCCTGCAGCACAAGCTACCGTATTCCATCGACCAGGCGCAGACGTACGTCGAGTTCGAGCTCTCCTCTGCCGACCGGGACGCCATCAACGCCCTCCAGCCACTCATTGAAACATCACATTGAAATTTGAATTTTTAAATTTGGCGCTCAAATTTGAATTTTGAAATTTGGCGCCCAAACTGTTGAGGTTTGAATTTTAGTACATCCGAACTGCGAAGTTCAGGAAACACTGTTCTGCTATGTACGTTCTTGAATTCATAATGATTTTTTAATTTGGCGCCAAATTCGAATTCAAATCATTTTGCGCCTATTGTCAACTAGTGTCAATGTTGTTTGAATCTCGTTTTACCATTTTTCCGTCGATTAATATTCGAAATAGCGTGCTGTGCGCGCTAGTTGTTCGAGTTTTGAATTTGACGAAACGTCCAGCGTTATCGATTGATTATGAGACTAAATTTGAAAGTTCGCTATTTGTATTACCTTATCGAATTCAGTTTCATTTTCATTTGAGAATGTGAATGAATATATTGTTTTTTTTGTGTTGTGTTTCATTATATTTCTTTCCCACTAAATTGCGCCAGGTTTTGTAAAATATATAACTACTCCTCTCTTCTATAAAACAGCAAAAGCCTAGCCTTTTCTATGAACCCGACAGTTTTAATCTACAACTTTTGAGCCAGGTTCAAATTTTTGAATTGGCACCAAAAATGATGACAAATTAATTTGGTGGTAATCAGGCTTTCGTCTAGAGTTTCATGTATTGTAGTATTTTCATTTACAGCACAATTTAGTACTTTTGTGTCACAAATATTTTAAGAAAATTTATTCTCAGATCTGACGAACAATATTTGTATTGATCCCGGTTCCTTAATATTGTTGATTCGTCTAATTGTATGAGTGAATTAAAATGATTTCCGCAACACCGAACTTGATACACAAACCCTAGTTTGGCGCCAAAAAAGTATTTGAACTTTGAATTCGTATTCATATAAAGAAGGTGTTGTTTGCGGCTATATTCATGATTTAGTTATTAACTGCGGTCGGTTGTTGTGTATATTCTTTTCGATGTTTGTAATATTTTTAAGGATATTTTTATACTTGATATTTGATACAATAACATGTCTAGACATTTTACTTGAGTATATTTGTTAGCTTTCTGTAATACGTCCTGGTGACTATAGTGTGCGTTTGATTTAGATTCGAACAATTCACCATTTTCGCAGCACACGTAGTTCGCATACTAAAAATGTCTCTAAACTGATTAATGATGAAAGATCAGACTATCAACATTATGCTTTAATCATCTTCGCCCCATGTTTTTCTGTATTGAAATATGAGGTCATTTGCGATGTTTCATCATCAGTCGGGTTTGAACTATTTGTTTGTTGAAGAAACATACTGTTCTCACACAAATCATGTTTAACTCTGAGTTATTGAATAACCTTTCTCCGTCATAGCGATAAATGTTTTGATCTTCTGTTTTCATCCCTTGGAATCATGTACACTTATTGTCTGTACACATATTGAATTCGAATTTCTATGATTGATTTCTGATACGAATATGTCACGTCGATAGGATGTGGGTTTTTCTTACTGTAAGTAAGGAAGCGATTAAATAAACGTAATACGGCAGTCTCAATTAATTAATTAATTAATTAATTAAGAAGCTAAATTTGAAAACCCACGATCAAATTTAAATTTGCATTGTATCTCTTCTCTCTTTTTACCCTTTCGGGTTTTTAGTGAAAAAACAGGCATTTCAGTTTTGGTGGCCTGATAAACGTAAGGTAAAGAAAATCGTTGGGTTTCTAAAATTTAGTGTGAATTCTGAAAATGTTTTTAAAAATTTGGTGTGAATTCTGAAAATGTTTTCAAAAATTTAGTCTGAATTCTAAAATTTTGTGTTAACTAATATTCCTCGATCTGTTTGCGTAATCAGGTATTAATGTTTGCCACTCTTTTATTGAATGAGAAATTTCGCGATCGGAGATTCGGTGCGAGTACATTTCTCGTGAACAAACATATCATGTGCACCGATAATGACAAATTTTCTAAATGCGTGTAACAGAATTGGAAAAAAATTAGAAAATTAATTTGATTTTTAATTTCTTATTTTTTATTCGAATTTTCAGTTTTGATTGTTTTCTCGAGAACATTTAACGGTGCACTCGAGAATGTCTATACATAGAAAAGTTTTTGAAGGAAGGATTATGCTTGATCGGGGTATCTTGTAATAAAAACATTTAGTGTTGTAAAACTTTAATCTCCGAAAAAGTTTAAGCGCGCGGTCAGGAAGTATTTTACGCAAAATATTCCTCTGTATCTTTCTCTCAAAAGCTCTTTTATGTGAAATTGATTAATGAAGAATTATTAACAGGCCACTCCGAGCGAGTTTTTCTACAGTATGTATCACAGCTACTGTTTTTGTTATTCTTATTCTTATTAATATTTTTATATAATTTTTATTACTGTTGTTGTTTTTCCCGCTCACAAAATAAATCATGTGTATAGGGCGCGTTCACAATCGTCTTGATAAAGTACCACGATTTTTTGGAACACTTTTGAAACTTTAAAAAAACATATTTTGTTCCACACAGTTTCAGATTTTTTCCGTGCACCGAAAGTTTTACAAAAAAGTTTGTCGAATTTTTTCAAGACGACTCTGAACGCGCCGATAGCATTCTTAATTGATTAGGAGGTATAGCCTATCCAGGGTTTCTTGTTAGCCAAAAAAATTTTGGCGCGCATTTTGAATTCGAATGTGTTTTTGGCGCGCTTTCAAAATTTCGAAAATGAAACTTTTCTCCGTAACATTTGGAAAATTGCAAAAATTGCGCTGAATTCAATGCACACGTAACCGGCCCGCAAAATCAATTTTTTATAACAAGAAACCCTGACCAAGCTATATGCTCTTAACTCGCTACATATAGATTGTTATAGCCTATCCAGGGTTTCTTGTTATCAAGAAAATTGTTTGGCTTTCAACAGAGATTCAAATCCGCTTCAAACTTTCAAGTTTTCGAAAATGAAGTCTTTTTCTACGTGACACTCGAACTACCGAAGAAAATACCGGTTATTTAATTGCAAACGTGAGGATGGTGCATATTTCTTTTGATACCAAGATACCCTGACCAAGCTATAGTATAGCAAGCTCAGAGTTTCTTGAAATCAAAAACTACTTTCGCGTTTCGGTTATACGCACGTATGCAAT
Organism: Daptonema setosum; assembly: GCA_964036265.1. Classification (NCBI taxonomy): domain Eukaryota; kingdom Metazoa; phylum Nematoda; class Chromadorea; order Monhysterida; family Xyalidae; genus Daptonema; species Daptonema setosum. The sequence continues at coordinate 30,896,020 of OZ038443.1, forward strand.
AAACTAAGCGCATTTTTCGTATGATTTCGAAATGTGATTCTGAAAATATTTCATTTCTCAAAAATTTGAAAGCGCACCAAAACCAGATTCAATTTTGAACTGCGCGCCAAAAACTTTCCGAGGAACAATACCCTGGCCAAGCTTTACATACATTTGTTTAGGATTTCTTATTACATGTATGTATGTTTCTGAAATAGTCCCTTCTAATTGTGACCACTCATCGAGAACTCTGTAGGTGTTGTAGTGTATAAAATATTACCCTGTTCCCATTGTTGTAAACCTATTGCTGCGCATGAGAGAATAAAATGAAACATCAGGTATACTGTAAGAAAAGTGTTGTTTGTGGGATTTTTTTATTGATGCAAAATAATGTCATCAAATAGCCGAACCGTGATTAAAACCCGTTAAAATAGCAAAAAAATATTGAGTGAATGAAAAATATACGATTTAAAAGACAGGTTTTTTTCCTATCCGATGGCTAAAATGATAATCAGCAAGTATAAAATACGAATAGACCACACATCACTGGAAAAGGGGTAGAAAAGTGGAACCACCCTCTTTGGCGTTTTCAAAAAGTAGAATTTGTACCCTAACTAAGGTGTAGGTAACATTATCTAGAAACTGCTGGTTTCCCTCTCTTTGGCAAAATTTCCCTCCCTTTGGTGGATTAGCTCGTTCGCCAGTGCCTCCCATTACTGGGTTTTATCAGTGGCATTTGAGTATTTTGTTCGGTATTTTTAAACAAAATAACAATTTTTTGTGTTTTTGCTTGAAAACAAGTAACCAGTTGGAGATAGAATGTGCCATTTCTCAACTGATATGGAGACTATGTATGTAAGTCCGAAAGCCGGCAGTTGTTTCACTGTAGTACGATTATACAGGGTGTCCCAGCGAGGTGTGGTCATTGAATTTTTTGATTAACTTTCACAGTGTTCTAGATAACGACCTAAAATTCCACAGCTTAAAAAAACAAGTTTCCGCTAATACGCTGAATCTTAAAAATTTTGATTTGGTTCAGCATTGCGTGTTAGTCGGCCGATCCAGCAACATGCCCTGAAATTACACTTTATAGCCAAGTATTTCGCATGAAACATTGAATAACATTCTGATAGTTCAACTATATACATAAGTAGGGTATTACCCCTCCTTGGCGGTTTCAAAAAGAACAGTTCCCTAAGGTGTATGTAAAATCTCAAAAAAATCTGCCGATTCCCTTGCTTTGACTTTATTTAACCACTGGTGCCAGTGCCCTGACTTCATTTTACCATTGGCACCAGTGCCTTGACTTCATAATACTGCTGGCGCCAGTATCTTGACTTCATGATACTACTGGCGCCAGTGCCTTGACTTCCACCGTAAACAATTTACTGTGCACCATAAACGATTCACTATGCACCATAAACGATTTATGTATTATGAACCATAAACGATTTATGTATTATGAACCATAAACGATTTATGTATTATGAACCATAAACGATTTATGTATTATGAACCATAAACGATTTATGTATTATGAACCATAAACGATTTATGTATTATGAACCATAAACGATTTATGTATTATGAACCATAAACGATTTACTATGCCCCATAAACGATTTACTATGCACCGTTAACGATTCACTTTGCAGCGTCAACGATTTGACAATCGTGCGATTTCAGATACAAATCCGGTAAAAAAATTCTCTTTATATAATTGTAGCTTTTCTTCAAATGATTAGAGGAAAGTTCATAATTTTTTTCATTGTAAAATGTTTCGTCTCATAATATGGTGAGTATCATATTCATTATAAAAAATATATAAACATATGTATCATTCGATTAATGTTGATGTAAGTATAATAAAACTAATAAGTAGGTATTATTAACTTTTAATTGTAATAATAAGTATACAGATAAAACTAATAAAAAGCGACTTTCACAGTCCTCGACTTCCACGAGTAACTGCTTTTTTGGTTAAGGATTGGATAATGTTCACTGAACCACATGTTTTTACATAATAATCGATCAAAGAAAAAAAATTAACTTACGTAAAAAAATTATCAACCGTTATATTAGGTTATATACATAATTCAAATTCGTTTCATATATTTCAAAAAAACAATGTTACGTTTATCACCATTACTGTTCAAGACCGGAAATATCGGGCTTTAATTGCCTTGCGCAAATCTGGGTTGACCGCAAGCATGATGAAGCTGAATATCAAATCGTCACTCACTCACTCACTCACTCACTCACTCACTCACTCACTCACTCACTCACTCACTCACTCACTCACTCACTCACTCACTCACTCACTCACTCACTCACTCACTCACTCACTCACTCACTCACACACTCACTCACTCACTCGCTCACTCACTCACTCACTCATTCACTCACTCACTCACTCACTACCTCACTACCTCACTCACTCATTCACTCACTTACTCACAAACTCACTCACTCCCTCAATCACTCACTCACTCGCTCATTCACTCACTCACGCACTCACTCACTCACCCGTTGGTACCATTAGTCACCAGCAGAGGCAAGTGCCCAGTCAATAACATGCCCCAGGGTGAATGACATAGAAGTCCGAGTATGTGGTATGAGACGATCATGCCCTGAATTGAACGATTGACTAACCGCGACTGACTGACTGACTGACTGACTGACTGACTGACTGACTGACTGACTGACTGACTGACACTCACTCACTCACTCACTCACTGCCCTCACTAGCTCACTGCACACACAGCACTCACTCACTGTACTCACTGCACTCACTGGACTTACTGCACTCACTCACTGCACTCACTCACTCACTCACTCACTCACTCACTCACTCACTCACTCACACACTCACTCACTCACTCACTCACTCACTCACTGCACTCACTCACTCACTGCACTCACTCACTCACTCACTCACTCATTCACTCACTCACTCACTCACTCACTCACTCACTCACTCACTCACTCACTCACTCACTCACTCACTCACTCACTCACTGCACTCACTCACTGCACTCACTCACTCACTCACTCACTCACTCACTCACTCACTCACTCACTCACTCACTCACTCACTCACTCACTCACTCACTCACTCACTCACTCACTCACTCACTCACCTTGATGGGGTGGCAGATAGCCAAAAAGCGGTTAACGGCGATCACCAATGTTAACAGAACTACCGTAACCCAAAGGAACACCGATAAATGACCGAGCTTTCTTCCAATGTACGAGTGGCTGATATCAGTATCCGAACTGCAAGTGAGTGAGTAAGACAGTGAATGAGTGAGTGAGTGAGTGTTGGAGTGAACGAGTGAGTGAGCGATTGAGTGAGTGAGTGAATGAGAAAGTGAGTGTGTGAGTGAGTGAGTGAGTGAGTGAGTGAGTGAGTGAGTGAGTGAGTGAGTGAGTGAGTGAGTGAGTGAGTGAGTGAGTGAATATGTGGGTACCTCACCCTTCACTTCCATCACTGACATTCTGGGCATCGGACATTCTATTTGATGACGTTGTTATTCTAAAACATTTTCAAGAAACATTATATTATCAGCATCTTGCTATCGAAAAATACTTAAACCCATTATTTATATACGGGGTTCTTCTTACTGCGAACGTTTTTGGCACACAGTTTGAATTCGAATCTGTTTTTGATGTGCGTTCCAATCAAACAACTTTCTTTCCTCACATGTCATATGGACAAAAAAATGAATGCTGCGATAGGTAGAGCAGTAGCAAATGAACAGATTTTTTCTGTAAAATAGCTCCCCTACTGGAGGTTTACTTGGTGGGAATTCGTGTCAAAGAACAATCTAACAGTGCAAGCCCAAAAAAAATTTCCAATGTTTTTCATCTGAATGTATTTAAAAAAATGTTCTTAGTTACCCTAACCACGCTATAAATATGGAATAAAAGGACGCATACGCAATCCGGAGTTGGCTTTGACAATAAAACGGAAATTTATCTGAAATGACACTTTTCATGGATTGTGTGCTTTTCGTGTAAGGAAAATGTCCATCCTATACAAATTTACTTTGCATCTACTGTAACCAACAGGTAACCTGGTTGTTTCGCGTGCCTCGCGTGATAATGTAATATTACTTTACCGTTTGTCAAATAAGTTATCTTCGTGTTTAGATCTGCATTCTAGATTGTTTATGTTTCAATGACTCATAGAGTTTTTCATTCTCGGATGAAACACGCAAGTTGCTAGGTTTGCTTGCATGGTACCATAACATTCAGGAATACTGTATCATATGTATAGCTTGATCAAGAAATCGTGTTACTAAATGTTTTTTGAGAAACATTTTTCGGTTCGATTAATGACTTGGGCTTTTTATTAGTACGCTCTATATATGTCATGTGAACAGTTGAAAATTTTGGTTCAATTGAAATTCGAATGCGCTGAACTTCAAAGGATTACGGTAATAGTTTCAGAGTAACGAGTACACTCTGATCAGACTATATGTACTTGCCGAGCTTAGTATGGGTTTCTTGATTTGATTTTAAAAATTTATTGACCAGCTTTGCACATCTACAATGAAATAAGCACAATGTTCGTAAATCGTAAGTCATAAAAATCGTGAAAAATTAGACACAATAAAAGTTTTTCCTGAACATTTGAATGCAAAACCAAAATAAATTTTGAATTCAGCTCACGCGTCAAATTCACCTGCACAGAAGCACAACTTGTTTATGTTTGATGTTCACGTGCAAAACTCAATTTCGCCGGGTTAGCAATTCAATTTGGTGCCGGGTTTCTTGTTAAAGCCCGTATGTTGTTTCTGCGAACAAAAATCGTGCCCAAAACTTCTGATAATGAAACATCAGACAATCAGTTTTAACACGCACATCAATCATCATCACCCCATGCTCTGCTGTTAAACTATGGTGTTAACCGAGTTGAGTTGAGGCTACTGATGTTTCATTATCAGATGTTTGGGCAGTACGTTTGCTTGCAGAAATAACATACGGGCTTTATCAAAAGTTATTTTCATGGACCCGTTGGGCAGGTAAACAATGAATTGAAAGCGCAACGTTCATAAGTCCTATGAAAAAAACGAGATTTTCCTGACCATTTTAAAAAGCGTGCCGAATTTGGTTTTGAATCCAAATCTTCATTCGCATCTGTGTAATACACCGATTTTTTTCTGATTTTACGTACGAAACTCCAGTTAGGAATTCAATTTGGTTAGGATTTCTTGGTATGAAACGTGATTTTTATGGAGTCGTGACGCACATAAATCCAAGGAATTTGGATACAAGGATACAACGAAATAAAGCGCAACGATCGTGGTGGTCTAAAATTCATTGGAATAAATAAAAACTTTTTTAGAAACTTGAAATTCAGTTGTGTTTGTGAACGCCAAATTCAGTTGTGAATAAAAATTTTGCGCAATGACTTTTCTGACTGACCAACAGTTTCGACAGGCTTTTGATAACAAGATACATATCTTAACCAAGCGAGACAAAATCAATCAAGAAAACTTGATTAGTTCGGTCTCTACAAGTGCAAACGGACATTGTAATTCACTGAATTAAGCGCAATTTAATCAATCCTTACAACACGCGATTTCCTTCTTAACATCGCGGAATTCAATAGGATAAAAAACCGAGCACGACAACCTTCATTCATCTGTTTTATTGCAAAATTATCCATTATTACATTCATGTATATTAAAATGCTAAACTATTCTATGATTTTCTTCAGGGTGTATTAATGTACAAAAAAATTTAACCAGTTACACCGTGATATAATTTTATCCAAATGTGATGGGTAAAAACAATCTTTAACAAGCGCCGACCGACAGTCTGCTAATGCAAAAGAATACCGTATGCCACTAGCGGACGAGAAGGGGAAGGAAAAGTGGAATTTCCCTTTTATTTGGTGGTTTGAATTGAGTTATTTCTCTAAGGTGTAGGTAAAATGGCCTGGAAACTGCCAATTCCCCTCTCTTTGACGAAATTTCCCTCCCTTTGGAGCACACCTGTCCCAGCTGTGGGTTTTTAGCCACAGTCCGGGGGGGGGGGGGGGGGTGGGGGTAGACTGTGGACGTGAGTGCTTTGGAGGGTTAGCTCGTCCGCCAGTGCCGTACGCTATAGCTTGTTTTTTTTTATTTGCGTTAATTTTATTTTAAAATATTTTGCGTTAAATTTTTTTTTAATAAGTCGTTTATTTTATTGTTGACTCATTTTGTGCCGGGCAATACAATTCACACTCATGTTTCGCTTTATATTTGTCAGCTTTAGTCATAAACGGTGAATCGAAGGTGAAACTTTAGGTATGAATGTGCCTGTCTTTGCACAAAATGAGTCAAGAGTAGAATAATCGACTATTATAGGGCGGATAATTGATTATTAGAAAATATACGAACGGTAAGTATTTCCCACAACATCAATTTGAATTTTGAATTTCCTGGATCTCAGATTATGGATTCAGCTTTTGACCTATCTTGCTAAATAATTACCGTAGCAGAAAAATATCCACTGAAAAGTTGATTCTGCTAATCTTTTAGTCACTCACGAATTGATAGAAACATGAACTGTCTTTTTGCATTCACAAATAGTCTGTGTCGCTTAATGATGTGCCGAATCCAATATTCACTTTGATGTACCGCTAAATACATACAGATTTCTTTGTAATAACCAATTGTCCGATCTATAACATAATCATGGACAAGCAGTAAAAAATGTTGGTGAACCCGGGGACAATTTTTCGATGATAGAAATCTGATAACATAAATCAAACGTGATATTCCAATCGATTAAGAGACTGAATTTGAATTCGCGCAAATTTCATGATGATTTTCGAAATTTGGGGAAAAACTATACTATATATAAAGTAAAATGCTTGGGAAATATGTGCACAAAATTATTGTGGATGTTCACAACGGGTTTCGAGAGGGCCAATCTAAGATTGTGTTAATGAGATGTACAGAACAAAATCGACTCTCAATAAGAAAACGTTAAAACGTTTAAATACCTCTACGAAATGGAAATCTGATTTTCAATTAGTAAAAATCGGCGTAGAAAAATTGCTATATGTACAGAAACAAAGAATATCCTACATAAAGACACTGAACGGAATAAAAAATACAGACACTTACTCATCATATAACATTAAAAACCGCCAGGGGCGGGCCGCTGGGGGGGGGGGGGGTAGGGGTGGGTTACCCCCCCACTTTTCAGGGTCGGCGGGTAGCCTACCCCTCCCCCCTACTCGAAATTTTTGGGAAAATCGGCCTCAAAACCTCGATTTTGAGGCTCATTTTTCAAAAAATTTTGGCTGTGAGAATTTTTTTTCGAACAAACACGCTTTCTGGGTCAATTTTCTTGGTTAAAACCTGAAAAAAACGGTACATGTGATGTTTATACCCTATAATAAAAGATTTTTTTAGCAAAAACGAAGCTTTTTTGCATAAAAATTTGTTTTTCCTACCCCCCCCCCCCACTTTTCGGACAGGGCGGGTAGGACGGGGTTTTCGGTCGGCTACCCCCCCCCCCCCCCCACCCCCTGCAAAACGCCAAAAAACCCGGCCCACCCCTGAAAACCGCCATTTCACCACCACTTATTTCACCCTTCACACCCACATATCACCAATTCATCACCACAAATCGTTGTTACTCGCCCCAAGTACAACGGATTCATGCCGAGTTTGGTGCCGAAACTCAATTTTAGCTGTCACTGAAGAACTTGATCTGGTGATGTTTGTAGGGGTCATTTTATCAACAAATATCACCATTTCAACACCACAAATCACCATATATCACAATTTTCCGCTCTCTATATGGCGAATTCATGCCCAGTTTGGTGCCGAAATTCAGCTTTCGCCGTCGCTGATCGCGTCTGAACAATTTTATCTGGTGATATTTGTAGAGTTCGTCATTTCTTCACCACATGTTATCATTTTATCACCAAATACCACATTTCACCATTCAATCTTCATTATTTCACCACATTTCTTTATTTCACCCTTATCTCCCCTCAATACGGCGAATTCATGCCGAGTTTGGTGCCGAAATTCAGCTTTCGCCGTCGCTGATCGCGTCTGAACAATTTTATCTGATGATGTTTATAGAGTTCGTTGATGACAGGCACAAGAACGAGGACAAGCAGCAACGAAACACCCATCGTGACCACAGCGGCCGGACTCACTTCCATCATTGAGGTGATCTGAAAAAAATTTATTATCCGAAATAAATTGTTGAAAACTATTATTATTATTTCGGTAGTGAAGTGATATGGAAAGAAATTCATGAATATACAAAAAACTTATTGAAAATGGTTTTGTTATTATTGTTTTTAGAACACAGAGAATATGAATTCCTATCAATTCCAAAAAAACCAGACCTATCAATTCCAAAAAAACCATTGTTACGGTTCACGTTTCATGTAGTATACATACATGAATAAAAACATGGATATTTAGATAAAACATAAAGTATAATTAAGCAATAAATCGCTCCTACCTGAAGGCAATAACAGCCAATAAGAACATCAGCAACAACAACCACAACAACAACAACAACAACAACCGACCTCTGTCCAATACGTCCAGCATACGGTAGCTTGAGCGGCCATAATTATGACCGTAATCAACGTCCAATGAACGTTCCTTAACGGCAGGTAATGGTTACGGTAACTGGCAAACGTACTACTGAACGCGCACAGGAATAGTGAGGTGAGAAGGCAACTGGAAAAAAATTGAAGATAAGTGGATGAGTGAGTGAGTGAGTGAGTGAGTGAGTGGGTTGAGCTGAGGCGAGGCAAGTGAAAGAGTGAGTGAGTGACTGAATGAGAGAGTGAGTTGAGACGAGTGACCGAGTTGAGTGAGTGAAAGAATGATTTAAGGCTGGTAAGTAAGTGAGTGAGTGAGTAACTAGGTGAGTGAGGTGAGTCTCATGATATGTGTGAGTGAATGAGTGAGTGAGTGAGTGAGAGAATGAGTGAGTGAGTGAGTGAGTGACAAGTGTGTGAGTGAGTGAGTGAATGAGTGAGTGAGTGAAAGAGTGAGTGAATGAGTGAGTGAGTGAGTCAATACTCAACCTGAACACATTACAAGTCATGAGCATCTGACGCATCTCCTCCGTCGTGATCACGGCTTCATCCGCACAAATCGGTGGGACAATCAGACCCTGAACGGTCAGCTCTTGCAGTTCCAGCTGGCGAATTAGATAATCCGTCGTAGAAGTGGAGTTTTGCTGAAAAAAATCGAAAAATGTGTTTTTAGATCACCGTTAGTAGCAGAAAAAAAGTCAAAAAAGAAGAAAATTAGCACTGAATTAAAATTCAAAACTAAGCCCACTGCAAACTTAAGAGATTGTTTTTGATTCATAGCAAAAAAATACTGATAAAAAAGATAACAACTATAATAATATTTATCACCAACTTTATTATAAACGTTGCCCGGCCAGTCATCACAGGCAAAACTGATCAACAGTGATTGTGTGCCGACGATGATTAACACGCTGGGTATGCAGCTGCAAATTATAGTTAAATAACAAAAACAGCAACAACAACAACAACAACAACAACAACAACAACAACAACATCAGTAATCTGACCTGATCATGAAATGTGCCGAATTTTGAATCACGACTCTCTTTTGAAGCCAGTTTTCGTTCTTCTGAGTGGCCATTGTCAAAGTTCTTTCGATATTGCAGTGAGTGCCTGTAATTATTAGACTGATGACAACCACAACAACAACAATAACAACAATAACAACAACAACAACAACAACAATAACAACCACAACAATAACCAAAACAACAAGCATAAAAGTTTTCGCTCCCCGTAGCGCCAAAAATCCCTAAAAGTTAACCGTTGGTACTGAGGTTATTCACGTTTCAGTAGAATATCTCAATGATACAATTCACAACAACAGTACACGGTTATATAATCAACTAACAACAAACAACAACAACAACAACAACAATTACAACATAACAAAAAACAAAGAAAACAACAACAACAACAACAACAAAAATAATAACAACAACAACAACAACAACAACAACAACAACAACAACAACAACAACGACAACAACAACAAACCTGTGACACTAGCCGACAGAGCAGGTATTACGAGTAAGCTATATATGAGCAACTGAGGTAGCGTATAAATAGGCGGCATCCACATACCGGCTCCGACCACCTACAAAAAAATAAAATTAACGTAAATTGAAATAAAAATAAATAAAAACAAATAAATCAGAAACAATTGACTTTGCGTCACTTCGATCAGTGCTAGTGCTGATTACGATTCAGCTTTCTGTGATACTAGAAATGAAAATGCACTGATTTTACGACAACTAAAAGGGAGCATTTTCTCAATTAATTAGGAGTCAAACTTAAATGCCTAAGCCTTAAAGGCCAAGAAAGACCTAATATACATCTACGTGAGAGACAGGAAAGATTTGAACCACAAACTAGTTTGTTCCATATATTGAATTTTACCGAAGTTCATGCATTAATAAAAATCCACGGAGTATAAGAAAATCACCTGAACGAGACAGAGAAAACCAAGTCCGAACAACATGAACAGAAGTGATGATCGAATGAGTTGCACCGTATGTCGACTGAAAATAACTCATTGATTCACTCACTCACTCACTCACTCACTCACTCACTCACTCACTCACTCACTCACTCACTCACTCACTCACTCACTCACGCACTCACTCACCTCACAGCGATAGCCGGCAGTAAGGTCATCGGACTCCTAGTCTGCAGTGAATAAGCGCAGGCTAGTCCCATTAATTGGGAAGCCAGTGAAGAGGAACTCACTGAACTCCTAGTCGGCGTTGGGACAGACTGATTGGCACAGCAGTTGATCGGAGGTAAGGGTTCGGTACAGATTGCAGTATCGGCCTGTGAGTGAGTGAGTGAGTGAGTGAGTGAGTGAGTGAGTGAGTGAGTGAGTGAGTGAGTGAATGAGTGAGTGATTCTTTCTTCTAGTGCCCAACCTGGCAATATATGTCCGTATGTTTGGCATTCAGACTACTGCCAACAACGATAACCACCTCACCATACTCCTGAAATTGTGGAAATTATAACAACAAAACTATAAATGTAAGTGCCATTTATAGTCGTTTTTTTCGAATCGGATCTCAATAGAAAAAGTCGAAACGAAACGAAAGAAGAAAACTTCGGAACGCAAAGAAGAGTTGCAACTTGACTAGGAAGACACTGCCAAGAGTTATTGTATAGACTATGAGTGGTTATCAAAAATTATTTATATGCTTCCGTTATAACATAAACCAAAATATATTTATAAAAACTCCGAAATATTTTGAATTCAAAAAAAATTTTGTAAGAAATTTTTTTGAAAAGACTATTACCTGCATGATCTTGATCATCTCGCATGTGGAATTATGTTATCAAAACTTATTTATATCCTTCCGTTATAACATGAAATAAAATATATTTAAATAAAAAAAATCAAAATAATTTGAATTCAAAAAAAATTTTTCGAAAAGATTATCACCTGCATGATCTTGATCATCTCGCAGGTGGAATCATGATCGCAGTCGGTGAACAGCGAGACGAGCAGCGGCACGTTATCCACGTCGCGCAGATGCGGTCGGACCTAAAATTAATTAATTAAATTAATTAATTAAATGAATTATCTAACTAAATGAATCAATTTTCATAAACCATTTAATTAATTAAATGAATCAATTTTCATAAACCATTTAATTAATTAAAATAATTAATTAATTAAATGAATCATATCAATTTAAATCAATCATAAACCATTTATCACGTTTGTAATGGATTTCGCACCACGCCCCGTCCGTATGTAATGCAAATGCCGTAAAAAACCTTTGTTTTTCGAAAATTTGAAAGCTCGCCAAAAGCTTATTTGAATTCAAACTGCGCGCCAAATTTTTTTTGGCTCATAAGAAACCCTGGAATGGCTATATTTAAAAAAAAATTCTCAAAATGCGAACACTTATTTTCGCCTGGTTTTTCACGGCTACCAGCAAATTACGTGCTCCGAAAATGAAAAAACGTCTAATTGTAATTACAATAATTATACAGTTGAATTATATAATTATACATGTAAGAAATTATTTACCTGATCGATACCAACTGGCAGTCGAGCCTTATTGGGCAGTACGGATGCCGTTACCACAACGCCTGAAACATTACATCAGTACGATAAGATTATCAATATACTGTAGCAGAAAGTCCTTTTCCCTGCTATAACTATAAAATCAAATAAAGTCCATGTTGTTTCTGCAACCGAAAATACTACCCAAAACGTCTGATAATTAAACATCCGACAATCAGTCTTAACATGCACATCAATCATCATCACCCCATGCTATACTGCGTTAAACTAGGGTGTCAACCGAGTTGAGTTGAGGTTAGTGATGTTTCATTATCAGACGTTTAGAGCAGTATTTTCGCTTAACAGAAACAACATACGGGCTCTTATGTGGTACTTGTTTTTATGAATAACACTGCCGCAGTTTTCTAAACTCTTCGACATTGAGAGAAGTCCAGGGATCTAATGTTTGCAATGCCATGCATGGAAATAAAAGAATCATGCCATAAAAGGAAGGCAGCGTGGTTCAGCCAACGAGCCAAGGATTATGTGCATCCTGATTTCAAACCAAACCATCCATTCGTCAGCAAAACATTTTTAGCTGATTAAACCAACCAAAACTCTTGACTGACTGACTGACTGACTGAATGACTGACTGAATTACTGACCGACTGACTAAGTGACCCATTGACTGACTGACTGATTGACTGACTGACTGAATGTCTAGTGGACTGACATCCATTTCCCATAACATAACAAGCGATTGTCCAGCAACGGATAATCCCCTTTTCTAAACCGTCATATTTTACACGCCAAATTCAAACATTCAAACACAGTTTCTCACTGTTGAAGCGCATAAACTAACGAGAACTATGTCTATGGGCTTCCAATGAACCAGCCAATCGTTTCCCCCATTACGTAATATTCCAATAGCACATAACCACTATTTTCAAACCAACCGGAACCTTGGCGCCAAATTCAAAATTTCAAATATGCAAAACATGGCGCCAAATTCGAAATTTCAAATATGCGAAAAATGGCGCCAAATTCAAACCATCCGAAACCAACCCGAGCTCTCGCTTAGTCCACTGGACCGGCTTGTATTGTGCGACAATACACCAAGTGGACTTCCAATAGTCTCACTCAGCATACGATTGTCCAATAACGGTCGGTCATCGTCACCCCCGGAAAGGTCAAGACCTGATGTTTCATCGTCCAGCAGTTGAGGCTCTACCAAGCTGGCCACCAATGACAGAGCCGGATGTGAGGTGTGCAAAAGCCGATGGTGTTCCTCGTCTGCTATGTGAGGAATATGGATATATGAAAGCGTTTGGGATATATAAAATCTGCGATGGGACTCTTCAGGGAGGGGGTGAGGTGGGTAAAATTAGCAGTCTAATGTCATATAAATTGGGGATAGCGTGAGGACTTTGGGAAGTTCCTATCATGCTAGATGTTCAAAAAGGGCTAATTTGAGGTTTGTAAATTTTTGGGGTATATAAATTGATGAAATAATGATTTCAGATAAGCCGACAATTTGCTCACTATTATGTTTAAGTTCACATCCGAATTAACTCACTCACCACTCAGGCACTCACTAACCAACTCACTCACTCACTCACTCACTCAATCGCTTCATCACTCGCTCAATCTCTCACTCACTCACTCACTCACTCACTCACTCACTCACTCACTCACTCACTCACACTCACTCACTCACTCACTCACTCACTCACTCACTCACCGACGGGCTCCGTTTGCGGAGTTTCCGTACCACCAGTGGGGATTATCGATGGACTTTCGAGATTATCTGACGCCGTGTAATCACCACCATCAGTGGCGTAGAACTTGATTACGCATGGGACGTGTACCTTGAGCTCGCGCGGCAGACTGGGACGCCTGAAACATCACTAGCATAAACTCAACTCGGTTGACACCATAGATTAACACAGTATAGCATGGGGTGATGACTATTGACTCGGTTGACACCATAGATTAACACAGTATAGCATGGGGTGATGATTATTGATGTACGTGTTAACACGTGATTGTTTGATGTTTTATTATCACACGTTTCGGGCAATATTTTTGCTTGCATAAACAACATATTCTTCCGTGGAATAAAACGTTTCTTCTTCATTGCGGAATCAGTGACTTGTTATTGTCATTTTCAGTGTTTTAACAGCAACAACAACAACAACAACAACAACAACAACAACAACAACAACAACAACAACAACAACAACAACAACGACAACAACAACAACAACGATACCAACAACAACAACAACAACAACAACCACAACAATAACAACAACAACAATAACAACAACAGCAACTTATTATTCATTAAACCTTCGCTAACTTATTGACCGACTGGTTGAATGACTTGCTGACTGACTGACAGACTAACTGACTCACTCACTCACTTACTCACCCACTCACCCACTCACTGACTCACTCACACTCACTCACTCAGTCACTCACTCAGTCACTCATCAGTCACTCACTGACTCACTCACTCACTCACTCACTCACTCACTCACTCACTCACTCACTCACTCACTCACTCACTCACTCACTCACTCACTCACTCACTCAATCACTCACTCACTCACTCACTCACTCAATCACTCACTCACTCACTCACTCACCGCTTCCGATTATCCTCCATATTAGCGACATGCGCGAATCGCTTACTATTGAACGTCTCCTGTCTTGTGTACTGCATGATTCGATGAGTCCAGTCCAGACTGCCTGCACATGAAATAAAAATAGTAAAGAGAAATGAAAATATAGAAATAATGAATAATCGATATGCACTAGCGGACGAGAAGGGGAGGGAAAAGGGGAATTTCCCCCTCTACGGCTGTCTCAAGAACTCAAGAAGTATATTTGTTCCTCAAGGCACTAGCGGACGAGGGAAAACGGAAAAGTGGAATTCCCCCCTCTTTGGCGTTTTCAAAAAATAAAATTTGTTCCCTAAGGTGTAGGTAAGATAGCCTAATTCATTCTCTTTCCTCCTCTTCGGAAAGATTCCCCTCCCTTTGGAGGTCCCCCTCTTTGGCGAAATTCCCCACCCTTTGGAGGTTTGGCTCGTCCGCCAGTGTCGATATGGCCAGCGGCCATGAACTGCAAAAATCAAGCTAATGCTAAACCAGAGAACATAATTCTTATAATTGACATTCAGCGACTTCAAGCTGCTGGGAAATCTTGAATTTATCATGACACAATCAAATGAAAAAAAAATTAACTTTAAAATCCCTAACTATAGGGGTGATTTACTACTCCCGCAAGATAAAGAAACGGCAAAAAGAACACTGCAATTATATAGACTCCGCCTTCACCGCAAATGGTGCCTAGGAAAACCCGTGTTGTTTCTGCGAGCAAAAATAGTGCCTGAAACGCCTGATAATGAAACAGCACTAGACCCAACTCAAGTCGGTTGACACCATAGTTCAACACAGTATAGCATGGGGTGATGATGATTGATGTGCGTGTTAACACTGATTGTCTGATGTTTCATTATCACAAGTTTCGGGCAAAAATTTATCTTGCAGAAACAACAAACGGGCTTTATAATGATTAGAAAATTGTAGCAAGCCGTTTAACACCGCAAAACCCTTTATAACAATATTAAACTGATTGAGCGACTGAATTTGAATTCGCGCAATTTTTTTCGCCAACACTTCTAACTTATCCAAGGGTTCTTGTTACTTCAAATCTTTTTGGCGCGCAGTTTGAATTCAAATCTGTTTTTGGCGCGCTTTCAGAATTTCGAGAAAGGAGTTACTTTCCGCATAACATTTTTTTTTATTTAGATAGCATACATTTAGATAACTTACAAAAAATGCACCTGATTCATTGCATACGGGAGTAACAGGCCCACATAATTTTAATTTTGATAACAAGAAACCCTGTTCAGGGTTCAGGCTATAGCTCGAAGGTATAGCTTGGTCAAGGTATCTTGCCTTGCTATCGAAAATTATTCCAATGAATCCGTTATGCGAAACTCCAATGAATTAAGCGGAATGCTCGTACGATGTCAAAATGTCATGTCAAAAAAAATTCTCGATAATTTGAAAGCGCGCCAAAAAAATTATTGAATTCAAATTGCGCGCTAAAATATTTTTGAGTTTTGACTAACAAGAACCCCTGGATAGGATATATCTTGTTTGGCGCGAAATCAAATTCAGTCGCTTAATCAATAGTCTGTTTTATATAACAGAAAATACCATCTAAGGCGGCCATATCTTGCAAGGCTCCCGGCCACGTGGGCAGCCGAATGCGTACTAGAAAGCGATTGATTACAAACACTAGAGGACGAGAAGGGGAGGAAAAAGTGGAATTCCCCCTCTTTGGCATTTTTTTTTAATTTCAATTTGTTCCCTAAGGTGTATGTGAAATGGCCTGAAAACTGCCAATTCCCCCTGTTTTGAAAAATTCCCCTCCCTGTGGAGGATGACCTCGTCCGCCAGTGGTTACAAAACAAGAACAGCTTATATATAAAGACAAAAAATGTTATATTAGTAATTTAACAATAATATTTCGAAAAGAGATTAAACCTAGTTAAATATCTACCAATTAGTAATTTCATATTCGACTACATCTCTATTTTTCTGAAAATGATCTTTTCGCATGATGATTCATTGATTAAGCACTCAGTAGAAGCAATCCAATCACACATATTAGTATCACACACATGAAGTATTTTTCACATGCAAAATTAGTGCACGTACTGCATTGCATAAATGAATAACACAAATTCTAGAAATATTTCAATCGACTCAATTATTTCACTCACTCAGTCACTCACGGACTCACTCACTCACTCACTCACTCACTCACTCACTCACTCACTCAGTCACTCACTCACTCACTCACTCACGCACTCACCTTCCGGTGCCAGTGAGATATGGCAATTCCAGCCGGCTTCGATGCCAAGTTTTTCGGCGAAAACCCGACTCCTCAGTTCATTTTCTTTTGAGAAGTGGACGAAACGAATACATGCTTTGTCCAGCTGTTCCACCATTTGCACCACATCCGGTTTGGCTTGATACTGAAGTGAGTAAGGGAGTGAGTGAGTGAGTGAGTGAGTGAGTGAGGGAGTGAGTGAGGGAGTGAGTGAGTGAGTGAGTGAGTGAATGAGTGAGTAAGTGAGTGAGTGAGTGAATGAGTGAGTGAGTAAGTGAGGGAGTGAGTGAGTGAGTGAGTGAGTGAATGAGTGAGTGAGTGAATGAGGGGTTGAGTGAATGAGTGCAAAACTTGGGAACTCAATTCACAGTCTTACTAACTCTTTGACTCACTCACTCACTTGCATGGCAGCTCAGCTAAATGGTTCTGGTTTCGTGGTTTATGGAGTATCACCCTTCTTCCGAAATAAATCTCCCTCATTTAATCACTCACGTTGTATATAACTAAATGACTCACAAAGTGAGTGACTCACTCACTCCCTCACCTGCATGGTAGTTAATCCGAGGAATATATGATCCATAAACGCATGTTCAATGAGTGAGTGAGTGAGTGAGTGAGTGACTGAGTGAGTGAATGAGTGAGTGAGCGAGTGAGTCAGTCACTCACTTTGTAAGTCATTCAGTTATAAACAACGTGAGTGATTAAATGAGGGTGATTTATTTCATTTAATTATTACCTGCATAGTAGTCAATCCGAGGAAAATATGATCCATAAACGCATGTTCAATGCACTGTTTAGCCGTCTTCAACTGGGTATCACCGCATTTCACAAAGTCGTCCTCGAAAAGCGAATCCAAACTATTGGCCTGGGAAATTAAAATATTAAATATTGAAAAGATAAAAAAATATTACCATTTAGTCCAGACATGAAGAACACTGAGATTAATCGAATGAGTCGAGCAAAAGTCACGCCAGAAAATTATGCTGCAGCAGAAATATCGGAAAACTGTATTTTTATAAAACCAGTAAAATAAGTCTGGTATTAATCAGTCTCATAAAAGATCATGCAAGCATAATATGTGGTTTTATATTAGGTTACTCGCATTACAACAGACCACCGAAAAAGCTAAAATTTCGAAAGACGTAAAATACTATAAATGTTTTCGCTTTTGCGACCAAAGAAACTACAGAAATCAAGGTCAAACACTACAAAAATCACCTTCGGCAGGGACTCTTGATCCAGCTGAAATTGATTGTTATTAATACAAAAGACGAATTATTTTCCGCGCCCATTCCAATAACTAAAGGCCGTATGTTGTTTCTGCATGCAAAAATAGTGCTCAAAACATCTGATAATGAAACATCAGACAATCAGTGTTAACACGCACATCAATCATCATCACCCCATGCTGTACTGTGTTAAACTATGGTGTCAACCGAGTTGAGTTGAGGCTAATGATGTTTCATTATCAGAAGTTTTGGGCAATAATTTGGCTTGCAGAAACAGCAAACGTGCTTTAATTAATTTGAGTCACATAAACGTTCAGTCCAAGGAAATCTGAAACGCAGTAAAAAGCGAAAATCCACTGATTGGAATGTCAACCCGTCCACTCAATCAATCGTGACCGCCATTACTATTCGGCCCCTTCTCAACCTTATTAACGGCATTCTTTATGTGTTGATGATAGCGAGTGCGTCGCTGGTGAATCGGCCAGTCCAGATAAACTCTGGAAAAAGATTTCCTTTCTTTCACTCAATCAGTCAGTCAGTCAGTCAGTCATCCAGTCAGTCAGTCAGTCAGTCAGTCAGTCAGTCAGTCAGTCAGTCAGTCAGTCACTCACTCACTCACTCACTCACTCACTCATTCACTCATTCACTCACTCACTCACTCACTCACTCACTCACTCACTCACTCACTCACTCACTCACTCACTCACTCACTCACTCACTCACTTACCCGTCCAAGTGCTTGCTGAATTCATTCCGAACAGGACGATAAGCGAAAGCCAAACAGTAAGAAGTCATGCTGTTGCGATGGTAGAAATCGAGAATTTGCTTTCTGGCCGAACGAGTCAGCGGTTGAACATTACTGCCGTCCCAGAAGTGTGAGCAACACTGAAGTGAGTGACTGAGTGAGTTAGTTAGTGAATAAGTGAATGAAAGAGTGAGAGAGTGAGTGAGTGAGTGAGTGAGTGAGTGAGTGAGTGTGAGCGAGTGAGTGAGTCAGTGAGTGAGTGAGTGAGTGAGTGAGTGAATGAGTCAGTGAGTTAGAGTGATTGAGTGAGAGAGTGAGTGTGTGAGTGAGTGAGCGAGTGGGAGAGGAAGTGAGTGAGCGAAAGAGTGAGTATTCCAAAAAAATTACTTAATTTCTCTGAACTCATGATAAAAAAAACTGCATGAGTTGAGTCTCGAAATACCCACCTGTAATATGAGATCCGCCGTGCCCTGTGCCATCAGATGTTTATGCGCCGAAGCCAGACCCTCCTCGGGTTTAATGGTGGCGATCAGATTGGCTAACGGAGTCCGATGTTTCGTCAGACCTTCGACCGGCGCCTGACCCGGCTGTCGGCTGTACATGCCTGTGAGTGAGTGAGTGAGTGAGTGAGTGAGTGAGTGAGTGAGTGAGTGAGTGAGTGAGTGAGTGAGTGAGTGAGTGAGTGAGTGAGTGATTGAGTGAGTAATTGAGTGATTGAGTGAGGGAGTGAGTGAGTGAGTGAGTGAGTGACTGAGTTAGTGAGTGAGTGACTGAGTGAGTGAGTGAGTGAGAGAGAGTGAGTGACTGAGAAAGTGAGTGAGTGAGTGAGTGAGTGAGTGAGCTGTAAACAAACCAAGTGTAGAATACGATGAGTCGACCTGACCGATCACGAAGGAAGTCGTCGACTTCTTCCGTCTGGCATAACCCATTGTCTGTGCCAATCGACAGGAACAACGACGATTCACCACGGCGATCGTTCGTGGTACACTGTCGGATACGGTGGTGAGGTGATCGTGGAACTGGAGATGAGCGACGGGAGTGAGTGAGTGAGTGAGTGAGTGAGTGAGTGTGTGTGTGTGTGTGTGTGTGAGTGAATGAGTGAGTGAGTGAGTGAGTGAGTGAGTGAGTGAGTGAGTGAGTGAGTGAGTGAGTGAGTGAATGAGTGAATAAGTGAGTGAGTGAGTGAGTGAGTGAGTGAGTGAGTGAGTGAGTGAGTGAGTGGGTGGGTTAGTGAGTGAGTGGACGAATGAGTGAATGAATGAGTGAGTGAGTGAGTGAGCAGTACTAATCATGTCAACCTTGGTATAATATTTGTCGATATCGCAGCCATTCTGTTCGATGTTGGCTGCGATCGGCTGTAGACTCGTCAGATACCTGGGCCATGCCTGATCGTCGAACTGGACGTCGAAGGGTCGATCCGGGGCGTTGTTCAGATCCAGCACGATCGGTTGAACGACCGAGTGCTGAAGTGAGTGAGTGAGTGAGTGAGTGAGTGAGTGAGTGAGTGAGTGAGTGAGTGAGTGAGTGAGTGAGTGAGTGAGTGAGTGAGTGAGTGAGCAGTTCACGACCAACATGTGTTTTCTCCTGGCCCCGGTGAGTTTCGGAGCCCGCGTTCGACTCATTCTCATTCTCATTCTCAATATCCGAACCGGCTGATTCTTGCACCTGACGACCGATCGTTCGTTGTTGGAGGAAAAATACCTGAATACAAGAAGATGATTAAACCGATAAATAAAAAAAGTAAGCATTTAGTTTGTCGCCTGTCTAGTCTAGTGCGTAGGGTGCCGGCCTCGAAAACCCGGCGGTCCTAAGTTCGAAACCTGACTTGAGACACAGACCCTGACGCGTTGCTCTGTGGTTTCTGCCATTGCCCGTCAGTTTATTCAACTCTCTGGCCACTACGAAAACACCATTCTGATATGGTATTAGTGTGCCTTATGGCTTCAGTTAATGGAGAAGTCCAAAAAAATAGATTAGCTGATTAGTATTTGTCCACTATTATTGTTGAACCCATTCAACAGAAGGCAACATTCGTACAACTTGATTGGTGAACGAGAACAAGAATATAATAATACAACAATTTGAAATATAATAATACAACAATTTGACAGTTCGAAAAAACTGACACTGAACCGGTGCTAGCCTTTTCGGTAGTCGGGTTCGGCCAGGATAGTACGCCTTTGCGATCGGTGATACTGAACGCCGTGCCTGTTCCCAGACCCAGGAGGATGTTGGATGACAAATAGAGGTGGTCCGGGTCACCTGAAAAAAATTCATCTCGTCTACATTCATTCCCATCATCTCTTCGTCACAATGTCGCCTGTCTAGTCCGATGCGTAGGACGTCGGCCTCGAGAACCGACGGTCACAAGTTCGAAACCTGACTTGAGGAACAGATCCTGACGCGTCGCTGTGCGGTTTCTGCCATTGCCCGTCAGTTTATTCATCTCTACGGCCACTACGAAAACACCAGGTAAATCACCCAACTGTTTTAATCCATACTCACTCACTTACTCACTCACTCACTCTCACCAACCCAAGCATAGTTTCCACATTATCTTCAGTCGCAACAACAATGAAGAACAACAGGGTGTGCATGTTCTCTTCTTCTGTAAATCAGGCTCACTACTCGCAGCACTGGAGGATTGGTTTTGAAACTCTGTATAACTGTTGTTGTTGTTGTTATTGTTATTGTTATTGTTGCTGTTGCTGTTGTTGTTGTTGTTATTGTTATTGTTGCTGTTGCTGTTGCTGTTGTTGTTGTTGTTGTTGTTGCCGGAACCACGATTGTTGTTGAACGTGTCTTCTTCCTCAGTGCCGGACTGCTGGAAAAATAAACATAGTACAAAGTTCGTGGAAAATTTATTCACATTCAACTCATTGTGATTGTGCTTTTTCAAATCAAATCAAATTTATTCAGTTGTTATGCCATAATAGCAAAGTAGGATACCAAGTCACAATAGTGAAATAACGGTCATCCGATTTACAATGACAATCACTGATCATCAACAACGTTCGTGAATGCGCTGTGTCTCAACCCGGGGCTCGAACCAGAAACGTCGGCGAGCAAGGCCGGCGCCTTAACCACTTGACAAGCGACAGCTTTTTCACTTCATATCTTATAAAATTCGCTCCGTTTATACCAACATGCTGCCTTTGTATTTGAACACCATATCTTTATACTTTAGTTTTACGATATCACTTTTATATGTGTACTGCATGACTGACTGAATGAATGAATGAATACATGCCTCAAGGCAGAGGTAGGCCCCTGGGGGGGGGGGTTACTCCCCCCCACTTTTCAGGGTCGGCGGGTAGCCTACCCCCCTCCCCTAGACAAAAATTCAGGTCGTCTACCCCCTCCACCCGGCTCGAAATTTTTGAGAAAATCGGCCTCAAAACATCGATTTTGAGGCTCATTTTTCAAAAAGTTTTGGCTGTGAATTTTTTTTTTAAACAAACTCGTTTTCTGGGTTAATTTTTTTGGTTAAAACCTGAAAAAAACAGGTTCATGTGATGTTTATACCTTATAATAGGAGATTTTTTTTTAGCAAAAACGAGCAAAAAACATGACTTTTTCGCGAAATTTTCTTTCTACCCCTCCCCCCCCTTACCCGACCTTACCTCTTCCCCCCATTTTTCGGACTGGGCGGGTAGGATGGGATTTTCTGTCGGCTACCCCCCCCCCCAAAAAAAACGCTAAAAACCGGCCCACCCCTGCATGAAGGGATGAGTGAATGAATGAGTGAGTGGATGAATAACCTCAATCATACCCAGTAGGCTAGCGGTATGCCAAGTGAGGACGAGGAAGAGATATAAAGGCAAGGCTAAGCCAATAATGGGTAGGATAATGAAAACCGGCGTAACGAGCAGCCAATAACCGGATCCGAGATCGCCGTGAAAACCGAATGATAACCAGAAACCTGGAAGAAAACATGATATACAATCAGAATTTCATTTTTTTCTAGAATTTTCTCAGGTTTCTCAGGATTTTAATTTTAATAGAATTTTAACAATGTCAATGTCAGTGTGTTTATTCGTAAATTAGACGAAATGGGAGGGCACACAAAATGGCTAACAACTTAGCCGTAGCGTAGTATGCAGAGAGAAAAAAGAAGAAGAAACAACGATATAATTTAAAGTAATAAGAAATTGAATGGGAATTTCCAACCTGCGGCAATACCAGCAACTAGAAGTACAATAATGACCACTCGCTCGAGCACCCCGTGTATGGTTTTGGTGATCTGAAAACGACAGAACAGCTTGTAAAACGGTCACTTAGGCTTAGGCTTGGACTTGTATGCAGAATGAAAAATATATAGCTTCTTGAGACTCAAGTGAACAAATAACACGTTAACTTATCCAACCCGGGTAACACCCACTGAACATGAAGATTCCATGTTATAGCATACAGCTGTTTTGTTGAGTTGAGTCGGACAGCCGAATATTATGCATCACCTTCTCTTACATTTGATGCAGCTAACGATTCAAAGTTAGAATAGTTAACACAACAACTTTTTACTTGAATCCCAGGCAGCCCTTCATCAATCCAACCTGATGGGATAATAACGGAGTCGGTCGACTATTGGCGGACGCACATAGGACCTTGAGATGTAAGGCTCCCACAGTTTGCTGACTGAAACACTTCAATGGTTCCACCGGTAAGACCCCACCTGTGCGCGAATCGATCACGGGTTCGGGACTGAAAATATCGACAATTGCAAATCAATCATATTTTATTGCATATTTTATTGCATGTTAATGTGTGTGAAACAGAAAGCCAAAATGTCACTACTAAAATATTACTGTGATCTCAGAATAATGATGGCCTCTGTTCAAAACGCAACGCACAAAACACGCTCAAATTAATTAACTCCTATTTATTCATCAACATCGAATACAAGTGTATGAAGTGACTTTCATATGTTCTACGAACATGATTGGTTGGTCGCCTCGCATACCTTACTAAACAACTGACGGTCTGATGAACTGGCTGACTGATTTACCGACCGACTGATTGGCTGCTGACTACACCGGCTGTCTGACTCTTTGACTGACTGACTCACCAACTACACCGACTGTTTGACTGAATGAATGACTGACTGACTGACTCACCTATAAATATGGTCAGTTTCAATGATACTAAGTTGGATAGTAGCACACAGTTCACAGGTGCTCGACTGTTGATTGACTGACTGACTGACTGACTAACTGACTGACTGACTGACTGACTGACTGACTGACTGACTGACTGACTGACTGACTGACTCACCTATAAATATGGTCTGTATCAATGATACTCGGCTGTATGTGGCCTTCATTGGACACTGGCACACAGTTCACCGGCGCTCGACGTCCCGGGCGTACGTGGATCAGGTCACCTGAAATCATTTTTCACTGAACTTTCTCTAGTCAGTTAATCAGCTTTGCAATATGCTTTACATGATTGATCCCACCAAGAGGAAACTGTTTCCTGTCAGTGTGTGGTACGGTCATTTATTGTGTGGAGTTTTCGTATTAGTCAGTCAGTCAGTCAGTCAATCAGTCAGTCAGTCAGTCAATCAGTCAGTCAGTCAGTCAGTCAGTCAGTCAGTCAGTTAGTCAGTCAGTCAGTCAGTAAGTCAGTCAGTCTGTCAGTCAGTTAGTCAGTAATTCAGTCAGTCAGTCAGTCAGTCAGTCAGTCAGTCAGTCAGTCAGTCAGTCAGTCATTCATTCAGTCTAGCATTTTGATATAGTCAGAAAATCAGCCAGTCTTTCAGTCAGTCGGTTAATCCGTCGAACAGTCAATCAGCTATTTTCTCAGTCGCTCCAGCAGTCGGACAGACAGTCAGTCAGATAGTCAGTCAGTAAGTCAGTCAGTCAGTCAGCCATACCTTTGACGACGAGTAAAGTCGGTATGTTCACAAGTTGGCCATCTCTAACTGTCCATTGAAGATCGATTGACTCCGAAACGGGTGATATGAGCGGATAGTAGTCAACTTCGGACGGGCTGGAAGTGAGTGAGTGAGTGAGTGAGTGAGTGAGTGAGTGAGTGAGTGCTGGATTAGTGATTGAATGAATGGCTGAGTTAATGAGTGAGTGAGTGAGTGAGTGAGTGAGTGAGTGAGTGAGTGAGTGGGTGAGTAAGTGGGTGAGTGGGTGAGTAAGTGAGTGAGTGAGTGAGTGAGTGAGTGAGTGAGTGAGTGAGTGAGCTACCAAGTAACTGAATGAAAAAATAACGTGATTATGCCATCCGTGAATCCGTGCAGCAACGTCTCAACGTGCGCGCAGAACTTTTTCGCTTTTCTCAAATGTTCGTTCTCCCGTAGCTTGGACATGCGACAGGCCAGGGCGATGTTGAAGAAGTTGAGAATGCTGAAACAATACTGCACTCAACAACAACAACAACAACAACAACAACAACCAACATGACAACGATGCTGCATACAATCAGCGTCCAATCATCAGCTACAGAAACCGAATTCAGTCGGAGGATATCATCATTAAGGAATGTGGCGATCAGCAACAGAGCTGCGCACGCCCAGCCTGGAATATGAGTGAGTGAGTGAGTGAGTGAGTCAATCAGTCAGTCAGTCAGCCAATCAGTCAGTCAGTCAGTCAGCCAGCCAGCCAGTCAGTCAGTCAGTCAGTCAGTCAGTCTGTCAGCCAATCAGTCAGTCAGCCAATCAGTCAGTCAGCCAATCAGTCAGTCAGTCAGCCAGTCAGTCAGTCTGTCAGTCAAGTCAGACAGACTAGTGAATGACCAACTGATCAGTGCGTAGAACCAGCAATACACCGACATGGACCGGTGACGAAACATCGCGGTCAACGATGAATGAGCTTCGGTCTTCAATCGGGTGGATTCGTCCTATAAAATAATATTAATCCCGTAAAGGATAATCTCGGAAAAGAAAATTCTGTTCTAAAAATACGATAATTATCGATCAATGATTCACGATATCAGATTTATTTTTTGGTTAATAAAAATTTCGACAGTACAGGTTAGAGGAAAAGTCACCTTGTTTGATCTGAAAAATCTGATATTGTCAATTGGAACAGTAACCCAATATTTTCCACTAGTCTCTAAAAACGTTGAACTTCCCAATCCAACATACAAGACAATATCGAGTGGGTAAAGCCGCTCTTCAAAAATTCATAACCGTTCAATAAAAAACACAGTTTAGAAAGTAAGCTATTTTATATTTTTGTCAACCCCTGCTATTCTCAGTTAAAGATAGCAAAATACGTGAAAAAAAGACAATTGAGTTAAACCGACCTCCAACACCTCGCGCATATCCAGCAACAGTTGGGTGAGCGCTTGCACCGTGCTCAGGCCGGTCATCAACACCCTCATCGTGAGGGAATATTTTTAATTGATTTAATTTTTCTCAATTTTTGAATGAATTGTTTAATTTTTAAAGGATTCATTCAAAGTTTTGAACGGAGATTATCATTTCTTCCGTAAACATTACCGACAAAACTATTAAGTTTTACCTGCTTAAAGGAAAGACAAATTTCAATTTAATCCAAAAAAACGCTCGAGAAGATGAGTACACGAGAGACTGGTATTCTACATACTTGTATTTTACTTCAGCGCTGTTTTTCTGTTTGCTCCAGTGTTCAAAATTCGGGTCTGTCAAAATAAAATTGTTATTCAACTCAGTGATACTGATAAGTGTGATAACTGTTTCTCTCCTTCAACTTCAATGATGATATAAAAACTAATTACTTTGTTGCTCACTCTCTTCTTACTTATATCTTTAATGTAAACTTTTTTCATTGTCAACATTACATACCATCAATACTTTATAGATATCCATGCTTCGCGAAGCATGCACGAGTTAACGAAAATCCGTTTCATAAAAACAAATTCCAAACGTATTTCGGAAAAAAATTCATTTCGAACTTTCATTTAGGTTTTTTTCACACAAATTTATCATTTATGAAAATACCGAGCACAACAATCACACGATATATACTAGAGCACGTTCAAAGTGTTTACATAAGCTTATGCTTATTTGCCAGCATATCAGCCTACAATTGACAAAAGTCTTCACTTTCTTGTTTGTCGTTTTTCTTGCCGTGTTGTACGCAATCGAACTTATTTAACGTGCAAAACGCAAGATTTTTCGGGTGAATTATTCAATTTTTCTCAAATATGGTACAATTCACGAAGACAGTGAAAATACCCTACATTGCGAAGAACGCACCTAGCTCAGACAGAAAAGAGGTAAATCCAATTAACTTGATGTTCATAATGTAACAGGTTTTCATGAAAAAAGCGGGAAACTGAAATTTTCACAAATGAAAAAGTAAGGCACAGATTTATAATTTTGAAAAACCAGCTCGCACAACGTGGTATCTCTTTCCATTTTTATGATGGTATTTTTTAAATATTTGAATACTTGAAGTGTTTTTTGAGGAAATCAACAATTCTGAGAAAACAGAACAGTAAGTTGCGCTCACTACGATAAAGTATACTTGGTGAAAGTCATTAGTTAAAATTCTTAGAAAAATTACGTAATATAAATAAGCAAAATAGTGGTACAATTCAATACAGACAATGAAAGCTCCTTGGATATCAGTACGAAATCAAACAAATTGAATTGAAAAATGCAAAACGCGCCAAAAAAATTAACATATTTTTTTACTCAGTTATCTGAGTACTCAAGTATTGATAATTGCTGGAAGTTTGTCAATTCATAACTCAATCTCATATTCACAAAACAAATACAGTCATTCGAAACGAACAAAGTCAAATGTACAAATAGCTGCTCTGTAAAGTGGTAATTTCAAGTCACTTCATAAATAAAACGAAAATATCATAATAATAAGTACTTCAAATGAGTGTCAGTAAAAGGTCAGAAAATTAATCAAATAATAGAAAAATATACGCAACAATAATATTTCTGTCACGAACTGTTTCCCACAAACCATTCAACAGCCTAAATTATTCACAGATAAAAAAATCAGTTTCAATTTGAAATAATAATTTAATTGCATATAAATTTCATTAATTGCTGCGTAAAATTTTCCCGTTACGAAAGAGTTACTCAAATAAAAAATCTAACATGAAGATCAATTTCTTGGCTACCGTGTTCGTAATAATGAGCATTAATATTGTGAATACAAAAAGTGTCTTCAAATGAGGGGTTAGTGAAACTGCATTGAAGGGTCAAGTTTATCAAAACATTAAATTTTTACCAAATTTTAAATTCAGAATAGCACCAATATCTTTCAAACTGTGCTTGTCTTGTCACCACTGACGGTTTGGTTAGCGTAAATTATTTAGACCCACAATTACTCCAGTACATTTTGCCAGTTGAATAAAAGAATCGACTGAAGACGTGTCACTTTCGTGAAGACCACGAAAAAAATAAAGGTCACGAACCCGATATCTCCGGATTCAGAGTCCAGCCTGCTAACCATTACGCCATCCTCCCGATCCCTTATCGAGTGTGGCGGGCTGTCATGATGAATCCTCTCCCTCATCCTCAACAACACCCTCAATGCCAGTATTAAGCTCTTCAATCTTATCATCAATATGTTGTCGTATCAGTCGGGCCGTTTCGTTGGGTAACTCGAACTTCTGACAAAACAGCTTGGCGACACGTGCCGAGCTATCGCCCTGGAAAAAGACGTTTTGTTTAAATTGTATAATTACTTTAAGGTTTTTTAATTTTTTTATATTTTTTCATTTTAAAGAAACGAACTTGTGTAATGATTTTTCTAATATAAAAAATACTAATTTTTGTCCATTTGAAGAAATTACGAGGCCCGGTTTTTGGACTCAATGAAAATAAAATGGCGTCCACAATAACAGTTTGTGTAACGCATACAATGAAAAAAATCAGGTTTAATTCAAGAAGATATCATTTAGGCGATATTAGATTTCGCATGTTGAAAAATGTATCATTAATGCAACTTTTTTCGGCAACATCCATGACAATGAGAAACATTTCGCTTCGAAGTTTTCTCCTGTTTGTCTTCCGAAATAGTTCTGAGCGTCACGAAAAAAACTGACTATGAAGGCATCATGATAATCGATCGGATTTACGATACCAACCTCGTAAACAATACAGGGATGTACGTTGCCTTCGAGATCTTCGAATTCCAGCCGAAACAGTGGTTTGCGTTCGCCGTT
This sequence comes from Daptonema setosum, assembly GCA_964036265.1. Lineage (NCBI taxonomy): Eukaryota > Metazoa > Nematoda > Chromadorea > Monhysterida > Xyalidae > Daptonema > Daptonema setosum. The sequence continues at coordinate 30,925,077 of OZ038443.1, forward strand.
CATATCAGGTCCCTGTAAAGAGAAAAATAGTAATTTCTCTGAACGTTCTCGTATAGTAATTTCCGTCACATAATTTTTTTCACACAAAATTTAAAAACGACGAGAAAAATTGAAACACACATGATATATTGTCCTACAACGTCCTTATATATTCTTAACGTCATCCAAATGGTTTTTCATTGAAAAAAAGTAACCAGACCAGACCAGGTACTAACCCACTGACGAGCTAACCCTCCAAAAGGAGGGGAATTTCGTCAAAGAGGAAGAATCGACAGAATATAGACCATTTAAACTACACCTTAAGTAACAAACCCTACATTTTAAAAACCACAGAGGGGAAATTCCACTTTTCCCGCCCATTCTCGTCCGCTATTGGGTAATAACCGCATATTTCCAAACCCAATTTCCGGAATTTCATGTGCGCATACTAAACCACTGAAATACGACCGCTACGCGGGCCTCACGATCGGTAATCGGGGGTTAACGAACAGTGAAATTCATGAGGGATATACTTTTGATTTGATGACAGAAAAATTTGGCGTTTAGAACAATAACTAAAAAATTTTCGGGGTTTGGACTTTTGCGTGCTAACCTGATATGTGCTGGTGGTTTCCAGGAGTTGTTTCTGTTTCTCCGTCAGCTCTTTGCTGAGGCGTTCTCTGACTCGATGACGAAATCTGTCATCCGGATTTACGTATTCTTCAACAACGTTAATTTCGGAACTGGAAGAAATGAAAAAAGCTCTGTGAAGGCAAAATGGCTTCGATGCTCTCTATACACTTCAATAATATACGAATCGGCCCATGTTCTTGTTTCCGTTTTTTACTTTGACTTCTCCATTAATTGAAGTAATCGAGGCACATACCCTATCAGAATGGACTTACGAATTACAAGCTACCCCGAAGTAAAAAAACTATCAAGAAATGGAAAAAATATAAAGAAGTTAAGTAGAAAAGCTTAGTTAGTCGCCTGTCTAGTCTATTGCGTAGGACGCCAGCCTCTCGAAAACCGGCGCTCCTAAGTTCGAACCCTGACTTGAGACACAGATCGTGACGCGTTGCTCCGGGGGTTCTGCCATTGCCCGTCAGTTTATTCAATCTCTTCGGCCACTACGAAAACACCATTCTGATATGGCCTCCATGGCTTCAGTTAATAGAGAAGTCCAAGTAAAAAAAGTTTAGTATACCACCAACCAAGTCGGTTCCGCCTCACAGTTGGGTCGATTCCGCCGCCGAGCCGGTGGCTGATAAACCTGGATATCGGGACGGTTTCGCGTCCGTTGAGCGCGGGCGGCGGCGGCTGAATCATCGAGGGGTGAGTCAGTGAATGAGTGAGTGAGTGAGTGAGTGAGTGAGTGAGTGAGTGAGTGTGAGTGAGTGAGTAAGTGAGTGAGGTGAGGGTGTGGATGAGTTGTGTTCGGTGAGCGAGGGTGTGGATGAGTGATGTGTTCAGTGAGTGAGGTGAGAAAATGAGTGAGTTTGGGTCATTTGAGTCCGTGAGTAAAGAATCATTTGACTGACTTATAGGAAAGCATTTCAGCGACTACGTTAGTGACCAATCGAGTAAGTGAATGAGTGTCCAAGTAGATGAATGCGCGAGAAGTGAGTTATTTATTTATTTATTTTATTTATTTATTTGTCTCGATCATTGGGTCAGGAAAACATACAAGGAGAGTAATCGGGAAAAGTAATAGGTTGATCGGAAAGCAAAAAATTACAAATATTAGTCACATAAAGAAATTAATAAATTAAAGCATATTGATATCCCTCTGTTCAATAAATTTACTGATTAATTTGCGATTTTTAAGATCACCTTTGGATATTTTTTCATATGTGTTAAGAACTCTTTTGGACCAGAAATTAGCGTAGATGGAAGTCAAACAGCGAGTTTTAACAAAAGCATTACGGGTATTACTGGTTGATAATTGAAAAGGATTAAGATGCGATGCACATAAAAGTCACCCAAAAATCGGACCAAAATGAAATTTGAAAATTTTCCAGATTTAGATGCAAATCGACTCAGTTTATTCCCGCGAACTCAAAACTATCTTTAGTTCACGTTAAAACCGCGTAAACAAGCCAAAATTGGCATGGCTAAACCGTGCACCCTAATTTCTCTATACAAAACATGCAAAATGTAAGGCCGATTTTCTCGTTGAGTTCCGAACGACCAAAAAAACCGAACACATCGTGAGAAAGCTGAGACTCTCAGCTACAAAACCTGCATAACTAGCGAATGCACTTTTGACTTATTTTTAATTACCGTAATCGAAAAAATCATTTTTATTACGGTAATAAAAAAGTCAAAAGTGCATTCGCTAGTTATGCAGGTTTTGTAGCTGAGAGTCTCAGCTTTCTCATGATGTGTTCGGTTTTTTTGTCGTTCGGAATTCAACGAGAAAATCGGCCTTACATTTTGCATGTTTTTGTGTACAGGGTGTCCCATCCTTTTGTCCCGATGTTGACGGCTACGCATTAGAGTCGTACTGAACCAATATGGCTGCAAATTTTTTTTGGAGTAGAGGAGACTTTGGCAATCAGTTTGATACCTACCAGAAATTTATTCGACGTCTGTAGCAAATTTTACAAGCCATCGAAAAAAAATTCAATTTTAGCAAAATTTTTTTCGAGCAAGGCATTTAACAAAATAGCATTAATCACAAGGCACCGTGAACAGAAAATTATGGGTAATAAGCACGTAAAAGAAAAAAACCTACTTGTTAACTTCTCGACTTGGGTACCACCGAGTTCTCGGCATCGGTCCCATCAACGAGGCAACGCTTTCAGGGCTGCATGGCGTGTGTCCACAGAAATGGCTCCAATCTCTTAATTAAGTGATAAAGTTTTTAAGTTCTCGGGATATCTCACGTATATGCGCTGCTTCAAATCAATCGACAACCAAAAGTCCAGTGGGGTCAGATCTGTTGACCAGGCAGCATATTTGTAGACTGCACCCACTTTTTGTCAGAATTCATGCAACCCAACGACAGCTAATAACCAATTGATTGTTTGTACGGCTTAGGCTTAGTTCCGAGCATAAACTGTACGTTAGTGAAGGAGATAGCCCAGTTTAACCTCTCCCTGAATCCAAAATGAAAAAGTAGAATTTGGGATTTTGACAAAAAACCGGTACAGTTTCCAAATATGCGACCAGGCAGGCCAATGGAGTAGTCCTCCTCTGTTGACTCAAGAGTCAGGAAAGGTCTCGTCGAGCCAATCTCGGGTGGTCATCAGATCTAGACCCGATGAACTTCTGGTTGTGGGGTGCGTGTAAGCGAAAAGTCACAAAATTTCAGGCCAATTACGTCTCTTTATCACTGAAGAGATTGGTGCTATTTCGGTGGACACACGCCATGCAGCCCTGAAAGCCGTGCCTCATCGATGGGAGATGCCGAGATCTCGGTGGTACGGTACCCAAGTCCAGAAGTTAACAAGTCGTGTTATTTGTCTTTTTATTCTTTTTATGTGATCATTACTTATGATTTCCTGTTTACGGTGTCTTGTGATTGATGCTATTTTGTTAAGTGCCTTGCTCGAGAAACTAAAAATAATAAATAAATTTTGGCCAAAATTGAATTTTTTTCGATAGCTTGTAAAATTTGCTACAGACGTCGAATAAATTTCTGGTAGGTATCAAACTAATTGCCAAAGTCTCCTCTACTCCAGAAAAAAATTGCAGCCATATTGGTTCAGTACAACTCTAATGCGGAGCCGTCAACATCGGGACAAAAGGATGGGACACCCTGTACACAAAAACATGCAAAATGTAAGGCCGATTTTCTCGTTGAGTTCCGAACGACAAAAAAAACCGAACACATCATGAGAAAGCTGAGACTCTCAGCTACAAAACCTGCATAACTAGCGAAGGCACTTTTGACTTTTTTTATTACCGTAATAAAAATGATTTTTTCGATTACGGTAATTCAAAATAAGTCAAAAGTGCATTCGCTAGTTATGAAGGTTTTGTAGCTGAGAGTCTCAGCTTTCTCATGATGTGTTCGGTTTTTTTGTCGTTCGGAACTCAACGAGAAAATCGGCTTTACATTTTGCATGTTTTGTATAGAGAAATTAGGGTGCACGGTTTAGTCATGCCAATTTTGGATTGTTTACGCGGTTTTAACGTGAACTAAAGATAGTTTTGAGTTCGCGGGAATAAACTAAGTCGATTTGCGTTTAAATCTGGAAATTTTTAAAATTTCATTTTGTCCCAATTTTTATGATGTTTTGGTTGACGCTTACGTGCAACGCATCTTAAAATTTAGATATAAAGAATTAGCAAAATAATCACGAACGGCAACAAGATCATTGGTCAATAATCTATTTTCAATGGTAGGTAAGCCAATAGATTTAAGTCTATCTGTGTATGGTATATCGAAAAGATTTAAAGTATACAAAGTAAACTTTTTTTGTATTGACTCAAGATCTTTAAGTTGTTTTTTAGTACTATATATTATGGCAGGAGAACAATAATCAATTATAGGTAATATAAATGTTTTAAATAGTTGTATATGAAATAAGGGATCCTTGGCATAAAAAGTATTACGAAGAATAGCTACCTTTTGATTAGCCTTGTGTGTTATGTTAGAGATATGTTGATTAAACGAGAGTTTAGAGTCAATAATAACACCAAGATCCCTAACCTGATCAACAGCAGTAATAGGAATTCCATCAGCATGATAAATATATTCAGGATTGTTGGCTCCGAAATGAATGATTAGCGATTTACTATTGTTGAGGGACATGCCATTGTTTTTGCACCATAAGATTATGTTATTGACATCACTTTGGAGTTCCAAGCAATTAGTGACAGAATGAACCGGCTGTAATATTTTAGAATAATCAGCATAAAAAATGGACATTTAAATCAAAGGTGAAGATTACAAATAGAATAGGTCCAAGGACAGTACCTTGAGGTACACCACTAAGGACTGGTTTGTAAGATGAAGTACAATTATTAAAGCGAACGGCCTGAGACCTGTTGGTGAGCCAGTTTTGAATGATGGAGATAAGATGTGTGTTAACTTTATATTTATGTAATTTAGCAATAAGAAATTTATGAGGCACTTTGTCAAAGGCCTTCGCAAAATCTAAATAGATTACATCGACAGGTATACGATTATCAATATAGGTAAGGATATTGTGAATGTATGAGAGAAGATTTCCACAAGTTGATCTACCGGTAATGAAACCGAATTGGTGGGGTGAGATTAGACAATTGGCATTAAAATGTTCAAGAAGTAAGTCCTTAAGGAAATATTCAAATAGCTTGCCGTCTGAGCAGGTAATTGAGATAGGACGAAACTGAGTAACTGAATCAGGAGCGGGTAGCTTAGGTATAGGAGTAATTGTGCTAAGACGCCAAGCATCAGGAATGACCCGTTTCGATATAACGACATTGAATAATTTAGACAAAGGAATACTAAAGTAATGGACAAATTTTTTGAGCAAAAAAGGAGAAAAATCATTAGTGACATGAGTTAATTTGTTTGAAAGCATATTAGTATATTTTACAATGTCATCAGGTGTAAAAAATGGAACCGATTGAATATAATCAATTGACGGGAGGTCAAAATTGCAGCAAAGAAGAATATCATCATCAGAATAATCAGTGTTATTAAATGTAGACGAAAAGAAAATTGAAAAGGCATTTGCTGCAGATGCATCATCAACAATTGGTAGCCCAAAACTATCATTAGATGGTCTTGAAGAAGTAATATTAGGAAGTTTTTGTTTAATGTATTTCCAAAAAGTTCTAGAGTTTTGGTTACGAAGTTGATTATTATCGTGTAAAATGTCATCCGCTTTTTTACGTGCAATAAAGGCTTTTCCGGCAAGATAGTATGAAATCTTGGTGTCAAGTGAAACAGGGTTAGCCTGAAATTTGCGACGAAGTCTTTCTGCACTATGATATAAATTGATACAAGTCCTACTGAAACCTGATCCGTTCTTGGGTTTAGTATAAGGGACATAATTTTCCACTATGAAATCGAGATGTGATATAATTGTTTCATAGAAATTGTTAGCATCATGGCAAAGTTGAAATTCTGAGTGCCAAATTATGGAGTTCAGGTATTTAATGGTTTCTTGAGCGTCAATTTTATGAAAATTTTTGAAAGGTTGGTTAGTATCAGTATTGGGTAGCTGAGAAATAGGAGTATTAAAACTGAATGATATAGTTTTGTGATCAGTGAAGAATATGTTTTCACCAAAAAAATTCTCCTGAACGACACAATTTTTGACAGTGAACGGGAGTCCAAAAACCAGATCTAGAAAGTTCCTACCTCTAGTCGGTGATTTGACAAATTGAGCAAAACCAGAATGAAGTACTGAATTAATAAAACCTTGATAACTAGGTGGAGAACTAAGATTAGGAAATTTAGACCAGGTTAAAGGAACATTGAAGTCTCCAGTAATGCAAAGACCAGTAAGTGAAAATAATTGGGTGAATTGTGAGACAAAATCGTCAGACACAGCAGAGGATGGAGGACGGTAGATAACTGCTAAATGACTGTTATTTATATTATTGGATATTTTAATGACTAAAAAATCATATAGTGGACACGTTTTAGAAAATTTAGCTAGTTTCTCCGCCTTCAACGCTATAGGAATAGCCGCCAAAACACCACCACCGACCGAGTGTTTTCTATCAGTTCTAAATATGACATGAGTATTATGTTGACAGATTTTAGAGTTAGGTATATTATTATTTAACCATGTTTCTGTGATTAGAATAATGTCATTAGCGTGTTGGCTAAGAAAGACAGAAAATTTATTGAGTTTGTTCTTAAGTGAGCGAGAATTGAAAGTTAAAACGGTAGTGTAATTTAATTTCTTGATTCACTCGGTCGAGGTAGTAAGTTAAAGAGTGCAGGAGTGGTGAGTGTGATTGATGAGTGAGCGTTTTAGGCACTAGGCCTTTGGCGAGAAAAAAAACAGCCAACTTGGTTTCAACGGCGTCTTCATCTTCTCCTTGAAGTCGGCCGTCATTTTGTTCACCGTATGATGATACTCATCTCTGAAACGTGAATGGATTGAGAGCACTAGCGGACGAGAAGGGGAGGGAACAGTGGAATTCCCTCTTCTCTTTTTCGAACGTTTGGGCGTTTTCAAAGCGTAAATATTTCCTAAGGTGAAGGTAAAATGGTCTGAAAACTGCCGATTCCCGCTCTTTAACAAACTTTCCGCCCCTTTGGAGAAATATGTCATATGTGGGTGGGTAAATCACAAAACGTAGATTTTAACACTTCTAACAGTGCGACATAGTTGTGTTTATACAAGTGTCATATTATTGGATTTTTGATCACCCTGTACCACGTTCAATTTGAATTTGAATTCAAATCGAACAGACAACCAGCGAAAATGTGTTCACTGGTGCAGGGGATTATCTTCTATGCGTCTAGTGTGCACGTGCGCTCGCCCCCAACCGACCCCCAGCAGTCAACATCTGGACCGCACGTCACCAACAACAACAACAACAACTGAACTTTGTAGCGGATTCACTTATTTAAACATTATTGCTTATATCTAATTTGAAACTCTTGTGATTACCATAATTACTTCTATTAGATAATGTCATAATGCAACTTCAAGTTAAAGTGATTTCATTTACTTATTCGGTGATATAATTGATTCATCCGCTATATATTAACTGAATGTTATTCACGTGATACCTATTTGACATACAATACATTTTCATAGTCTGCTATTAACCAGCGACTAATCTTCATATTCGATACACACCAACTGCTATATATTTGACTTCCATCATAACTATATTCGTCAGTTACAACAGTCTCAATTTACAAACCCAAATTCCAGTTCATATATAACCATTATATTTTATACTTGTTTTGCCCATCACTTTGAAATATTGAAATGTTTATTGAAATGCTATAACCTAATTCATTCGGTATTCCGATTCTATTGTTTTAAATTTCGGAAAAGTATTAATGTTTCATGTAACAGTAGTCAAAAACATATGAACGCATGATTATAATTAAGAACATTGATCAATTCCTTTTCATGTAACCAAGAACACATAATTAAGAACGAGTCAATTTGTTTCATGTAATTAAGCACAAAGGTTGCCAAATGATACGTAAAACAGCATTGACCATCACTACATTCCGATAGGAATTCAGCTAGTTCATCTGCGAATCAGCTGTACGCTAACCTCATCGGTGGGCGTGATGTACTAGAACTACCCTATTCGGTTCTAGTAAGGTCTGACAGAACCCAAACCCTCGTGGAGAATCATCATTACATGCACTCGAATCCACAGAACTATTTCTGTGCGAATTCAGAGAAACAGAACCATATCTGTTTGAGTGCATAGCCATCATAAGAACAAAACATATTGTTCCTTATTGATCGGTATTGACTGTCAACATCATAAGATCAGAACCGTTGACCTGATTCTTATTGGTTGAACCAATAACAACCGAATTTGACTAATTAGGATATTAGCCCGTTGCTTTTATCCTAATCTAACATTGACCATAGGCTAGCAGGTCTGTCCTGTCACACCAGAGCCTGTGAAGCCATTGCCGCGCAAGTCTAGTAGTGCACTGAAACATCGAAAGTGCACTACATATATTAAACATAAAAACTGTGGAAGACGCGCGAGCACATCAGCGATATTTAAAATAACACTCGGATTGAGATCGCGCGGCATTGTCACTGGTTTTTATCACATAAAAATCCTGTATTGTGACACAAGTTCATACGATATTAATATTAGTGACTCATTCTTCATCAACTGAACCAGTGTTCACTGTTCAGTACACTAAAAGTGAGAAACCAATCATGATCTTTCAACAAATTTTCGCTATCAAACTAAACAAAATGAAAAAGGAACGGCTGGATTGTACTTTTGGGATCCGAACCCCTAATTGACCGGTGCAGTCCAGCCAAAAGAACCCTTCACCAACCGTTCAATCTGATTCTTCTTGATCATCTTCAAGAATCCGTGCTGCATATCCAGACGACGGCCGGGGGCGGCGGGGTCCATGATCAAGTTTTCTTCAGGCCGACGGTTAGCACCCACGGAAAACCGGATTTCACAGATTTTTTCCTCTTCGTTGTTTTACTGTTTTAATGAAACTTCTTCCCACCGTTTAATTGGTTGTTTATCATTCCAAATTCAGCTGATTTCTTGTAGATTTGATTTTTTCTTTTCGGTTTTTGAGTCATGCCAAGACTATTATAACAAGACAACCATTGTAGTTTTACTAATCCATGATAAAGATAAGGCATATTTTGGATTCATAACAACTTTTATTTTGGACTCAATTTGTGAGTGAGTGAGTGAGTGAGTGAGTGAGTGAGTGAGTGAGTGAGTGAGTGAGTGAGTGAGTGAGTGAGTGAGTGAGTGAGTGAGTGAGTGAGTGAGTGAGTGAGTGAGTGAGTGAGTGAGTGAGTGAGTGAGTGAGTGAGTGAGTGAGTGAGTGAGTGAGTGAGTGAGTGAGTGAGTGAGTGAGTGAGTGAGTGAGTGAGTGAGTGAGTGAGTGAGTGAGTGAGTGAGTGAGTGAGTGAGTGAGTGAGTGAGTGAGTGAGTGAGTGAGTGAGTGAGTGAGTGAGTGAGTGAGTGAGTGAGTGAGTGAGTGAGTGAGTGAGTGAGTGAGTGAGTGAGTGAGTGCGTGAGTGAGTGACTGAGGCAGATTTCCATAAGCTACCCTTTTTCATGTTCAAGTTTCTCAATTTGATCATATTCCTAAGCCTAAGCCTAATACGGAGCCAAAGTTCATTCCTAAGCCTAAGCCTAAGTTCCAAGCTCGGAACTAAGCCGAAGCCTTAATCTAATGGATTGAAGTTGAACAGCAAAATAAGAAAAAGGGTAGGGTATGGAGATTCTGTTAGGTAATTTCCCAACCCTACCCTTTTTTCATCTAGATTTAGAAGTATTTCGACCCGTATTTTTGACCAAAAATAAATACATAGCAGAAAGTTTTTTCTAAGCCTAAGCCTGATACAAAGGCATGTAAAAAAGCCAATGCCTAAGTCTGAATTGACTTAGAGAGCAGAAAATATACAAAAGAGAAAAGGGGTAGCTTTTGTAATTCTGCGTAACTGAGTGAGAGTGATTGAATACAAAATTTATAAATGAGTAACTGACTGATTGACTGACTGGCTTATTTATTTACTTACTGATCGACTGACAGGCTTACTGACTGATTGCAGAGGGACTTATGTACTGACTGAAAAGCTTACTGACTTACTGATGGACTGACTGACACACGTTGACTGACAGAATAAACGGAATAGAAGCAAAAAAAGTAATTATAAAACCGGAAATTTTCCTCTAAGTATATTTTGATAAAAATCTTTGCATGAAACAAGACTTTGTTCACAAAAACAATCAATTGGAATTTCGTGAGCAGCCTAGCAAACAAGCTCCCCGCCTTTGGCTCATGCGCCAAGGGCACTACATTCCGTGCTAGTTTTGTTACATATTTATGGGTATGAAACGTGAACACAGGGAAAAAAACAGATCGCAGTGGTTGTCGTTACCCCATAAATTGACTAGAGTTGTACATCCCGTTTCTTAAATTTTAGGAAAAATAAACTTATACAACACGTGAAACATTGAGCTCATCAAAGCACCGCATAAAAAAGTTCAGTGGTTGTCGTTACCCCGCTATTTGGGCAGAGTTTCGCCTCTGCTCACGCAAGAAGTTACAAAACAACATTTATATGCTTGATGAAACGTGAACTGTTTAAGGTCAACTGGAAAAGATTATAGTAGCAAGAACCAGCTGTCACTGATGTTTTTCCTCAGCCGGTTTGTTGGTATAGTCGAATTTTTTGTTTACGCTTTTTTTTGGGAGCTTTTCTTGTGTAAAAACTTTTTACTCACCCAGAAATTAGCGGTCGAAAGCCGCAGTATGGGTTGATGAAAAGGTTTTACACACAAAAAAGTTCCTAAAAAGAGTCATAATCACATTTTTAAGATTTTTTCTGTGTGTAAAACCTTTTCATCAACCCCAAATTGCTGCTTTCGACCGCCAACTTCTGGGTGAGGAAAAGGTTTTACACAAAAAAAGTTCACAAAAAAGGCGTAACCAAAAAATTCGACTATAGTGTAGTCACTGTGAACAATTGATAAATAACGCTGATTAAGTAAGATAAAGTCTTTGTTAAACTTATCTTAAACAGTTTTACCCGAAATAATGAAATAGTTAAACGAGTTTACTGCATCAAATAACTTATTACGACTTGTATGTCAGATTGTAAAAGCGACTGACTGACTGGTTGACTGACTAGTTGATTGACTGACTGACAGTCAGAAAGACTGACTGACGAACTGACTGACTGACT
>OZ038443.1:30948891-30978891 GCA_964036265.1 Daptonema setosum
GAATGAAGAGATTTCGTTCCGAAACCATTCCGGAATGAATTTGAAAATTTCGTTCCGTTTCGTTCGATAGCGATCACTGCCTATCGTGAGGTTGACTAAATGGATCGGCCACCTTTTATGCGAGCATTCCGCCTTTGAGCAACTTGTAACTTCTCTGTTCAGCGGCCTTTGGGTGAAAAGGTCGGGGTTTATTGTATGACTATCCGTCGAATGAGTGATAGGACCATTTTTCATGCACGACGTTTTTGATGGCTTCATCACTGGGTCTGACCCATGAAAATAATGATTCAGTTCACATCGAAAGACTAATAGTTATTGTTTTGCATCACTTTTTTCATGTTTATCAGTTAGACATCAGTCATCACATTACAATATTTTTCAGGATGAAATCCTCAAGGCCGCCGTGATGAAGTACGGCAAGAACCAGTGGAGTCGTATCGCCTCGTTGCTCCACCGAAAATCAGCCAAACAATGCAAGGTTAATTTTTCACCAATTTGTTAATCTAAGATTTTGCAGGATGTTGGGAAGTGGCGCATTATAACCGAATCTCGTCGTCCTAGAGTCCCCAAATAAATGACTCATCAACAGTTTTCCCGAAAGACTCAATTTCAATTTCCGTTCGTGCGTTCGACAGTAGTCTGATAATCTGTCAACCAGTGGTGGGCAGCCCCCAAAAACAGGGCGGGAGGGTGCCCTTGATCGATCGACCGTAAGAGAGATTTTCTGAATTGACCCATTGACCGTAACGGTACAAACTTAACAGAATTTACTGTCAAAATGACCTAAAATTACACGAAATCGCCTAAAAAACGATCAAAAATTAGTTGAAAACGTTTCAAGTTCAAAAAAATCGACCAAAATTTGGTCGAAAACGTTTCAAGTTTAGAAAAATCGACCAAAAATCGGTCGAAAACGTTTCAAGTTTTAAATTCAGTGTTCGTTGGATCGATTCGATGCACGATACGATGATTGATGTATGGTGCTGAATGAAATACTCAGTACTGAAATATCAACTAACACTGCGCGCCAACAGATACATTTCTGATACAAATCAGTTGGCTAAATGCTCAAGTTTCGACGCTGTGCGCCACTCAACTTGTCAGTTTTCAGATGTTTCTAATACAAATCTGCGAGTCTCAAAATGCTAAAATTTCGGCGCTGCGCGCCACTCAGCCTATCACTTTTCAGATACGTTTCTAATAAAAATCAGCGGGCTTCAGATGGCAAAATTTCGGAGCTGCGCAGCACTCAGCCTGTCAGTTTTCAGATACGTTTCTAATACAAATCAGCGCGCTTCAAATGCTAAAATTTCGGCGCTGCGCGCCAGTCAGCCTGTCAGTTTCCAGATATGTTTCTTATACAAATAGGCGGGCTTCAAAATGCTTAAGTTTCGACTCTGTGCACAACTCAGCCTGTCAGTTTTCAGATACGTTTCTAATACAAATCAGCGCGCTTCAAATGCTAAAATTTCGGCGCTGCGCGCCAGTCAGCCTGTCAGTTTACAGATATGTTTCTAATACAAATCAGCGCACTTCGAATGCTAAAATTTCGGCGCTGCGCGCCACTCAGCCTGTCAGTTTTCAGATATGTTTCAATACAAATCAGCGAGCTTTAAATGCTAAAATTTCGGCGCTGCGCGTCAGTCAGCCTGTCAGTTTTCAGATATGTTTCTTATACAAATCGGCGGGCTTCAAAATGCTCAAGTTTTGACGCTGTGCGCCACTCCGCCTGTCAGTTTTCAGATACGTTTCTAATACTAATCAACGGGCTTCAAAATGCAAAAAAATTCAGCGCTACGCGCCACTCAGCCTGTCAGGTTTCAGATATGTTTCTAATACAAATCAGCGGGCTTCAAAATTTCGGCTCTGCGCGCACTCAGTCTGTCAATTTTCTGTTATGTTTCTTGTACAAATCAGCGGCTTTCAAAATGCCAAAATTTCGGTCATTATTTCAAGTCATTACTGATGTTTTTGAGTAAAAAATTCGACTTCATTTAATGTTGACCGTCATGCCCCCCCAAAAATCGAAAACCGGGAGGGTGCCTGACCGTAAGACCGATTTTTGAAAAAGTGTATGACCGTAACGCCATTTTGGCCAAATTCGCTGTCCACCACTGATGTCAACAACCATAGTTTTTTTCCTCGAATAGGACTTATATCATGAAAATTTTTTAAACAATCATCTTTGATGTTTCAGGCGCGCTGGATGGAATGGCTGGATCCGGGCATCAAGAAGACGGAGTGGTCCAGGGAAGAGGATGAGAAACTGCTCCATCTGGCCAAGTTGATGCCGACGCAGTGGCGTACGATCGCTCCGATTGTCGGGCGTACATCCTCGCAGTGTCTGGAGCGATATGAGCAATTGCTGTTGGTTTTATTTGTTTTTTATTTTCATTTATGGATTTATCCTCACTTCAAAGCCATATATAAAGAATGGATTGTGGACTAGAAGAAAAAAAATTATTTAAGTTCACAAGAATCGAATTGAAAGTTGTTGTTGTTATGGTGGTCATTCGAAGTGTTGACTCACAAGCCGTCAGTCAGTTGGGCTGCGCGCATCGGGGGCGCATCAGTTCTTTGGCGTTTTCCACTGGTAGAATTAGTCCTCTAAGGTGTACGTAAAGGTAAAATGGCCCCTCTTTGACGAAATTCCTCTCCCTTTGGGGATTTAGCTCGTAGGCCAGTGGTCAGATCTGTGCCATTATTCCAAAAAGTTATTATTTTTAAGTTATCCATTATTCCGGGTAATTCCACTTTTCCCACCCTAAAATCAAAACGTATTTCAGTGACGATGCGCAGCGCAAAAGTGAAGCAGCCGACGAGGGTCTCGAAGACCCGCGCAAGCTCAAACCCGGCGAGATCGACCCGAATCCGGAGACGAAACCGGCCCGACCCGACCCGATTGATATGGATGAAGATGGTCGGTTCCATTTTGTCATTTTAACTGTGATTGAAATCTTTATTATCCGGCAAAGTAACAATGTTGGACTAAACAGTACTCAGTTCATTTTCTCCATTTTAACTGGGATTTAAAACTATATCATCCGGGAAATTAACCATGTCTGAATTTATTTCCAACTGAATGGAAGTATTGCCATTATTTCACGATTTCAAGAAGTTTTGACCTGATTTCTGCAGGGTTTGACGAATTAAAAGACTGAAAAATATAAGACGCTATCATCAAAAAAGTCCTGTATCCCCGGCTTGTTTCAGAGATCGAAATGTTGTCCGAGGCGCGTGCCCGTCTGGCTAATACGCAGGGTAAGAAGGCCAAACGTAAAGCTCGTGAAAAGCAGTTGGAAGAAGCGCGGCGCTTGGCCTCGTTGCAGGTTAGATATAGCCGATCCGGGGTTTCTTGCTAGCCAAAAACTTTTTGGCGCGCTGTTTAAATTCAAATATGCGTTTGGTGCGCTTTCAATTTTTTTTTGAAATAAAATTGTCTTTTATCCATGACATTTGGACAGCATACAAAAACGGCGCACAATTCATTGCATAGGTGCCGGTAACCGGCTCACAGAATTATTTTTTGATAACAAGAAACCCTGGATAGGCTAACCAGTGTACGGACTTTGGGCATAAAATAGAAAAGCTATGGGAATTCTGTTCATTTAACACCCAGAAACTTATCAGGGACAAAAAAGTAGCCTTTTAAAGGGATGTTTACTACCTTAAGTGTTTTTTACTTCATGCCTCGATAGGTTTTCGTTTAACAAACAAAATCAGGAACATAAAAAAACTATCCGTTTTTATAGGTATGTTTTCTCCCTTTGTTTTTTTTTCTTCTCAATTCTCGATAGGTTTATGTTTATTTATGTCTTTATTTGCAGAAAAAGCGCGAGATGCGAGCGGCCGGTCTGCGCAGTGGTGGTGGCACGTTTAGAGTGAAGAAAGGTGGGATTTACTTATTATTACCATGAATGTTTATTCAAGGTTTCTTCCTTTTTTGTGGTTTGTTGAGGTTTGTTCATGAAAGTTTTGTGGTCATGGATTGACATAATTATCCATTTATAACCTTCAGTGATCGGAATCAAATTCTAACGTCATATACAGCTAAGACAGTGTATATCAAATAAAACAATAGGGCCACAGCCAATAATTACACAGGACTTCGGAAGATAATCAATCGTGTAATTTGCCAAATTCAGGTCGAATTGACTACAACGCGGAGATTCCGTTTGAGAAGCACATTCCGGCTGGATTCCACGATCCCGACGCTGATACGTTTGAGAAGGAGCGTTTCCAACGGCAGACCCGAGAGCAAATCGACGGCGAAAGACGTGATAAAAAAGAGGCGGTTGGTGAATCAACTAAAAAATATGTAATGATGTGTTTTTGTTTTCACTGACAATAATGAAAAAAAATATGTTCTTAAAAATATGGAAATTTGAAATTAGTTTTTTTGCAGCTCGAACGCAAAAAAGACAAATCAACGCTGAGGAAACGGCGCGAGGAGGAGGGCCCGGATTCGATCTTCAACAAGACGCAAGAGAAGAAACGCAGTAAACTGGTGCTGCCGGCACCTCAGATTGACGATAAGGAACTGGAACAGGTTGGGGACGGTGGAGTGGATTAAGGTCGGGACTTGAAAACCAGGGGTTGTTGGTTCAATTCTCGGTTTAGGATCATTTGACTTTGGCTAGTAATTACGTACACTTTCTTAATAGACCATATGTGGGCCGGAAATTTTGGCTTTTAAAAGGGGGGGGGGGTGGTAGGGTAGCCGCCATAAATCTCCGCTTACCCCTCCCACCCCGGGGGGTTGTATCAGGTAAAAAAAAAGGAAAAGAATAGGAAGAGTCGATGGAACAAAAAACCGTAACTAGAAAATTTTTGAAATTCTGACCGTATATATGTGAAATCTCATTCAAGATCGTGAAAATTGGTCGCGCGTCGGAGATGGCCCGTGAGACGGCGGAAGCGGATGCGGACGACGCCACCAGTACGTTGTTGTCGGATTATTCATTCACACCGGGCGCCCAGGCTGGCGCCACGCCTCGCACCCCGCACACCGGCAAGGATACCATACAACAGGTGGGCGTGAGACTTTGGAATCATACCAACAAAAAACACGAATTTTTTATCCCACGAAATTTAAGATTCCTTCCTTTGCCTTGAAATCTCGAGTTTTTTCTGTTCGAATGTCTTTGTTATTTTGGTGTTTAGCCCATCTTTTTCATGTCTTTACCATGGAGTTCCTTTTTGCAGGAAATCGCGACCATCGTTGCCCTGCAGAACGTTCAAACACCCCTGAAGGGTGGTGAAAACACACCGTTGATTGATGGTGGTGGTCATTTTGGTGGGATCACACCACAAACGGCCGCCGTTGAGACGCCCAATACCATACTCTCCACGCCGTTGCGTAGTGTCAGGTTGGACTTGAGGCTTAAAAAATTACACTAGAAATCCACTTCCTGAGCACCGTCGGATGAGATAATCCTTCAAAGGGAGGGGAATCCCGTTACAGAGGGGGGATAAGAAGTTTTGAGGTAATTTCAACTACACCTTAAGGAACAAATTTTCAAAACGCCAATGAGGGGAATTCCACTTATCCGTCCTCTTCTCATCCGCTAGTGCTCCTGAGTTACTTGGAATCACCTTCTTTTAGTGGTTTTTAGAACAATTTCTGATTTGAAAATAATCGATAATTATATTCACTTATTTTTTACCCCCAGAGCAACGCGTTAGGGTCTGTGTCTACTACCCAGCCGGGTTTCGAAATTAAAATGCGAAGCCCGAATACTAACCACTAAACTCTTCTCTGACATGCGACAAAATAGCACACCCAAAAATCTGTCAATAAATTACTTGCATTTATTCATTGATTTCAGAAACGTGCCTGATTCTTTTATTGATTTCAGAACCGTGGATGAATTTAGTTTATTGATTTCAGAAGCATTTATTCATTGATTTCAGAAACGTGCCTGATTCTTTTATTGATTTCAGAACCGTGGATGAATTTAGTTTATTGATTTCAGAAACGTGCCAGATTTTTTCATTGATTTCAGAAACGTGGTGGATGAATTTGTTCATTGATTTCAGAAACGCTGACGGCAGTGCGACACCGGCCTCGTTGGCGGGTGGCAACTTCACGCCGGGAATGCGCACGCCGGGCTCACTAGTCGGTGGTGCCACACCCACGCCGTACAGGGACAAGATGGGCATCAATGTCGATGACGGGTTGGTTATTGATGAAATTGGTTTTCGATTCAAAAAAAGTTTCGATTATAGCTTGGTCGAAGTTTTGTTGTTATCAAAAATCAGTTTTGAGGACGGGTGTACAATGAATAAACGCAGTTGTCCAAATATTATGTGAATTAAATAAAATTAGAAAGCGCGCCAAAAAACAGGTTTGAATTTAAGCTGCGCGCCAAAGAGTTTTTGTCTGACAAGAAACCCTGAATAGGTTATAATATAAAAAAAATTATACATCCGGAACAGCAGGGATGGCAGATGGGCCGGGTTTTTTGGCCTCTTGAACATAAAAGCGTTTATGAACATAAAATTCACCACAATACCAAATGTTAAACAGTTCCAGCAGCCAAGTAGGACATTAATTGACCACGCAGCTCATTTGTGCCTGAAAATTTCAATTATTTCACAACAAAAACAGTTTTTTTCTTTTTTTACAAACTTTTCTGTTAGTCCTTCAACTAAAATAATTTCCAGTGGCGACAACACGGAGCTGAAATCGCGACTGTCGCACGGTCTGCGCGGGTTGCCGAAACCGAAGAATGACTACGAAATCGTCGTACCTGATGACGAATCGACGGTGGCCGACATGGATGTGGACCACGAGTGGGTGGAGGATGCGGCTGACGTACAGGCCAAGGTGGCGGCCGATAAACGATGGCAAGGTTGGGCTTATTTATATGTAAGTTTAACATGAGCATGGAATGGCATATAAAAATGGGCCGATTTTTTTATTTTTTTTTGTTTTTATATTTCATAGGAAGGAATTTTTTTCTTAATACGCACACCCAACCCAACGCAACGCAATCCATCATAACCATCACCACGCACGACTTCAATTGATATCACATTTCATGATACATTACTTGTGCTGTGCCTGGAAATTTCCACAAAAATATAAATTGTTTTTCTTTTCTCTTTTATTATTCTTTTTTTTCATGTCAAACCATGAACATGAGTTATTTTTAATCTAATTTGCAGTTTCAAAGTGGACTTGGTGTTTGGAGTTTTAACTCTAGTAGCTCAAGTGGTAACAACTGAGAGGTTAGGTTAGCCTGCTGGATATATGGATTATATGACGTTCACGACATTTTAGACAAGGTTGGGCCGGGTATTTTGACGTTTTGGGCGAGGGGGGGGGGGTAGCCCACAAAAATCTCATCTTACCACCCTCCCCAGTCCGAAAAGAGGTGGGATAGAAAAAAGACTTTTCGCAATTACAGAAAATTGCTTATTGCATGGTATAAACATCACGTGAACCTGCTTTTTTCAAGTTTGAACCAAGAAAGTTGACTCAAAAAACGTATTTTATGCAGAAAAAAATCTGACAGCAAATTTTTTTAACAAATGAGCTTAAAATTTAGTTTTTTTAAAAGAAAAAACATGTTTTGAGGCTGATCTTTCGAAAATTTCGGGTCGGGGTAGGCTACCCGCCGACCCTGAAAAGTGGGTGAGGGAACCCCCCCCCTCCCAGCGGCCCACCATTTGACCCATGTATAAAAATTTCGGTGAGCAAGTTTCCAATCGTTTCACGGAATAAATAGCTATCTTTCTCGTCCTTTTTATCCCAATAAACTAAGAAAACTTGAGTGATTTTCGCACATTCTGAAGGACCGAGCTGAACGTTATGATGCCCGATTCTAATGATATACAAAGACGATGAATGTTTATTTGATATTAACTCCATAATCTATAATCTCAATTTAATATCACGTCTTTGCCTTTTTGGTGGGAGAAGCCGCGTGTTTATCCATAAACCGCGCTTCCAGTTGTTTTTTATAACCTGAGTTCCAGTTGAGCTCAGTGTTCATTGTTCACTTGTCGTCTTTTGACTCAACTCTTATGAAGTTGTGCTGTCAACTATGCGAGCTTGGGTCATCATATCTCCAATTAAAGTAACTAAACCAGCAATAGCTTACTATCTAGATGGGTTGGGCGTTTTTAAGAATTCTGAACACAAATTTATTATAACGATTGATAGACAGTTCATCACCAGAATAGCTGAAAAAATTCAGCTTCCTGGTGGGACTCGAACCCACGACCTTCACCTTAGTTGATTGATTTTTCCAGCCGAATCCGAGTTTCTGCGTCAGTCAACGAGTGTGCAACGGGAGCTGCCGCGACCACTGGACGTGAACGCGAATGTGTTGCGGAAGGGCGTGGAGAAAATGTCCGAGATGCAAAAGGTTGGGTCAGCTGAGTTGTAAGTTAATTGCCTCAGTTAAAAGTGATAAGCCTTACTTTTGAGCAGTAATCGAGAAGATATTCCAGGTAAACATACAGAGTAATTGTAAATAAGTCCAACTTGATCATTGAGTTCAAAATTTGGAAAATAATGAAAACATGAAAAAATAAACGGAATTTTTTTTATAATGGTGAAGTACAGGGGTCAACAATGGCTGGGTCTGGCTGGGTCTGGCTAGGTCTGGGTGCGAGCTGCGAGCAAGGATTTCGGTGGAGTGCGAGCAGATGGGGGAAGGAAAGAAAAAGAAAGAAAGGGAAAGGAGAGAAGAAAAGAAGAAAAAAAGAAAAGAGAGAAAGAAAATTTTTCTTCCGAATTTCAAACATTCGGGTTCGATCGGGCGAGCGCAAAATTGTGCGAGCACAAAATTGTGCAACTAACATACACTTGAATAATTTGAACTGATCAACTGGCGCGCGCACTTTGAAACGGTTCCGTATCATCGCAACCCAAACCTTAATATACAGTAGTAGCTCGGTGAGTAAGAGCAGCTCATATTTTCTATTGTAATTTTAGTGTTATTCACTACATAATTTATGCTCGCACGTCTGACATCTTTCTTGAGTCAGCGTTTAACTGAAGCCAAAATTGTTAGTTGTTCTTCAATAAAATTTCCAATAGCCTTCTAATAGCCTGCCGCTTTTCAGCTATGTTTCTACAAAACAGTGGGCTTCAAAACGCAAAAATTGTGGCGCTGAGCGCCGCTCAGCCTGTCAATTTTCAGACATGTCTTTAATACAAATCAGCGGGCATTAAAACGCTGAAAGTTTGGCGCTGCGCACCACTCAGGCAGTTAGTTTTCAGAGGTGTTTCTAATACAAACAAGTGGTATTTAAATTTCAGAAATTTCGGTGCTTCGCGGCACTCAGCCTGCCACTTTTTAGATATGTTTCTAATACAAAACAGTGGGCTTAAGAATGCAGAAATTATGGCGCTGCGCGACGCTCAGCCTGCAATTTTCAGACATGTCTCTAATAAAAATCAGCGGGCTTTAAAACGCTGAAAGTTTGGCGCTGCGCGCCACTCAGGCATTCAATTTCCAGATGTGTTTCTAATAAAAACGAGGGGTTTTTAAACTTCAGAAATTTCGGTGCTTCGCGGCACTCAGCCTGCCACTTTTCAGTTATGTTTCTAATAAAAAACAGTGGGCTTCAAAATGCAGAAATTATGGCGCTACGCGACGCTCAGCCTGCAATTTTTTAGACATGTCTCTAATACAAATCAGCGGGCATTAAAACGCTGAAAGTTTGGCGCTGCGCACCACTCAGGCAGTCAGTTTCCAGATGTGTTTCTAATACAAACCAGGGGTCTTTAAATTTCAGAAATTTTGGCGCTGCGCGCCGCTCAGCCTGCTACATTTCAGGCAAGTCTCTAATACAAATCAGCGGGCTTTAAAAAGCTGAATGTTTGGTGCTGCGCGCCACTTAGCCTGCCAGTTTTCAGATAAGATTCTTATTTAAATATCAACCTAGGTGACAATATCAACTACTAAGTTAATAATTCATTGTTTTATCACGATTTCTCCAGTATAACGCAAGAAAACCAGCAGATGGAGTATATGCGTGAATTTGGGGTTGTTTTTTGCTAAAACTGATTTTTATGGCGTTTTGTGAGTTTGGGGTGCGAGCAGGCTTTTGAGACCCAGACCCAGCCAGAATCCAATCCATTGTTGACCCCTGGTGAAGTATTGGCTGAACTTGGATCGGCGCCGTTTAAACTTTAGCGTCTGGGCTGGGAGTTTTTCAAAAATGAAACATTTAATAGGCGTGTCCACTGGTACGGTTTGGCTTTGCACAGAAAATTTTGAAAAGGGATAAAATTAGCTGTCAATTTCGACCGCCTAGTGAATTGGTAAGCTACAGTCATGGCTCGATGTTTCTCCAGTCGTCCATACTTGCCCCATTTTCGCAAGTGTTTAGAATGTCGTGAGAAGTTGAAAACATTATCACCATCATCAAATAAATTTTCACTGAAGTTGAACGTCTGATCTACAAATTCACCAAGACCAAATACAATATAACTCGATTACAACGATTCATTGTCTTTCATTCCAGGCGCAAGAGTACATCAAACGCGAGATGGTCACGATGCTGCACCATGACGCTCTGGCCAACCCGACCGTGGCACAGCAGGGCTACGCCCCCGGCAGTAAGAAGTCATCGCTGCCTCACGGTCAACATGTCGTGAATCAGGATAAGCATGTCAAGTACCTGCAGCAGAATCAACTGGATGAGATTGATCAGGATGAGTTGAATTTGGTTGGTGTTGGCAGTGGCAGTGAATGAGTTCAAACGAACGAAACCGAAACGAAAAAATTGTCCCAAAACGGACAACCTTCGGAAAAAAAGAAAATCTGAAATTTTTGTTCGATTGGTTTTGAACGAAACTTTCAAATTTTCGTTTCGAACGGATCGAAACTTTTTTGAACCGAACCGAGCCTCTATAGACACATGAGCCGTATAGCTCACGTTTCATACATTCTTCATAATCGCCATTTCTGAAAAAATAACTCCTACTATTTAGCTTTTTTCCACTTGAGTTGCAAAACTTTTGCAGGCCAAGGAGATTATCGAATATGTGGAGGAGAAGGACATCGTCAAAGCCCTTATCTCCACCACCTTTTATTCTTCATAATCGCGATTTTTTTAAATACATTTTGCTCCATAACGCACACCCATTTCATATTTATAAAAAAAAATTAATTTCAGTTTTTTGCTTTTGTTTATTCAGTAAACTTTGGCTGACATTTCAAAACTTTTGCAGGCCAAGGAGCTGATCGAGCAGGAGAAGGACGTCGTCAAGGCGGGTATGGGTCATGGTGAGCTGTCCAAAGAGGCGTACTCCCAAGTGTGGGAGGAGTGCTACGCCCAGGTGCTCTACATTCCGTCACAGACCCGATACACTCGCGCTAGTATGGCCAATAAGAAGGACCGTATCGAGTCATATGAACACCAGCTGGAGGTTGGCATTACATCTTGGACTTCTCCATTAACTGAAGCCATAAGGCACCACTAATACCATATCAGAATGGTGTTTTCGTAGTGGCCAGAGAGTTGAATAAACTGACGGGCAATGGCAGAAACCCCAGAGCAACGCGTCAGGAACTGTGTCTCAAGTCAGGTTTCTAACTTGGGGCCGCCGGTTTTCGAGGCCGGCGCCCTACGCACTAGACTAGACAGGCGACATCAGGGATTTACGATTTAAAAAGCTGTGTAAAGTGAAAAAGATTCGTAACTTATGTTGTAGTTAGTGGAATGATTGGGATTCGTTTTGCGAAATTTCATTTCACGACCAATCCGGAATAGAAAATAAGTTACATTTTTTGTTGTTGATCGCATGTTTGCCCTATTTGTTTCATCCTGAGTTTAACATGGAGTGGTCATTAGTGGAATTGGAGTTATTCATTCCGTGGTCTCACCGTACGGTTGGAGTAAAAATTTGGTTATGTAAAGTACGAGTGAAAGTGTGAGTTTGAAAACATGGGTGAAATGGGATTATGTAAATTATTTGTGAAAATCTGAGTATGCAAAATTTTTGAATGTGTACTTTTGCCGTCCTATTTCAACCTCGACTTATCTTTTCAGACCAACCGCAATCACATGTCCAAAGAGGCGAAGAAAGCCATGAAAGTGGAGAAGCGCTTGAAGATCTTGCTCGGCGGTTATCAGGTTGGCTGACGTTTTTTATTATAATTTTTCAATTATCAGCAGGTAAAAAATAACATAATATAACAGCAATAAAGCAATATCAATTTTGGGTCCTCAAGTTTCGATTTTTCTGTTTCAAGTGGACACGTAAACATGTTATGTAATCAGCTACTGTTCGAGAAATGATCGTACCAGTTCTAAAATGAATTAGCAGTCATTACATTTTTCAAGTATTTTCAAAATTGAAATTTTTTTCGTAATAAAAAAATATTCAATGTGTTTTTAGAATCGTTCGTCGATGATCATAAAGCAGACGGAGGAGCTGTTCGATCAGCTGGAGACCGCCAAGATTGATCTGAGTACGTTTCAGCGACTACGTGATCACGAAGCGCAAGTCATTCCAAAACGTCTTGAGGTTAGCTATCCTGTTAAACACCATGGATTGACATTTCAAAAAAAGCAAGATCATGACATTTTCAGACACAAATGAGCTGCATGACCAATTTATGACTTACTTGGCTGCTGGAACTGTTTTATATTTGGTATTGTGGTGAACAAAAAGGATTTACCATATAAAAAGGGTCACTTAAACCCACCGAAAATCAAAATCATGTCACCGAATTTCACCTCACCGAATTTAAGTCACCGAATGTTAACCCACCGAAAATCAGCTCACCGAATGGGTCACTGACCGAATGGTCAGCTCACCAAAAATTTAGTTCAATTCAAAGTTTACGGCAGAGTATAATAGTAAATATTAAAAAAAATTCCCTCCCTTTGCAGACTTTAACGGAAGAAGTGTCGCGTCAAGTGGACCGAGAGCGCGAGCTCCAACAGAAGTACGACGCGCTGCGGTTCGAATTTGAGGAGAAGTTGACGAGACTGGAGACGGAGCGACGACGCGAGGCCGCCACCATCTCATCGGCTCCGGTGAAATACGAAGAACCGACGAAAAGTGAATCGACCACCGCAGCTGTGACAACGTCTTGAGTTTTTTTCCAATGTCTTTCGTATATGGCCGACGAGCGAATTTCCCAAAGGGAGGGGAATTTTGTTCAAAGAAGAGAGAATTCACAGTTTTCAAATCATTTGGCCTACACCTTAGAGAACAATTTCTATTTTTTGAAACCGCCGAAGATAGGGGAATTTCCAGTTTTCCCTCCCCTTCTCGTCCGCTATTGTATGGTGGTCAGCAATGGCGGTTGGCGGACGAGCGAATTTTCCAAATGGATGGGAATTTTGTTCAAAGAGTGGGGAATTGGCAGAAATTGTGTCATTTTGCCTACACCTTAGGGAACAAATACAATTTTTTGAAACTGCCAAAGAGGGGGAATTTCCAGTTTTCCCTCCCCTTCTCGTCCGCTATTGTATGGTCGTCAGCAGTGGCGGACGAGTGAATTTCCCAAAGGGATGGGAATTTTGTTCAAAGAGTGGGGAATTGGCAGAAATTGTGTCATTTTGCCTACACCTTAGGGAACAAATTCTACTTTTTGAAATAGTCAAAGAGGGGTAATTCCCAGTTTTCCCCGCCCTTCTCGTCCGCTAGTGGGTCAGAGTATCTGGTTACTATAACTATTTTTGTGGATTTCTTGTGGATAATGATACCGAAAAGAAGTTGAAAGTTATTAGTAAATAGAAGTCTCTGAGATGCGTTCGCTCTTGGGAAAGATCAGATGAATGCAATGGCGGACTTTCAAAATTTTGTCTCCGTAATAATTGCGGTTGTTATATGCTTTTTGTTTATCTCATTTTTATCGTTGTTTGATATACATACTGACCGTTTTTGTATCCCAATTCGTTGTTTTTGCCGGTTTAGATGAGAAAAAATGGTGACGATATGACACACAAGTTTTTCGGCTCCGAAATATTTCTACGTTGTTTTAGAAATCTTTTCGCATCATAATCCTCTAAGTACGGCTGTCATGTATCACCATTTTCATGTTTGTCTAATTTTTATAGTTTTCACCCCCAATTACGTGTTCAATTATCGCTGGTGATCTGTTTAAGATAACATGGTGAATTATATCACAACTTATGGAATGTTCTGTCGCTTTTAAGGGTGCTTTCAGAGTAGAATGGACAGTGGGAAAGGAAAGTAAAATGAAAATGAAAAGGGTAATTAAACTGTAAAACATTGCATGGAAGAAAAGTTCCCATAATTGAAATAGAGGTTTTCACTCAAATGTTTACAAATTAATGACCTTTTTCCTTTTCATTTTGCTCTTCTTTTTACTTTACATTTTACTCTGAAAGCACTCTAAGCGTAAAATTACCGTATGAGATGAATAAATATATTTCCTTGGTAAATCTTGGTCGGATGGTATAAAGAGCCGGTCTGAACAATGCACACGAGTTTGTGAGTCAGTTGATGAGTGAGTTAGTGTATGTGAGTGAGTGAGTTTGTGAGTCAGTTTATGAGTGAGTTAGTGTATGTGTGGTGAGTGAATGCGTGAGGAGTGAGTTAGTGTGTGTTAGTGAGTGAGTTCGTGCGTGATGAGAGTGTTCGGAATGAATGAGTGAGTAGATGTGAAAATTTTGTGCATATGTGGGAGTGAGTAAGTGAGTTTGTGCATGTGTTACTTGTGTTGTGAGTGAGTGAAAGAGTGCATGTGTTGGGTTAATGTATTATATGTAAGTGTGAGGAATGAGTCCGTGTATGTGTGAGTGAATGATTGTATGTGCGATAATTAGTCTACTTAACACAAATCGATCGGGTGCGCATATTTCCAAAACCCAGAACTTTTCCTAGAACTTCTCCCATACACGAAATTTTTTATTCGCATACTAAGGTGGGTAATAACCAAAATACCATCGCTGCGCGAGCCTAACCAGCCTTACGATAGGTAATCGGGGGTTAACTGACAGTAAAACTTCATATGGAACAAAATTTTGGTGACCGAAAATTTTGGCGTCTAGTAAAAATTCTAGAAAATTTTTTGGGTTTTGTAATTTTGCATCGGGTGCACGCCCCCCCCCGTTCATTCATTCACGTCACTTTTAGTTCACTCATCCTTTCACTCACACTCCTTCTTTCTCTCATCTCATAATATTTTAACCACCACTCACTGACCAACTACTGCAAAAAGCGGTGATAACTTCCATGTATTAACATGGTTAACTAAAAAAAATCTGGTTAACTGAAAAATAACTTTAACTGAAAAAATACCTGATTGTCGAGGAGATTGTGAGGGAGATATGAATCTTGTGGTTGTAAGAAAAAACCGAAAATCGACTCACTAAAGCCACCACACAGTCTCTCCCTACAAAGCTGCTCGCCACGCAACTGGTTCGTTGTTATAAGGATATTGAAAATTATGAATGAGAATGTTTGTACAAGAAAAAAGGAAATTTTTTTTTGTACATTGGAAAAAACCTACGTTATATAAAAAAGAAGTCGAAAAGTGCACAAAGAGATTTCCAGTATCTCAATCACTCACTCAATCACTCACTCACTCACACACTCACTCAGTTCAAGCACTGACTCACTCACTCACTCACTTACTCACTCACTCATTCACTCACTAACTCACTCACATAACTACTCACTCTTTCACTCACTCACTAACTGTTTCAATCACTCACTCGCTAACTGATTCACTCACTCACTCACTCACTCACTCGCTCACTCACTCACTCACTCACTCACTCACTCACTCACTCACTCACTCGCTCACTCACTCACTCACTCACTCACTCACTCACTCACTCACTCACGCACTCACTCACTCGCTCACTCACTCACTCACTCACTCACTCACTCACTCGCTCACTCACTCACTCACTCACTCACTCGCTCACTCACTCACTCACTCACTCACTCACTCACTCACTCAGTGATCACGGTAAGAATATAAAATGGCGGTTAATGTAAGATCGACTAATACCTGCACCACTTTTTCCCCCACTTACCAATTACGTGTGACCTTTGGTTGGGCGAACTTCGAATCAGAGTCAACTTCAACATGCCTTCGGAAAACGCCCATGACCTTCATCATTAACCTCACATGGACCTTAACTTTAATTACGCGCAATTAAATTGAAAATTATCAAAATCTCACGCGCAATTAAAATTGACCCGTCAGAAAACCCTACAAAAGCAACTGGAAATCTCTCTTCAAATCACTGACTATCACTGACTCGACTCTGACTATCACTGTTCACGGACACTCAACGTCATCATGTCCGCTCTCGCCCTATATATCATGTCCGCTCTCGCCCCCCGGGGCCGGGACATCATCACGGAGCCCAAGAAGACCGTATACAACGCTGCCGCCTCCGAGACGAACACCTACAACATTCGCCTGACCAACAAAGGCGCGCATCGTTGGTGCAATCATTCAATGCAAATATTGCAATTTCATCGCATTTACACAATCCAGCAATGGATATGAAGATTTGCAGACTCCAATTGAATGGATATGTGAATTTGCACCATCCAGCAATGGATATGTAGATTTGCAGAGTCCAATGCAATGGATATGTAGATTTGCAGTCCAATGCAATGGATATGTAGATTTGCCGTCCAATGCAATGGATATGTAGATTTGCAGAGTCCAATGCAATGGATATGTAGATTTGCAGAGTCCAATGCAATGGATATGTAGATTTGCCATCCAATGCAATGAATATGTAGATTAGCAGAGTCCAATGCAATGAATATGTAGATTAGCAGAGTCCAATGCAATGAATATGTAGATTAGCAGAGTCCAATGCAATGAATATGTAGATCAGCAGAGTCCAATGCAATGAATATGTAGATTAGCAGAGTCCAATGCAATGAATATGTAGATTTGCCATCCAATGCAATGAATATGTAGATTAGCAGAGTCCAATGCAATGAATATGTAGATTAGCAGAGTCCAATGCAATGAATATGTAGATTAGCAGAGTCCAATGCAATGAATATGTAGATTAGCAGAGTCCAATGCAATGAATATGTAGATTAGCAGAGTCCAATGCAATGAATATGTAGATTAGCAGAGTCCAATGCAATTGGTGTGTTGATTTGCATAGTCCAATGCAATGGGTGTGTGGATTTGCAAAAGCCTATGCAATGGGTATTAATTGCATTAATTGCTTTTGCATTGTATTGATGGATTTTAATTGCATTAATTGCTTTTGCATTGTATTAATAGATATGTAGATTTGAGAACCCCAATGCAATGGATATGTAGATTTGCAAATTGCAATGGATTCGTAGATTCACAGTATTCACTCCAATGGATCTGACGAAGTACACATACAGTAATTGATATGTAGACTTACACAATCCAGCAATAGGTATGTATGTAGGTTTGCAGAACGCAACTGTAATGCAAATTTAGTTACAGTAAATCCATAGAAAATGGGTACGATTGGCTGATTCGGTGATATAACTGCTTGCTCACTCACTCACTCACTCACTCACAGGTATCGGCTGGGAGGTGACGACGACCAACATGCAGCGTATCAAGGTGTCACCACCCTGGGGTGTTCTGGATGCCAAGAAGGTTGACTATTTGACTAGCTGACTATTTCACTATTTGACTAATTGACTAGTTGACTATTTGATTTGTTGAATATTGTTCCGGATGCCCATGAGGTTGATTGTTTTTCTAAAGTTCTATTTGACTAATTGACTAGTTGACTATTTGACGTTGACTATTGTTCTGGATGCCAAGGAGGCGGATTATTTAACTAATGGACTATTTGACTAATGGACTGTTTGACTAATTGACTAGACTATTTGACTCATTTGACTATTTGGCTAGTTTCACAAACTACATGATGAAAGAATAGGTAGTAGTGACTGATGACAGTTTCATAATACGTTTGACTTTGGCTAGTTGAGTGTTTGTTTGATTATTTGTTCGACTATTTGACTATTTGTTTGACTATTTGCCAGACCATCATGTTGACGATGATGGTCTATCCGTTCGACTACGGCACGGCCGACACCAACAACGATCGTATCGTTCTCGAATGGCAGAAAGCCCCAGAAGGTTCCTTCATTCACTGATTCAATGACTCACTCATTCACTCACTCACTGACTTTCTCACTTACACACTTAATAATCATCACTCACTTACTCACTTACTCACTTACTCACCTACTCACTCTCTCACTAACTCACTGACTTACTCACTTACTCACTTACATTCTGCAACGACTTCGTTTGCTAGTCTTGTGTGTGAGTTATGTCTGTATAAATGTATGTATCTGACTGACTGATGTGTGACTGACTGAATGACTGTATGTATGTGTGTGAGTACGCGTGCACTTTACCGGGCTGCCCGAGAGGTGTTGCAGCGATGGTGGATCTTTCGGTAGGTAACGAGAGAGAGCAAGATATCTCAGGGATAATCAGGCTCTTTACAAGAAGCTATCCGTAACAGAAGTTGAGAGAAAGTATTTATTAAGATTAATACAAACAGATTTACAAGAGAATTACAAATAAGAGATGAGTCCGGGAACCTTGACAAGTATGATATGAACAAATGTAAACAGTAGTGAGCAACAAGTATCGATGTGTATAATCGCAATGTCTCCAAGCTAGCTGACTTCAGATTGCTAGTGGACTTCAGACTGATTCTACCGATCGACGATTCTTCTTTATATAGCTGGTGAGCGTGATGACGAGAACGTCCTGGAAGTATAAAAACAGTTGGTTTGTTGATAAGGAGGGGTGGCATGACAGTCACAAGTTCAGTCAACTGACCTGGGCTCATCTGAGATAAGCACACTTTACCTTTGGCTGACTCAGCTCCTTCCACTCTGTCCCTGACATGCAACATCGGCATATACGAACGGGCACAGATAAGGGAGTCCGGTCACCTGGTGTTCGATTACCTGTCAACGACTTGTAACATCGACAAGCAACAATGTTGAACAGATAACGATATGAGTGACAGTCAGTTGTTTGCATTAGAACGGTTTTTATAGAACTTTACAATACTGTTTATTTACATGAACGTTGGAACTACTTTTGATTGACGCTCGATCGTACTTGTTTACATAAGAATTTACAACATGCCTAGGGATTACGGTAGCAACCCCTGACACTCCCAGGGTCGCAAAATGAAACCGTCCTCGGTTTCGAGGGTGATGGTAGGGTTGTTTGTGGAAGGTAACGTGAGACAGAAAGAATGAATCTTAGTCATCCAGTCCGTTTAAGGAAATTGAAACTTTTCGCCATAAAACCAATAATTAAACGGCGGATTGGGTTGGAAGTTAACAGACTCGAAAAGATGTTTAATGTGTGAAGCTACAGAAAGATAAACTCCAAAAGGTACGGCAGCTTGAGTGGGAGGGTAATTTGGACTGAAAACTTGGTCAAGAAAATAATCAAGAATGTGGATGTGTCCAGGAGTTTTGTTATGTTCTTCATCTACCTTCTTGATAGCATGATATGCCAATCCTAGTTTTTTTTACTGATCTGGATTGTGAAGCACGATCATGATGGTGGCAGTGAATATGGTCACGAGCTTTATTAGCTTCAATCATAAATTCTTCTCGTAGTTTCCAAAATTCAATGGTATCTACCCAAGAAAATGTAAAAGACTGTACCTGATTATGTGCACAATCCGACGAGTTTGGGCAGATTGGTGGAATCTTGACAATAGCGAGCTTCTCAAGATCGTTCGGCAAGATCATTCTGCGCAACGTGATATTGGTCGCCATGGAATAACAAGCATCGATACTGGGCACAAACGGGTAGTGAGGCGCCATCAATGCAACTCGTTGAACTATGGTGTTAACGCCTCGCTCCTGTAATTCATTCCAAATTGAAGCGAAAAGAGTCCATTGAGGGTCATTAGAAAAGTGCATGTGTTGCCAATCAACCTTAATAACATCTAAACCTTGTTTACAAAAACATTCAAACTTGAAAAGTAGTTCCATTAACGGTTGTAAACGTGGCGAGAAACTTGGGAAGCGGTCAGTTGCACGGCAGTTAGAAGAGTACATCTCAACTGGGTTCGGTTGATGAGTACCATCAGTATTAGCAGTCAAAGTTAGCGGAGCATAGTGTTGGTGAAATTCTATCTCCGTATGTCCTTCAATCGGTCGGACATTTTTAATAAAGTCATCAAGATTTGAATCACTAGTATTTGCTAATCTATGATACATAGTCAAAAGTTCATCAAAGGGTATTGAAAGTTCGACTTGAAGCAACTGATTAACGACTGGAAGAAAATTTAGCACAAACATTTTATTCCAAGCTGAAGCCATGTTTAAAATTTTTGTTCTAAATTTTCTTATTCTGCAACGACTTCGTTTGCTAGTCTTGTGTGTGAGTTATGTCTGTATAAATGTATGTATCTGACTGACTGATGTGTGACTGACTGAATGACTGTATGTATGTGTGTGAGTACGCGTGCACTTTACCGGGCTGCCCGAGAGGTGTTGCAGCGATGGTGGATCTTTCGGTAGGTAACGAGAGAGAGCAAGATATCTCAGGGATAATCAGGCTCTTTACAAGAAGCTATCCGTAACAGAAGTTGAGAGAAAGTATTTATTAAGATTAATACAAACAGATTTACAAGAGAATTACAAATAAGAGATGAGTCCGGGAACCTTGACAAGTATGATATGAACAAATGTAAACAGTAGTGAGCAACAAGTATCGATGTGTATAATCGCAATGTCTCCAAGCTAGCTGACTTCAGATTGCTAGTGGACTTCAGACTGATTCTACCGATCGACGATTCTTCTTTATATAGCTGGTGAGCGTGATGACGAGAACGTCCTGGAAGTATAAAAACAGTTGGTTTGTTGATAAGGAGGGGTGGCATGACAGTCACAAGTTCAGTCAACTGACCTGGGCTCATCTGAGATAAGCACACTTTACCTTTGGCTGACTCAGCTCCTTCCACTCTGTCCCTGACATGCAACATCGGCATATACGAACGGGCACAGATAAGGGAGTCCGGTCACCTGGTGTTCGATTACCTGTCAACGACTTGTAACATCGACAAGCAACAATGTTGAACAGATAACGATATGAGTGACAGTCAGTTGTTTGCATTAGAACGGTTTTTATAGAACTTTACAATACTGTTTATTTACATGAACGTTGGAACTACTTTTGATTGACGCTCGATCGTACTTGTTTACATAAGAATTTACAACATGCCTAGGGATTACGGTAGCAACCCCTGACACACACTTATTACTCATCACTCACTAACTCACTCACTCACTCACTACTGTTATAACTATATAACGAATATAACGATTATCGATTATTATGATTGTAAGTTCTTCATTGATGATTATATTATTGATGATTATGATTGGTGATTATGATTGGTGATTATGATCAGGTAGCAAAGGTGATTCGAGTTGTGAAGTGAATACCGAATAGGGGAATGGGAATTGCTTATATAGGTTTCTATGTTGATATAAGTCACAAGCTGTTTGGTGGGAAAATCAACAAATGTTAAGATAGAATAAAACATAGGGCATATTAGCCATAACATTAAGACCGTGAGAATGAAAGGTATCAGTGAATCACATGTTGTTAGTTCACAATGTTAGGTGCGTTCACAATCTTCTTGTGGCAGTTAGTTGTGACACTGCCGCGCGACATGAAAGTAGGCACTGTAGCAGAGTACCAAACGCAAACAGTCCGATGATTGCACAAGTAACTGCCGCAATGATGGTGAGCATAGTATGCAGCCATTCCGTTTGAAACACAGAGCCAAGTGATGACCAATCAAAACCTCATCAACGATCCGTTGGTTGAAGTGTAGCATGACCGTTGTCTCGATACCAGTGGATGAGCATGGCACGGTGAACGTGTTGTGGCCACACGAAACATGAGCTATAGTGTACGAGTTGCTCGATCGGCAATGAACTGTTGTCGCGGCACCAGTGAGGCTGTCGTAGCTGCCTTCCATTCGAACCATACGGATGTCGCAGTTGTTGTTATTGGTCAGGAACTGCATTCTCACGTGTTCCATGTCCATTTGGGCTTCCACGTAGATTTCTTGTTGAAAGCGACCAATGACCGAGTTGTCTTCGTGTTGCAGGGAAATCGCTCCAGAGTTGATGGGTAGAACGGTTTCGGATTGGATGAACAAGTCGTCGATGTTCATGTGTGGACAGGCGCATGACACTGAGGATTGACGACCTTGACATTGGCAATTGTCCGGAGCCAGGAAGCAGTTGGTCAAGTTGGTGTTTTCGGCTGATGTTCGGTTTGGGCACTGAAGCATTCCGAGCTCTCCTGATAAAGGCATACCTGCTGGCGAGGTTGTAGTCATGATGGTACGTAATCCATCAGTGACGAAATTCGATTGTAATATTGGTAGAGCAGGCTCGGTTGCACTTATCAGTGAGAGTTTGATGTCTGTTCCTTCTGTTGGTGAGCCAGGGGATAGAGTGTAGCGTCTTGTTGTAACGTCTTCAGTTGACTGCGTGGACACTTCGAACTTAAATTCATACTTCCATGTAGGACATCTGAATACTTCATAAACAGGAGATGACGTTGGTATGGCGTTCAACCGATAGAACAAACAACCAGCTGAGCATAGACCACAGCCACAACCTAAACAACCGCATGACTCCATGCAGTAGCTGAAACCAAGTGTAGACGTTGATTGATCTTCTAGTTCGGGTATAATGGATTCTGTGGTCAGTTTTTCACAACGATCGGCTCGACAGCTTCCCATGAATGCACATCTTTTGATTGATGAGACTTTGTAGTCCATTGAACGTGACCAATAGAGTGATTGTTTGTTGCATCTTACCCATACATCAGTCAGTTTCAGCGTGACTTTACCAAGTGGCGTGTCGTCATCGTCCGTAATCACTATAGTTGACACTTCGCCTAGATTCAGGTTGAGACGAGCCGATTGACTGATTGAGCAGTTGAGTTCTCGGTTCTGTCGAGTACAGTCACGACTAGCAGACAGAAGGTGAACTTGCTGATGTTTGGCGATAACAGGATGGGCTAAGATAGCTATCACAATCAGCAGTGTCGGCGATAACGATTGTCGAAGTAGTGGTTGCGATCGATACGTTAGTCTAGTGGGCAGATGGGTTAGCTCAATTTCTTCTTCTCTTGGAAAATCATCGGGATTCGTCGAGTCACCCATCACGTGAGAAGACGCTTTGCTGCACTTGAGTAGGTTCCTTAGCCATGTTTGTAGAACGAAGTGTGGTTGACATCGTTTCACGATTAATTCGGTGGCTGCAAGGATGAGTGTGGTCGTTATGACTGTGCCACTGAAGAGAGCTATCCAGAGAGGCCAAGTGATGCACTGTGGGTTGGACCAGGCGGCAGTACACAATTGGCAGTTGATCAATTCGCAGTAGTCAACGGCTGGGCAGTTCAGCTTTTCTTGTTTGCATGAAAGACCGTTGTTCCAGTACGTCAGATTGACTTCATGTGAGATTATAGCCAGCTCAAGGGTAAGCGGTAGGTATGAGGTATGTTCCAATTTGTTAGTTTTCGCCAACTGTTTCTGGTAGCAGCTGCCTCCTGGGGGTGTTGCACAAATGTGAATAGTGTCTACTTCATCGGTTGCCGTAACGATGATTCCTCCCGGCGCACATTTAGATGAAATGGTACTGCAACTATGAACTGACTTGAACTCATAGAATTGCCGAGTTGATAGCCCCCATGTCTGAATGGGTATGTTGTTGCTATCATCGATGGTGAAGAAGGCTTTATGGTGATGTTTTCGGAAGCAGTAGACGTTGGCGGATGAACTGCAGACGTGGTGTGTACAGAAGTCAATGGTGCCTCCGAATTTGTATGAGAGTTGTTCCGAACTCTGCTGTGCTCTGTTGAGTTGATCAAACTTCATGAGTTCCACTTCTCCTTTGCGACCGTTCATCAGGCAACTGAATTTGTGATCTTCTTTGTCTTCGATCTTGATTGACATCGAGTTGACGTAATGTACGGAGCCGTCGCGTAAACTTATGGTGTTAAGCTGACGTTCCACTTGGTTATGAGAGCAGTTCGAGGATGGTTGATAAGAGCACACTTCAGTTGGCTTGACTGATTGTAGCAGATGACTTGCGTTTGGAAAAGGCATTCCGACGTCACCAGGTGGCCAAATACATTGATGGTTGGTCGGGCACTTGGAGCAGAGGCTGTTGCATCGACCATCTGCTGCAATGCTGGTGTGACCATGGCAAGTGGTTAGTTGACTGCAGAATCCGTATAGAGGATGTCTATAGATCACTCGGCCGATGGGTTGGCATTCTTCGACGAAAACGATGACTGGCGATACGAGAGAAGTCATAGGTTGCTCGCACTGACCAGCTACTCCAGGTAAGGTCGTGATGATAGTGATAGCAAGAGTCAGCCAAATGGTAAGGCCGACCTTGGGTCTTGGTTCTGACCTCAAACGAGCACGCATTTTGTCCCGTACGCTTTCC
Organism: Daptonema setosum; assembly: GCA_964036265.1. Taxonomy (NCBI): domain Eukaryota; kingdom Metazoa; phylum Nematoda; class Chromadorea; order Monhysterida; family Xyalidae; genus Daptonema; species Daptonema setosum. Next base: position 30,973,340 of record OZ038443.1, read on the forward strand.
AGTTTCTGTTTCAGGTAGGCGTGAGGCTGGCGGTGGTGTTCCAGGCAGTGTAATTCGAGCGTGGTGTAACAGCTTGACACAGGGCATCGAGATCCACTATAAGGACATTTGATGTTGGTTTGATCTTGAGAAATTCGATGAATTTCTTGCAATGGGTCGACACGTCTGTTCATCAACTTCTTGTTCCGATCCAACTGAAGTAGCAATCGATCTTCCATATCGAGTTGTATTTCTTCATGGAATGTTGTGGTCCATTTGGTTATAGACTGAGCCGATTTCTTCAGTAGTTGACCGGCGTCCGCGTTGGTAGAAGACGATGGGAAGGATTGCAAGGGCGAAGAAAAACCACGCTGTCGGCGTTGTGAAGGGTCCCTCACCGTTATTCCGGATTGCTTCAGTGCATGTTGAAACAGTTTAGCAGTTGGTCCGTTCTGAGGTTTGTCTGACCGTACAGGTTTTCGAGTTTTCTTCGTTTTCTCATCATCATGTTTTCTGCTCTGTGCCGGTTTGCGTGACGATGTGGAGTTGGATGACGGCAGGACCATGTAGTACATCAATAGGATGAATGGCCAGGGCCACGACTGAGCAACTGTCGATTTACCATAGATGGACGCGGCGCCAGGTTGAACGAACGTTACCAAAAGGATGACCAATACCGTGAGTAAGTTCTGTTTTAATCGTAAACGTGTACTTCGTTCTGACATGACATCTCGTTGATCGACTCGAAGGCTGACTTGCAGGAACGCAGACTGTAGATCTGATGCGATGGCGATGTTCATTAGTCGAAACATCATCAGCATGGTAATGACGAGTGGTAGACGAATCGGGCCTCGTAGCAGCTTTTCGTTCAAGCTTTTCGCCGTTTTGCGAGTTTTGCCAGATGGGTTGTAAACGATACGCACACTGGTGCTCTTCCCCGGCGTAATGACGGCCCGATGAGGATTCAGGTACACTGGACCATCTGGTTCTGCTGGTGCTTCCTCGATGACACCAGCTTCTAATTGGTCTTGTATCTTTTTCGTGTATTCTTTTGCCAGATCCGTGTTGGCTTTCAGCTTCTTGGCCAAAGATTCCAGACTTTTTCCCGCCAGGAAATGGTTGTCGTGAAGGTCATCGGAAGTTTCACGCCACGGCCAGGCCACGACGACTCGGTTTTCTTCTTCGTCGAAGCTCACGGTTTCGGCAAATTGACGTTCAGCTTCTGTGTCTTCTTCTGACTTCGAAGTTGGTTCTTCAATGCCGAGTAACTCCAGTGAACCGAAGTAGTCCTGGTCGACATCGAACTCAGTTCCGTCGGCTTGTGTAAGACTGAGGGCCGACATAGTCGATCGAGTGGGTTGTTCGACTTGACCAGCCAACACGTAGCCAAACTTCGTGGGTAGAGCCATTAAGCCGGAAGGAAGTTGAATCGGTCGTGACGGTTCGTAGAGTTTGGGTAGAACACCATTACCGATCAGCAACTGTGGTTGAAAGTTGTACGTCCGTTCCGTCACTTTATCGGCTAGGAGACTCGGTTCGCTGTCACCAGTATAGTTTTGCAAGTAGTCGCGATCGGCCGGTTTCAATAGACACGGTGACTGATTCGGAACGGCTATGACCTCCGTCGTGTTGCAGGTGACACTGATTGATGTGCCGTCGTCCAAAGCCACTTCTATTGATCCAATCATCGATCCGTCTAGTTTCACATCATGGCCACCCATTGAGTTGATAGTCTCGAGTGAACTGGGTACCATGTCCAGGTTGAGCTGTTTGGCAGTGCTGTAGGTCAGGAAGTTTCGTTGTGAACCTCCATCCAACAGTGCTTGAACTACCACTGACTTGTCGGGATCGGATGGGTTGTTGATGCGCACGCGGGCAGTACTCAAGACGGCATCTTCCCCAGTTACCATCATGCCGATGAACGGTCGATTTTCCGGCTGAATGACGGCTTCCGATGTTTCTGACGGGTTTGTCGTCACCATGTTGGTTTTCGTTGTGGTTCCGTCACGAAACTTCTCCGGACAGATGGCACTGTAGTGTCGGCCTAGTGCCTTACAGAAAAAACACGTCCTTTTCGCCGTTTCCGGACAGTTCTTGGCTAAGTGACCTGGTTTGACGCACAAGGTGCACAAGGATTTCTCGATCAGTCGTCGGCGACGGCTGGCCATTGTTGTGTAACTGCTGCATCGGTTGATGAAACGCTGGTAGTCACCGCGTTTACCATCGAATGATAACGGTGCAGCTCGTGGGTAGTTGACATGACCATATTGGCTAACTGGAGAAGGTGGGATCAGCAACGGGTTTGTTGGCTGCAGCACGTATGGTTGAGGTTGTTGACCTGTGACGGGTGCAAACGTGGAGGGCGGCATGGCGTATCCTCCCGGCTGAGCGGTCGGCGGCATGACGTATCCTGCCTGCGGAGCGGTGGGCGGCATGGCGTATCCTGCCTGTGAAGCGGTGGGCGGCATGGCGTATCCTGCCTGTGAAGCGGTGGGCGGCATGGCGTATCCTGCCTGTGAAGCGGTGGGCGGCATCGTTGATGGTGGCTGCCAGTACGCAGTTTGCAGGGTTGGTTGCTGGCCGACGCCTGTAGTTGCCATGTAGCCTGTAGAGACACTGGTTGTGTATCTTGATTGATACACCGGACCAGCGACAGGCCGGAGAACCACCGGAGGACCACCGGATGACAGTGCTGGGTTGACGACATGCTGAGCTGCCGATGTCGTGATGTATGCTGCTGCCCCTGACGACGGAACCACCGAAGTGAGCGAGCCAGACGCGACTACCGATGGGGTCGATCCGCCTGCTGGGATGCCGGTGATGTGAGATGGAGATGACATCAGCGTAACGGATGGAGCGCACAGCTGAGGTGACGGTACGCTGCCTTGCTGCAATGAGAAGAGTTGTGGCACAGTGGTAACCTGATCCGTTGTTGCTGCCTGATCCATTGGCTTGTCCGTTGCTGCGACTGGTGACGACACCTGAGCTGTGTCATCCCATGACAAGGAACTGACGGAAGGGCAAGGTTGACCAAAGTGGTTTACGTAATGATCGTTGCATTCGACGATGCGCACGGCTAGTTGTGCCAATACTTCCCTAGCATGGTCCAACTTCAGGAAGTAGCCCGATTCGGCTACCAAAACATATTTTTGTTGTTCGTCAGCCAATGACTGTTTGTCCGAGTCCTTTTGGCTTTGTTGGGCCGCTTGCTCTTGCTGTTCGATCACGGCTCTCCATTGTTCATCGAGGACTTGGAGACGTTCGACGGCATCGGCAAGCCTTTTCTTCCTGATGTCGGTGTTGTACATGTGTGCTCTAATGTCTTCATCGACCGATTGGCTGTTGGGGTCGAAAATCGGCGTAGCCAACTGTTGTTCGGCTGCCTGTGTCTGTTGTGAAACTTGGTTCACAGCAAGTGTGATTGTTCGTTTGATGTGTGGTGCCATTGTGAATTCACGGGATCAGTTGACACGTGGGGTCAGTTGACACGTGGGGTCAGTTGACACGTGAGGTCAGTTGACGCACCCGTGGGGTCAGTTGACACGTGGGGTCAGTTGACACGTGGGGTCAGTTGACACGTGGGGTCAGTTGACACGTGGGTCAGTTGACACGTGGGGTCAATTGACGCACCCTTGGGGTCAGTTGACGCACACTTGGGGTCAGTTGACACACACACGGGGTCAGTCGGGACCACCTGATGTGAGATACCGCGATGTCACCGATGACGCACGGGGTCACTTGACGCGAGAGACCGCCTGACACGATGCGGTGATGCGATGCGAGTCCTTGATTTGCCGAGGGTACCAAATGTTATAACTATATAACGAATATAACGATTATCGATTATTATGATTGTAAGTTCTTCATTGATGATTATATTATTGATGATTATGATTGGTGATTATGATTGGTGATTATGATCAGGTAGCAAAGGTGATTCGAGTTGTGAAGTGAATACCGAATAGGGGAATGGGAATTGCTTATATAGGTTTCTATGTTGATATAAGTCACAAGCTGTTTGGTGGGAAAATCAACAAATGTTAAGATAGAATAAAACATAGGGCATATTAGCCATAACATTAAGACCGTGAGAATGAAAGGTATCAGTGAATCACATGTTGTTAGTTCACAATGTTAGGTGCGTTCACAATCTTCTTGTGGCAGTTAGTTGTGACAACTACTCACTTACTCACTCACTCACTCACTCACTACTCACTACTCACTTACTTACTCACTTACTCACTCACAGGTTCCGCCATGCAATTCCGTCACGAGTGGTTAAAGGGTGACGCTGGTCGCAAGGTTCGCAAAATCCGTTTCAAGGATTTGGTAGCCGCAACCATTGTTGTTTGATATACATACATATGTACGTGTTTGTAATTTGTTGAATTCCGGTTTAGCAAAGGGAAATGGTGACGATATGACACAAGTTTTAACTGCGGGATATTTCTACATTGTTTTGGAAATCTCTTCGCATAATCCTCTAAGTACAGCTGTCATCTATCAACATTTTATGTTTGCTTAATTTCTATAGTTTTTACTCCCACTTACGTGTTGAATTATTGCTGGTGATCTGTTTAATATGACACAAATTATGGAATGTACTGTCGCTTGTACGGGTGCTTTCAGAGCAGAATGGACAGTAAAATGAAAAGGGTCATTAAAGTACTGTAAAACATTTCATGGAAGAAAAGTACCCATGAACCTCATGAAAAATAAAGGTTTTCACCCACAATTTTTTACTAATTAATTACCTTTTTCCTTTTCATTTTGCTCTCCTTTTTACTTTACATTTTACTCTGAAAGCACTCTAAGCGTAAAATTACCGTATGAGATGAATAAATATATTTCATTTGTTAATCTTGGTCGGATGGTATAAAGAGCCGGTCTGAACAATGCGCACGAATTTGTGAGTCAGTTGATGAGTAAGTTAGTGCATGTGTGTGTATGTGTTTGTGTGAATGAGTGAGTAAATGCGTGAGGACTGAGTTTGTGAGTGTTTGGAATGAATTAGTGAGTATATGTGAAAAGGAGTGCATATGTGGGGAGTGAGTGACTAAGTCAGCGCATGTGCAAGAAGTGAGTGTATGTGTCAATGAGTTAATGTTTTACGTGACTTTAGTCAACATTCGAATTTTTTATAAAAACTAGGGTAAACCCGTTGCTACGCAACTGAGTGTTAATTTTACAAAGATTATTTTTCAAACAAACCCATATATATCCAAAGTTAGCTTTGATATATGTACCATGGACCTGTATTATGCAACTCATGTCGACACAGTTTTAACATAAGTTATAATATACCAACTAATTTTATCACCCGTTTAAAATTACACGGGTCATAAGGTTTCTTAGTTTTAACTAAAACGGGTCGGGAAGTTGTTATAATTTATTGTTCGAATTCCGAGAATGCATACCATAGTAAGCATAGCTTTTCCTCAAAGACTGATACTAAACGATCAATTGTGCTGTATAGAGTAAACCCATTGCTACGGGTCATGTTTACAAAGCTCTACTATCCGATTTAGTCTCAGACAAAAATCATCGATTTATTTATTAGCTCCTCTTTAGCC
>OZ038443.1:30988215-31018215 GCA_964036265.1 Daptonema setosum
GTTTATAGATAATGCGGTGTTAACGATGGATGTTATCCGTTGTCAGTCAACCTTGTATCTGAGCATTTCCATCTGTGACTTTTTCTGTGCCGAGTCCAGTCGGATGATGAGTAGCAACGGCACCATATAAGTCAGGATCACATCACAGACACTCATCGTACGAACCCAACCTGGCGTTGACACTCGCCTGCAATCAATTAAGATACGTTCCGTGAAATTTTCGAGATTGTCCGGACCACGCTAAAAAATCGATGTTCTCCAAATCAACTCATATGTGGTCAACTTATACTCCAACATGTCCCAAAACTTTGGGTATGGTTAATTACGATGAATATTGTTTCCTATGGGAGATATGCCCTATCAAAATGAGGCAGGTCGGAGTAAAATTGCGTGTTTTTAATGTTTGACTTCCTTGACACTGTGCCATCGACTGGTGCGGAATACTGCTGCAATATATGACCGAATCTCTTTATCTATGTGTATATTGTCTGCTCCGTTCCCGTTTTCGGTTTAAAAATCGTGATAGAAAAAAAATTGTTGCGGAAAAGCTCGTCAGACGGGTCGTCAAAAAGACGGTTTTTTTCATTTTCTGAATTTTTATATTTGAAATAATGCGGATTACTAAAATTTTGAAGTTATTTCTAATGTCTATGTACACAGGCTTTATATAAATGGCAAAATAGAGGAAATAAAATAGTGGAAGCGCGTCGAAATTCGCAAAAAACCAAGAAAATGAAAAAAATTATACTACATATCACCATCTTGTTCGAGTGTGTTTGTTAGAAAAAGTGGAATGAATGGTGTTTTAGAACCTATTATAGGAGTGTAATAATACCCTATAACCGTTTTGCTTGAATTCACTTGAAACAGGAAAAATCCGATTTTTTGTGATTTTGTATGAAAAAGTGGGCCAAGATGCGACACCGCGCATTTTGACGGGCTGCCCTGAACGATATGGTCTAGCCATGCCAAAGATTACAGTATATTCGGAAAATACTTCATTACGCTTGTTTTAAGCTAAAACAAATTGATTTTGAAACTTTTTTCTTTTATGTAACAAGTTGTTGAAAAAAATACTTGCTAATAGAAATTAGAAAAATTCGATGTAGGATGACTTTTTTTACCGACAGGAGGAGTTTTCTGCCATTTTTTGTCTTGAGTAATCTTAGTTTGTATATAAATAACAACATATTACATAAAATTCCTTTTTTAAAATTATAAATTTTTTATTGGCAGAAAAATCGCTAAATTTCGTTTTTTTGCTAGATTGACACGTCAATACGTACGTCTGTAGCGAAAGATTGCCGTATCAAATGAATAAATTCCGTGGTTCTCATACGAATTTAGATTATAATCAGTATTCAGAATTTTATTAGTTAATTAATTTCATAACTTTTTCAAGAATTCTCACCAGTTTCTGGAAAACCATAATTTCATGCAGGCACTTCGTTGTACCATAATGAGTGCCGCTAAGATCACAACTCAAGTTTAGCCGGAGTTTTTGGGGCTTCAGATGGCGTGGGAGAGGGGAGGGGGGAGGGGAGTGGCTAGCCGACGAAAATCCCATCTTAATTTATCTTTGTTGATTGTGAAAAAGAGGCTTAACTTAATAATAGGTGACTCAACCATACGTTTGAAAAAAGTCATTGGTTCATGTTTCCCCTGGTTTAGCTGATATACATTTATGTAGCTACGCTACATAACTTACTACTGACTGTATCCGTCAAATAGCAAAATAACCGAAATTAAGTCTCAACAAATATCTACGTATATTTTTTGCAGATAACGTAAGATGTGATTTTCGTTGGCTAACCACTCCCCCTCCCCTTTCCCACGCCATCCGAAGCCCCAAAACCCCGGCTAAACTTGAGTTGTGATCTTAGCGGCACTCATTATGGTACAACGAAGTGCCTGCATGAAATTATGGTTTACCAGAAACTGGTGAGAACTCTTGAAAAAGTTATTAAATTAATTCTGAATACTGATTATAATCTAAATTCGTATGAGAACCACGGAATTTATTCATTTGATACGGCAATCTTTCGCTACAGACGTACGTATTGACGTGCCAATCTAGCAAAAAAAACGAAATTTAGCGTTTTTTTTCTGCCAATAAAAAATTTATCATTTAAAAAAGGGAATTTTATGTAATATGTTGTTATTTTTATACAAACTAAGATTACTCAAGACAAAAAATGGCAGAAAACTCCTGCCGGTAAAAAAGTCATCCTACATCGAATTTTTCTAATTTCTATTAGCAAGTATTTTTTTCAACAACTTGTTACAAAAGAGAAAAAAGTTTCAAAATCAATTTGTTTAGCTTAAAACAAGCGTAATGAAGTATATTTTCCGAATATACTGTAATCTTTGGCATGGCTAGACCATATCGTTCAGGGAAGCCCGTCAAAATGCGCGGTGTCGCATCTTGGCTCACTTTTTCATACAAAATCACAAAAAATCGGATTTTTTCTGTTTCAAGTGAATTCAAGCAAAACGGTTATAGGGTATTATTACACTCCTATATTAGGTTCTAAAACACCATTCATTCCACTTCCACTAACAAACACACTCGAACAAGATGATGATATGTAGTTTAAAGTTTTTTTTCATTTTCTTGGTTTTTGCGAATTTCGACGCGCTTCCACCATTTTATTTCCTCTATTTTCCCATTTATATAAAGCCTGTGTACATAGACATTAGAAATAACTTCAAAATTTTAGTAATCCGCATTATTTCAAATATAAAAATTCAGAAAATGATAAAATCCGTCTTTTTGACGACCCGTCTGACGAGCTTTTCCGTAACAAATTTTTTTCTATCACGATTTTTGAACCGAAAACGGGAACGGAGCAGACAATATACACATAGATAAAGAGATTTGGTCATATATTGCAGCAGTATTCCGCACCAGTCGATGGCACAGCGTCAAGTAAGTCAAACATTTAAAACACGCAATTTTACTCTGACCTGCCTCATTTTGATAGGGCATATCTCCCATAGGAAACAATATTCTTTGTAATTAACCATGCCAAAATTTTTTGGACATGTTGGGGTATAAGTTGACCACATATGAGCTGATTTGGAGAACATCGATTTTTTAGCGTGGTCCTGACATATCCGTAAAACCTCGAGTTTACTGTGGAGCGTAATCTTAAGTTAAAGTAATGCAATAACACGGAACTTAATCAGCTGAACCGAAAAAAACTGTTGGCAACCGAAAGAATACGTCATTTTTTATAATTTGTGATAAAGAATGTTTTAGGGCACGTTTATAGTTTTCCCTGGACTTTCCCGGGAAACGTGAGGTTTCACAATTTAACACGCTTTGCTATAGCAGCCACATTGGTCGCTGCTTATGACAACTGTTTCCTGGGAAAGTCCAGGGAAAGTCCAGGGAAGACTATAAACGTACCCTTAATACATATATGTAGACAGACGTTTGGTTCACACACTTTGTGACATAAAAGTGAAGACAATTACAGTAGTAAATTCATAAGAGTAAAAATTTTGGTATACTTAACTTTTTCAACAGTTCAGGTTTCATCAAAAGTATCTATAAGGTGGTATTGTTGATAATTATAGTATCATCAGCAAAATTACAAAACCCAGAAATTTTTCTAGAATTTTTACTAAACGCCAAAATTTTCTGTCACCAAAATTATATTCCATTTAAAGTTTTACTGTCCGTTAACCCCCGATTACCTATCGTAAAACAAGCGCGTTAGGCCCGCGCAGCGGTGGTATTTCAGTTATTACCCTAAACATAGATGGGAGAAATTCTATAAAAATTTCTGGGTTTTGGAAATATGCGTATCATCATGCGTGTCAGTGTCATACGTGAATCTATTGAAAAAAACGTAAGGAAAAAATGGAAATCTATTGAAAAAAACGTAAGGAAAAAGATGTAAATCTATTGAAAAAACGTAAGGAAAAATGTAAATCTATTGAAAAAACGTAAGGAAAAAAGGTAAATCTATTGAAAAACGTAATGAATAAAAACAGTGTAGTGCAAAAAACAAGCTGTTACAAACGTGATAACTGCTATTTACTGGTGAGTACCTAACGAATATCTGGATTGAAAAACCGTTGGGCATTTCTGTCTAGTCATCTCTCTCTTGGTGACAACTCATATTGTTGTTTATGATCAGTGATTGTCATTTGTAAAACGGATAACCTTTATTTCACCATTTGGTACTTGGTATCCTACTTTGTTATTATAGCGTAACAACTGAATAAATTGGATTTTTTTATTTGAATGACCTAATCCGACTTTGCATGCTCATATCTATAGAAATGAATAAAGAACAATTTATTTTAAAGAATGCAGAAAAAAGTGATGAAGCATATTAATAGAAAGAAATCAGCGCTGATGGAGTGTCGGAAAGCAAAACCTTTTTACAGTACACGGTTCATGAAAAGTATCTATTGGGTTGAAATATAATTAGTATCTACTTCGTTGATTCCCTCACAACTTTATTAAGGAAAATAAACACTTTGAAAGCTACTCTGACTCACTCACTGACTCACTCACTCAATCAAATTCTGATCAACCATTAATGTGCGCGATTTCTTTATAAGATGGAAAACATGTGAATTCACGTAAAACATTAATTCACCTAAAAACATTCACAAAAGCCTATAACCATTTTAAAATTTAAAAGAAGGATAAAAACTGATTGCTATGAGAAAGCATCAAACCATTTCCAGTATCAAACAAAAAAATTATGCGAAGTTATAAGAGAACCTGCCTCAGGAATTTTTTCTTAGTCCTCTTATTCAAAACGTAGTTTTATTGACAGCGCTGCAACATAATACAACTGAAAAAAATGTAATAAGACGATTATAAAATTTTTTTCAAAGTAAAAACCAGCGACAGCCAGAACAGTTTTCTGCAATAGTATCGATCTCACAGTTCAAGTTTCATCAGAAATATATGTTTTAGTTTTGACATGTTAGATGAAGCGGAGGCGAAACTCTACCGGATAAACGGGGTATGGTCGCTTAGCTCCGTTGGCGCAACAGCCTTAGCAGGGCAACTAGTTGTCTATACGATTTAAGCAAGAAATTTTCTTTTTTGATTAGTTTCCTTGATTTGCCTCTAAATGTTAACTAACGAAAGTATATATCGTTTTGATAAAATAACGGAAACAGAGTTATTTATTCAATACCTAACTCACTCACTCACTCACTCACTCACTCACGCAGAATTACAAAAGCTACCCTTTTCTCTTTTGTATATTTTCTCCTCTCTAAGTCAATTCAGACTTAGGCATTTTTTTGGAATTCAAATGGATCATACTTTTTTACATGCCTATGTATCAGGCTTAGGCTTAGAAATAACTTTCTGCTATGTATTTGCTTTGGCCTAAAAGACGGGTCGAAATACTTCTAAGTATAGATGAAAAAAGGGTAGGGTTGGGAAGTTACCTAGCAGAATCTCCATACCATAGCCTTTTTCTTATTTGTTGTTCAATTTAAAACCCATTCGATTAAGGTTCCGGCTTAGGCTTAGTTCCGAGCTTGGAACTTAGGCTTAGGCTTATGAACGAACTTTGGCTCCGTATTAGGCTTAGGCATTGGCATATGACCAATTTGAAAAACTTGAAGATGAAAAAAGGGTAGCTTATGGAAATCTGCCTCACTCACTCACTCACTCACTCTCTCTCTCCCTCATTCTTCAAGTCAATAAAATGAGTCGGTCGGTTAGTTGGTCAGTCGGTGAGTCGGGCAGTCAGTCAGCCAGAAAAACAGTCAGTCAGTCAGTCAGTCAGTCAGTCAGTCAGTCAGTCATTCAGTCAGTCAGACAGAAAAACAGTCAGTCTTTCATTCATTCATTCATTCATTCAGTCAGTCAGTCAGTCAGTCAGTCAGTCAGACAGACAGTCAGTCATTCAGTCATTCAGTTAATCATTCACTTAGTCATCAAATGGATCATACTTTCAGGCTTCCATGCATTCATCAGGTCAGTCAGTCACTTTATTATTGACAGGCTAATGTACGTACAATGTCGTGCAGCCAGATGCAATGGTGACAAAAACTCAACAATTGCTTTATCATCATGACGAAATCGTGCATGATGATTGCAGCTGGCTTTGAAGCCAGTTGCAATCTGTTGAACGAAGATGCGTTTCATACGTTTATCAGTCAGTCAGTCATTCAGTCAGTCAATCATTCACTTAGTCATCATCTAGTGGATCATACTTTCAGGCTTTCATGCATTCATCAGGTCAGTCAGTCAACTTGTTATTAGTTCTTAAGAAAGTCAGTCATTTTTCCAGCTGTGTCATTTGTATTGATCAAATCCAAAGAATCCCTTAACTTAGTTTATCGCTTTATGTGCAATTTGTTCAAAGAAAAAAAAAACAGCGACAGCCAGAACAGTTTTCAGCAAATCGATCTCACAGTTCGAGTTTCAAAAGAAATATATGTTTTACTTTCGTCAAGTTTGAGGATACTCAGACGGATTAACGGGGTAATGTTTTGGGTTAATGTTTAGAAACTCTAATTTGGAACCTTTTCAAAGAGCTAAGGCGGAACTCTGGCCAAATTATCCCACCCCTTATCTTTGACGTAAATCCCCAGTCTTTAAAGAACTTTGTAGCTCGTCCGCCAGTGATTATCAACGACTGATCATAACCGATCGAAACAAAAATGAGTTCATTATTCATTTCTGAAAAGACTATGACAACTATAACTGCAATAATTTTTTTTATTCGAGGTTATATAATGGATCAATGAACATAATAAAAGATCGGATAATTTGAACAATAAATGTAATGTAAAATGTAATTACAAAATGCAAAAGCATACATAGATGGCGCGACAAGTGAAGCATAGAAACGGTAAATATCACAAAAACGTTGTATATTGAGAGGTTTACTAGAAACTTGTTGGCAACAGAAACCCAATTTATATCAGCTTTTATCCCGATATGTAGGATGGCATTTTCCATTAAGACTTTTTGCTCATCCCAAGGTTTTTTTGTCAACCATTCAATAAGAAATGTGTTTTCAGGTCTAGTCAATGGAAAATTTAATAACTGATCCACATAACATATCATGAAGTTTATTCCAACCCAGAGCGGCGAATAAACTAGAAAAACATCCCGCACAAATTCGAATCACAAATGTTATGGATGGACTAAGGAAGTATTCACAGGGTACGTCATATCACACCAATATTAAGTTATTATAGGCCTCATAATTGAGTATAAGAAATGGTTTAAAACTGCGAGAACCCATGGCATGGCCAGAACCAGACTCTCAAGTAATGAATTTTCTGTGCCACGTTTTAGCCACATTTTAAAAGTTCTTATAACCAGATTCTCAAGTCCAGAACCGGATTCTCAAGCAATGATTTTTTGTGCCACGTTTTAGATTTTCTTATAACCATCTACGAGGCCTATACATAGGCAGTTGATTAATTTGGGTTCTCACTGATGAAATTCAATCTGAGGGAAAAACAGTTCGTGAGGGAAAACTCCATACATATTTTTCATTACATATGCCAATCAACTAACAACGTTCTTACCATATTTAACATTCTATAACATAACCAGAGTGACAGATTTATATTAGTGACCTAATTTATCTTAATATAAATAAGAGGTAGTACAATTTTGGTCCGTGTTCTATCAATCAATAAATCTAAGCGCGGCGATAGAAAACATACTTATGAGAAAGCACTTCACACCAGACATAAGAAACTGCATACAATGTGCATTTCTCGCCGTGAATACAAAACTTCGTTGCTTCGAACTACTCAACACAGAATTACAACTAACCAGAGGTGGCCCGCAGGGGGGGTTACCCCCACTTTTCAGGGTCGGCGGGTAGCCTACCCCTCCCCCCTAGACAAAAATTTAGGTCGCCTACCCCCTCCCCCCCTACTCGAAATTCTTGAGAAAATCGGCCTCAAAACCTCGATTTTGAGGCTAATTTTTCAAAATTTTCTGGCTGTGAGAATTTTTTTTCGAAGAAACACGTTTTCTGGGTCAATTTTCTTGGTTAAAACCTGAAAAAAGCGGTATATGTGATGTTTATACCTTATAATAGAAGAATTTTTTAGCAAAAACAAGAAAAAATAAGCGTTTTATGTGAATTTTTTTTCTACCCCCCCCCCCCCTTACCCGACCTTACTTCCCCCCCCCACTTTTCGGACAGGTCGGGTAAAATGGGTTTTTCTGTCGGCTACCCCCCCCCCCCCCCCCTCACCCCCTGCAAAACGTCAAAAAACCCGGCCCACCCCTGCAACTAACATTAGTATGAAATCACACAAAAAAGTAAGCATTTTCGACCAGCAAAATCTCGCGGAAAATATCAATGAAAAAATAGAAATATAGTAGATTTCTGAACCGGATATACCCAAATGTTGGATGATGTGACCCGGCAAGGAATTAGGAAACTCAGATCAAACATCAAATAATAAAAAAATCACACCAAAGCATTTCTAAAGTAACCGCAACAAAATCTGCTTCTCCACATACTTGAAATAATATATTCAGCGAATATATGAAAACCACTAGAAAACTCATATTTTCCGTTAAATTATTATCGATTGCATGCTGACCAGTGACCAAAAAGAAATTCCAGCAATTATTGTCACTAATTTTGTAAGAAAAAATTCCGGGGTTATCACTGAAACTTTGGAAAAAATATATAATCTGTCGTTCTTTGGTAAGCATGCATGAATTTGCAAGTTTTTAAATAAGAAAATAAGACATACTATAAATATGAAATTCAAACGGTTACTGAGCGGCATAATAAAGTGTAAGTGTAGTTTTATTATAGTTTATAATAATTTAATTTTGATACAACAAACAACAAAAACAGTGTATTTGACACAAAAAAAGTTATCCAGTTTTTTCACTTTTGAGACTATATAAAAAACAACTCCCTGAAGAAACCCAGGCTTTCAAGAAGAAAAAATAAATATTAAAAATTGAGTCCAAAAATCCATAGGCATTCAAAACACGCCATGCGCCTCATTACTTACATTCTCAATCGATAAAAGGAAGTTTAATTGTTTGGTTGTGTACGTCAGCCATTCACAACAACTAGCTGGTCACATAGCAACTTTAAAGGAAGGGGAATTTCGTGAAAAGGGGGGAATCAGAAGTTTCAATAAGGTCGTTAGAAGCGGCCATTAATATGGCATGCGAGGTTTATTCAGGACCAAAAAACAGCTCAACTTTAAAACTCAGTCGCCAATTATCAATCGAAGATGCTATTTGACAAATCGCATGCATAATTTTAGATAATTTTTGCATAATCAAACTGAAAAAAATTGATACAAAAAGTTCACACAATAGAGAAACCACGATTGTAATCAATGACCAGTAGGAGTTTCTTATAAAGCTTGTCCACATCCGGTTCGTTGGGGAGATCGAGCAGGTTGAAGCAGGTGTGCGCGACGGGTAGGGCGATGGGGTGCGACGGCTGGATGCACATTTTCACCTGAGTGAGTGAGTGAGTGAGTGAGTGAGAGAAGGGGTGAGTGAATCAGTGAGTGAGTGAGACAGAGGGCCGTTAAAAGAGAGGGTGAGCGAGTGGCCGGGAGATGGGGTGCGACGATTGGATGCACATTTTTACCTGAAGTGTGAGTGAGTGAGTTAGTGAATAATCGGTGAGGTAATATGTGTAGTAAATGAGTTGGAGAGTGATTTAGTGAGCGAGTGAGCAAGTGCATGAGTGAGTGAGTGAGTGAGTGAGTGAGTGATTGAGTGACTTGGTGAGATAATAGTGTAGTGAATGAGTGTGTAAGTGAGTGAGTAAGTGAGTTGACGAGTGAGCGAGTGAGTGAGTGAGTGAGTGAGTGAGTGAGTGAGTGAGTGGGTAAGTGAATGAGAAGATGAGTCAGTGAGTGAGTGACTGAGTAAAAGTGGATTGGACGTCGGTAGTTGAGGGACATTGAGGAGCAGGAGAAATCAGAGTGAGTGAGTGAGTGAGTGAGTGAGTGAGTGAGTGAGTGAGTGAGAGAAGGGGTGAGTGAATCAGTGAGTGAGTGAGACAGAGGGTCGTTAAAAGAGAGGGTGATCGAGTGGCCGGGAGATGGGGTGCGACGATTGGATGCACATTTTTACCTGAAGTGTGAGTGAGTGAGTTAGTGAATAATCGGTGAGGTAATATGTGTAGTAAATGAGTTGGAGAGTGATTTAGTGAGCGAGTGAGCAAGTGCATGAGTGAGTGAGTGAGTGAGTGAGTGAGTGATTGAGTGACTTGGTGAGATAATAGTGTAGTGAATGAGTGTGTAAGTGAGTGAGTGAGTAAGTAAGTGAGTTGACGAGTGAGCGAGTGAGTGAGTGAGTGAGTGAGTGAGTGAGTGAGTGAGTGAGTGGGTAAGTGAATGAGAAGATGAGTCAGTGAGTGAGTGACTGAGTAAAAGTGGATTGGACGTCGGTAGTTGAGGGACATTGAGGAGCAGGAGAAATCAGAGTGAGTGAGTGAGTGAGTGAGTGAGTGAGTGAGTGAGTGAGTGAGTGAGTGAGTGAGTGAGCGAGTGAGTGAGTGAGATAGTGAGTGAGTGAGTTGGTGAGTGAGTTAGTGAGTGAGTGAGTGAGTGAGTGAGTAATTAAGTGAGTGAGCATCAAACGCCAATGTCAACGAACCTGCGACATGCCCAGCAACGGCACCCGATCGGAACCGGAGAGAAACAGGAGGAACTTCTTCTTCTCCTCCAGGGTGAGCATGAAAAAGGCCCGCCAGAACGCGAGAATCGTCGGATGATTCTGCCAGTACTCACCCTTGTATTCCGTGCCCTGAAAATAATAAATTATTGTAACATTTTATTAAACTTAACTTATTTATAAAAATTAAGAAAAACAAGAACATTAATTTGTTGTAGCCTATTTAATGTGTCGAGCTGATCCTCCAACGGGAGGGGAATTTGGTCAGAGAGGCAGGAATCGGCAAATTTCAGGTCACTTTGCCAACACCTAAGGGGACAAATTAAACTTTTCTGAAATCGTCAAAGAGGGGGAATTCCCCTCTTCTCACCCATTTATGTCCAACAGTGTTTCCCAACCTTATGAAAGTTATCCCAATCGTAATTCTCATTACCCTCGACCATCTCGAGAAGCTCCTGTGGCTGGAAGAAAGGCAGCAGCCCGGATGACATGACCCGATTGAAGCCCCGGTGGAAGGCTTCGAAGGCGTTCTGCGGTAAGAAAACCAGTTACTCACTTCTTGACTCACTCACTCACTCACTCACTCACTCACACACTCACTCACTCACTCACTCACTCACTCACTCACTCACTTCCTGACTTGGTCACTCACTCAGCCAATGACTGCCTCCAAAACTCGATGACTCACTCACTGGTTTTCTAATTCAATCCCTCACTCACCGGCAATTGAACTTTTGATTAAAATCACTTACTCGCTGGCTCACGTACTCACCCACTCAATCAATTACTCAATCACTCACTAACTGACTCACGTACACAATCACTCACTAACTGACTCACGTACACAATCACTCAATCACTGGCTCACATACTCCACCATTCACTCACTGGCTCACACACTCTTTCACTCACTCACCGACTATCAAACTCAATCACTCACTCACTGGATGCCAAACTCAATAACTCACTCACTGGCTGCCAAACTCACTCACTCACTCATTCATTCACCAACTTTAACGTAGTCATTCACACGGAAGTTGACGTATTTGTTGACGAAGTCTTGACGATTGGCCGACGTTACGGGAATATCGGCACCACCATCCTGTAAAAACATCGCAAATAAAACAACAACAACAACAACAACAACAACAAAAACATTAACACCATAACCAACAGCCATAACCAAAACACACCAACAACAACGGCAGCCACAACATACAACAACAACAATAACATTAACCAGGGGTGGGCCGGGTTTTTTGGCACTTTGCAGGGGGTGGGGGGGGTAGCCGACAGAAAATCCCATTTTACCCGACCTGTCCGAAAAGTGGGGGGGGGGGGGGTAAGGTCGGGTAATGGGGGGTAGAAAAAAATTTTTTTCGCATAAAACGCTTGTTTTTTGCTTGTTTTTGCTGAAAAATCTTTTATTATATGGTATAAACATAACATATACCGGTTTTTTCAGGTTTTAACCAAGAAAATTAACCCAGAAAACGTGTTTCTTCGAAAAAAAAAATCTTACAGCCAGAAAATTTTGAAAAATGAGCCTCAAAATCGAGGTTTTGAGGCCGATTTTTTCAAAAATTTCGAGTAGGGGGGGGGGGGGAGGGGGTAGGCGACCTAAATTTTTGTCTAGGGGGGAGGGGTAGGCTTCCCGCCGACCCTGAAAAGTGGGGGGGTAAACCCCCCTACCCCCCCTGCGGCCCACCTCTGACATTAACACCAGAACTACCATCAACAACAGCCATAACCAAAACAACTTACAACAACAACAAGATTAACAACGACACGACAACAACAACAACAACAACCACACCAACCACACCAGCATTAACACTAGAACTAGCATCATCAACAACAGCAACAACAACCACAACGACAACAACAAAAACCACAACAACAACAACAACAACAACCACACCAACATTAACACTAGAACTAGCATCATCAACAACAGCAACAACAACCACAACGACAACAACAAAAACAACAACCACAACAACAACAACAACAACAACAACAAAAACAACAACAACAACAACAAAAACAACAACAACAACAACAACAACAACGAACACCAACCATCAACGCTATCCTGTTCACTGTATCCAAGATTCTGACAGGACAATCGAACACCAAACAGAAGACGTCTTCAACATCATCGCCTTCGTAGTCGAGTAATTGTTCGAGAGATCTGAAGATGAATAAGCAATATGGAATACACAACAACAACAACAGCAACAACAACAACAACAACAACAACAACAACAACAACAGACAACAACAACAACAACAACAACAACAACAACAACAGACAACAACAACAACAACAACAACAACAACAACAACAACAACAACAACAACAACAACAACACCCACAACATACCTGCCCTCGGTCGGACACAGCTGTTTGAAGTCATCCAACGTCACATCACGACTGAGTATCTTCTTGTATAAAGCCAGTGGAAAGTGAAAGTCAACAATGACGTCATTGTAGAGTGCCAGACCCATCAGAGTACCCGTAATCTCATACATGGACGCCTGAAACAATAGGTACAACTGAGTAGTTTATTTTTCAAATCACATGGTGGTTAAATATAGCCGGAAAAATTATTTGTGTCGCATGTGTCGAAGTTTTACACATGCGCTTGTCATATAAACTTCTACGGGTCGATGCATTCTTGAACCCAACGACTGCTCAATCGACCCTATTAACGTGTATGTAAAGCACTAAAGTATGGGTAGCGGATGAGCAATCAGATCGGGAAAACTTGAATTTGAAGTTTCATCCTGCATGAAAGTTGTTCCCTAGGTTAAATTATTTACTGTTTTTAGTCTCAAGTAATAATTTTTTTCTCACAATAATTACATAGTTGTTCAGTTGAACCAGGGCGGATTCAGTCAGAGTCATCTCAAGAAAGTTTGGGCCGCTTAGCGCATGACCAACGGGAAACCTCAAAAAATATAATTATAAATGAGCCCTACGATTTTTCAAATGATTGAACAGTAAAGAATTGAACCTAGAGAACAACTTTCATGCAGGAAGAAACTTCAAATTCAAGTTTTCCCGATCTGATTGCTCATCCGCTACCCATACTTTAGTGCTTTACATACACGTTCATAGGGTCGATTGAGCAGTCGTTGGGTTCAAGAATGCATCGACCCGTAGAAGTTTATATGACAAGCAAGCGCATGTGTAAAACTTCGACACATGCGACACAAATAATTTTTCCGGCTATAATATGCGTTGAACATCCGATAGCGTGACTGGGGGTTTTATTCCATGATATGCCAAAATGAGCAAAGCACCATTCCAGATTGGAGTACCCGGCAAGCACTGGCGGACGAGCCGATTTTCAAAAGGGCAGGGGAATTTCGTCGAAGAGGGCGGAATCGGCAGTTTTCAGGCCATTTCGTACCTTCTCCTTAGAGCAAATTCTGAAACTTTTTGAAAACGCCAAAAAGGGGCGAATTCCACTTTTCCCACCCCTTCTCGTCCGCTAGAGCGAAAAAAGTACAAATACATAAATAAATAATTGAATAAATTAATTAACCTCAACAAAGTCCATTCCGGAGAACCACAGTAATCGGGACTCGGTGTTCTCGACGAACATACCGTACTGCTCGTGGAGCAGCTCCTGGAAGAGCAGCATAAAAAACTCCTTCCGCACACCACCAACATCATCCCCTTCTTCGCCGATGAATTGAACCTGAAAATATGATCCCTTTTTATAAAACAAAAATAATTTTACTTCATTTTAGTTGCAATCTATAAAATAGGCGATTTTTTTATCTAACCCCTTATATGGGGATGGAAGTGTGGTTGAAAATTTCGTTGTTCTCTAAATGGCACTCGTGGGCTGTCTTTTTTTTTACTTGGACTTGTCCATAACTGAAGCCATAAGGCACACTAATACAATATCAGAATGGTGTTTTCGTAGTGGCCAGAGAGTTGAATAAACTGACGGGCAATGGCAGAAACCCCAGAACACCATCGAGAGCACACGACTTAACTGCTTCCAAGCATTCGATATCGATGAAGAACAACCATCCACCATCCAATCCAAACAGCTGCACACCAACATCGTCAAGTCTACAATCAGCCAATACCATCCTAACAAGCTGATCAACAAACCACCACCTAAACCTCCCGATAAAGTCGACATACTCGAGAGGGGCCTCAGCAGAGCAGATCGAGTACTGCTGGCACAACTTCGATCCAATTACTGTTCATCCCTCAAACAGTACAGAACGCGCGTGGGCCTATCAAATGACCCAACGTGCCCCAGATGCAAGAAGGAAGAGGAGACAACGATACACGCATTGGAATGCCGAGGCATCGACCCCATTCTCTTATGGGAGGCGCCAGCCGACGTAATCGCAAAATGGTGAAACGACAACAAGGGGTGAAGTCTTCGCCTACTACAACAACAACAACAACAGCAACGCGTCAGGATCTGTGTCTCAAGTCATCTTTTTCACTTATCTTTCGAGAAATTCCCCATATTTCATTGCAACTCTAACCGGCATGCTTTATAATCGCTCCCATTCTCACACACCCACTGGTGGACGAGCCAAACCTCCAAAGGGAGGGGAATATCTCCAAAGAGGGGGGAATTGACAGGCAACAGGCAATTTTACCTACACCTTAGGGAACAAACTCTACTTTATGGAACTGCCAAAGAGGGGGGGAGGGGTTCCATTTTTGCCGTTCTTTCCTCGTGAGCTAATCCTCCAAAGGGAGGTGAATTTTGTCAAAGAGGGGGAATCAACAATTTTCCGGCCAATTTACCTACACCTTAGTGGAAAAATTCTGCTTTCCAAATTGCCAAAGAGAGGGTATTCCACTTTTCACACCCCTTATCGTTCGCTAGTGCCTGCTCCAGCCAAACTTTACCTTCAACGGCCGCTTGAAGTCCTCGGCCTTGAACCCGCTCAACAACTCGGTGATCGTGTCATCGACGAGTCGATTCCGATGCACCCTGAGAACGAACGGCGGTTTCGATGCCATCACACCAAATGGCAGAATGGCCGTGATTTCCTGAAGGAATAATATGGTAAGTATACGGTATTGTAGATCCATGTGATGTCATGTTAAAACTCTAAAGGTGCTTTTTTCGGCATTTTTCGTGGTCTTTCGTTTATAAACGGAAGAAAATGACCGAATATAACGTTCAGGAACGCCACGAAAAGTTCCGAACGAAGGCGTCAATATAAACGAGAACCATTATCACTGCACAAGCTGATGCGGTATTGTTTTATACATATTTTTTTCGATTGCATTCTTTCCAATTTCTCGGATAAATTTTCAATTTTCATAGCAAAGTAGAGTAAAAGGGAGCAGAAAAGCGCGTGCCAATTTCTAGGCCGAAATTCCCATAAACCTGCTAATCACCAAAAGTACTTGACTGAGTAAGCCATAAACTAAATATGTTACTCTTATGAATCACTGATAAACAGAAATCACAAAATATATCAAAGCAACGTAAACTTTGAAAACTGACACAATTTCAGAAAACCATACCTGTTTCTTAAAGACGGCATCCGCTTGTAACAATACGGCTTTCACTTGAGCATTGAAGATAAAGGGATAATCACAGAATGTGAACCGGGAGTCCTGCAAACACATCTTTTGAAAGTTAGTTGCGACAAAATCAACTCGAGTAACAATTTCGATCACTACAGCCAGTCACTCGTTCACTCACTCACTCACTCACTCACTCACTCACTCACTCACTCACTCACTCTCACTCACTCACTCACTCACCCACTCACTCCACTATCACTCACTCACTCACTGACCGATTTGCGGAACAGCCACGTGAGGTAGTCAATGTGCAGATTGATGTGTTCTTTGAGGTTGTTGACGTAGAAAGACTCAAAGGGTAGCTTTTTGCACTCTTCGTTGACTTTGAAGACGAGTGCCATCAGCTTGAGGACGCTGCTCACCGTGTGCTGAACATGAATACTGGCTTTGATTACACAAGAAAATATTTAAGTGAGTGAGGGCCAAAGTATGTCAAGTTAAAAAAACAAGGAAAAAAAACAAATCTGGTCTGTTGGTAAAAAATCATGAATAATTGCTGTTCGGAGTTTCGGTTCAGTATTTCTACTGTTAGATTGTTGATATGCAGAGTGTACCTTTCACTTTGAGAGTTACATTTTCAAACAACATGATTGTACTTTTCAAGAACTTGTCATTTTGAGCTGTATTTTTTTGGCTCAGCAAAGAATGTCTAAAAAAATTAAAGCAAGACAAAAACAATATAAAACCAGGTAAAAAGCAATTGGCCTCATTGTTTTATTTGACAAACCCTGATTGTGTTGAAATAGAAAACATATAACGAATTCTAGTCCTACTAATGAATTGAAAAAATCCAAGTATCCTGGCAAGATTCGAAGTCACGGCCTTCTGTTCAGTACACAGACGTGCTAACCGCTACACCACAACTGATGTTTGTATTCAACCGACCTGTTCTCTACTGATCGTCTCTCCATACACTCGTTCGAACAGTCCACGTTGATCTCGGGACGGCACGAGCTCTTCGGCCCACTGTCCCACCGACGTTTCAACAGCCGACACACAAACACGGACGATTCGACCCAGATGGCGCTGATCCATCGACTTCCACCAGGATTCTGGAGAAATTTTGAATACATGATTTAAAAAATCATTCTTGATATTATGATACCATTTTTGATACTTTTGATACTAAACTATTCCCTCTGAAAAAGGGGCATTATTTTAAATCTTGTGTTTAACAAGCTTTTTTTACGTTGGTTTGCACCCTTTATACACGATGGAAAATACTCAACCAACTTAACACCCTCAAGGCGTTCGGCGTTAATAAGCTGACGGCTTGAGCGAACGGCGCCAGCATCGTATCGACCAGGTTCCAGTCGGTCATGAAGTGACACCATGGCAGAACCAGATACTGACGAAGGCATTCCACATCGGGTGGCTGCGTTGTCAGTTCGGCCGGTATGACTTGCCATAGTGAACATTGCAGCTGGAGAGAAAGAAAGGTGAATATACAGTGGTCAGTGAACATGTAGAACCAAACCAGGATATGTCAAATAAAACAATAAGGCAATTTTTTAGTTATTATTGTTTCTCGAACCTTTTATGCAAAGCCAGAAAACAGCTATAACATGTTTTAATGGGACATCATATATGTAGTTCGAAAGGGTCATTTATGTATCATTTGTTGTATCGTTAGACATACTGTACTGATAGGATACTGACAGATACTCACAGGTCCAAACACCAATTATTAATAATTTTTCACTAAACAACCCAAAAAAACAATAGACCTCAAGTGTGTGTCGGATGCCCTTCTAACCACCAAACTTTAACAAAGGTCTTCATTCTACGAAATCAACTAACATCTTTGGCAAATGTTTCGTCCTCTTTGCACATGATTTCAATGAGATCAAAAGCGGCGCGAGCAGCGTCCAGATCAACGCCGTGGTGTTTGGATGACGATCCATAATGAGCGTCTTGACTGAAAACGAGCACATAAATAAAATAGCCATATCAAACCACTAGCGGACAAGAGGGGGTGGGAAAAATGGAATTCCCACTCTTTTGCGTTTTCAGAAAGTAGAATTTGTTTGTGTAGGTAAAAAGGCAAAACTTCTGCCGATTCCCCCCTCTTGGGAAAAATTCCCCTCGCCGTTTTGTCTCACCCACCAGTACATCAAACCAGTAGAACACTAAACTTGAATGAGCGCCATTCTCCTGGATGATTTTTTTAAGAATACTATTTCTTGTTCGTGTGCGAGTTTTCATTTCAGCAGAATTCTAACAGGAGGGTCAACATTTCGTATCGTGCTTTGAACGGGTAAAAAATGCGCAAAAAATCGATGGAAGAACGAATACAAAAAAATCTCAACAAAAACACATAGACTTACCCCTTTAAGAATGAAGAATTGATGCACGATGAGCTGCCGAACGCAATCAGCAGTTCCCTGAATGAAAATCACATATTTAGAATAATTATATATATAATTTATATACATAAATAATTATATATATGACATATTTAGAATAATTATATATATTAATACCCTATGCTTCATTTGACTGTTTGCAAAGTCAGCCAGTTTACTTGATTAATTGGCCTTTATGATGGAAAGAAAGGGCTGGTTGAAAGAACGGAGAAAAATCTAAACGGGACACCAGGTGACCAGAAACATGGGCAGAATATTTTGAAATTAAAATCAATAACCAACCTTTTAATCGTCTCTTTATCGCAGCATTTTAGCCTGTCCAGGTTCACATGCACTATGGGTGAGACACGAACGGCCGGTCCCGAAACACCAGTATAGCCGTCCTGAAATTATGAGAGAAAGAAAATATTTATTGTGAAATCTTATATAAAATGCCAAATAGGATGTTACATTAAGTAAACCCTGTCCTATAATATAACAAAAAATACAACATAAATGCTGAATAATTGATGTTATTCATGTTCCATTAAGGTTATTACAAGTTACGTAAACGATACCCCGTTATAAAGGTCGATCTCAGACATACGAATTACAAACATTAGTCATACCATGCTGCTAACCAGAGGTGGGCCGCTGGGGGGGGGGGGGGTAACCCCCCCCCCTCAACGGTCCACCTCTGAACCCAGGCAATTCAACAATGAAAAAAATCATAATGAATCTGAAGTATACTGATAAAAAGACGAATAAAACAGTCATTTACTGGGAAAATACATTCTAACAGATAATGACAAAAGTGAGTAAGTAGATGTCAGGAGAGTCATTTTACGGTAGAAAAAATCACCAAGAGAAAAATTCGTGTTGCGGGAAACAGTATCTAAGTATCTAGCCAGCAGGCTATAAAAGGGGATCAAGTTACAACCTGATCGACTAGAATCACATAACAAAAATACAGAGTCAAAATTATTCGGTTGTTATGCCATAATAGCAAAGTCGGTAGGATACCAAGTCACAAATAGTGGAATAACGACCATCCGTTTCAAGCACTGGCGGACGAGCCAATCCTCCAAAGGGAGGGGAATTTTTCCAAAGAGGTGGGAATTGACAGAAATAAAGCCATTTTACTTACACCTAAGGGAAAAAATTCTAAATTTTTTAAAGGCCGAAGAGGGGGGAATTCCACTTGTCCCCCACCCCTTCTCGTCCGCTAGTGGTTTCAAGTTGAATCGAGTAAAACAACTGAAACCAACTTCCCACAGGCCATCCTGAGCACGCGTGACCCGGTGAGCTCCTTGACCTGCGTGGGTGTATCACAGCCGCGATCCGTTCGAGTGCCATTACCGAGTTGACCCACATCATTGGCGCCGAATGAGAGCAAACGACCATCCTGAAAAATGCGATGAAATTGAGAGAAAAACTAAGCAACCGAATTATCATATTGATATACTGGCGGACGAGCTGATCTTCCGAAGGGAGGGGAATTTCGTCAAAGAGGAGGAAATAGACAGTGTCAAGCCATTCTACCTACACATTGAAAAACAAATTTCACTGTTTAGAAACGCCACGAAGGGGGAATTCCACTTTTCTTTTCCCTTCTCGTCCACTAGTTTATTGATCAGTGGGATTTCAACAATTGAATCGATCGATGCCATTGTAATCAAGGTAGGGAAAACTGTCCTCTTTCAACCAGAATTCCTTTCGACTACTTGTCCACCTGACCAGAATGCTTTTTAGTCAGATTTCCTTTCCACATAGCCCAATTTCTTGTGACCTGTAATTTTCCAACCCCTGTAACCAAATCATCTCACCACCAAAATCTGACTGGAACCAATTTGAATCACCAACGAAGATTATCAGATTAAAATGGAACGTCCCAGAAAGTAATCATACTCTGTTTGAAATTCATGGATTTTCTGGATCGGAAATTAACCCACCTTTGTCAAGGCACATGTAAAGTTGGATCCACACGCCATTTGTACGACGGTCAAAAATCGCAACGATCGAACTTGGAAAGGCCAGCCGCGCACTGCAAAAATAACAGGACGTATCATCCACTGGACAACGAAAAACTGAGTGAGACGATCCCTATTTAGAAAAAAATAAGTTTTATCTCGTTTTCTTTTGTTTTTTCTTTTAACTTTCCCTAAAGAGCACAGCAATGAGATCCGTGGATTTTTTCACTCATATGTGGGGGTAACTCTAGAGCATCACATACACACAAAAATGTTTGAATGGCGCGCATTCAAATTCAAATATCTTAATCAATATAAAATGCAATACCACCAACTATTGGCCTCCGAGGCTGACCAGCTGCCAAGTTGACCATCGTCGTTGCATCCGAACGTGAATACGGTACCGGAGACGGTGAGTACGGCGGAGTGAGCACCGCCGGCCGCTGAAGTGAGTGAGTGAGTGAGTGAGTGAGTGAGCGAGTGAGAGGGACAGGTGAGTCAGCAAATTAGTGAGTGAGTTAGTGAAAGAGTGGGACAGGTGAGTGAGTGAGGGAGTGAGTGAGTTAGTGAAAGAGTGGGACAGGTGAGTGAGTGAGTGAGTGAGTGTGTTAGTTAATTAGTGAGGCAGTGAGTACGGTGGAGTGAGCACCGTCGGAAGCTGAAGTGAGTGAGTGGGGCAGGTGAGTGAGTGAATTAGTGAGTGAGTTAGTGGGTCAGTTAGTGAGGGTGTTAGTTACTCAGATAGGCAGTGAGTAAGTGAGTGAGTGATTGATATGATATGAGTAGGCACCGCGGTCAACTGTAGTAATCAAAGGAGCAATTAAATGAATAAGTGAAGACTTGAGGAGCGAGTGAGTCAGTCAGTCAGTGAGGTAGTCAGTGAGCTAGTGAGTGGGGCAGGTGAGTGAGTAGGCACCGCCGCGGTCAACTGTAGTGATCAACGAGTGAGATAGTGATTGATGAAGCGAGTAAATGAATGATGAGTTAGTGAGTGAGTGAACTTGGTAGAAGTGAACCAACCGATATTAGCAACAGGCACCGTCTTTAACGACGTCACACACTCGGGTCGCATCACCGGATCGCCCACACGACCCAGACCGCATTGACCATCCGTGTTGCGACCCCAGGAGAACACCATACCGTCTGCAAACTGAGTGAGTGAGCAAAGGGTAAGTGAGTGGATGATTGATAGAGTGAGGGAGTGAGAGTTAAAAAGAGAGTGTGTTAGTGAGTGATAAGGGAGTGATTGAGGGAGTGAATGAGTGAGTGAGTGAGCTGAATGTGAGTAAACGAGTTGAATTTAATAAGTAAAAAAATAGCTAACAGCACTGGCGGACAAGCCAATCCTCCAAAGAGAGGGCAATTTCATAAAGAGGGGGGAATGAACAGTTCCTATAACCTTTTACCTACACCGTAAGAGAGAAATTTCACTTTATGAAAGCGGCAAAAAGGGGGGGGGGGAATTCCACTCCCCCTCTTTTCACGTCCGCTAGTAGCTAACAGAAACATAGGAATCAGCCAGGTTTGTTTTAAATTTTTTTATAAAAACGGGGATTTTCATAGTTCTCCATTTTTATGTGAAATCATAGAAATTTGCAGACACACCTGAGCTGCGTGATCAATTTATGTCTTACTTGGCTGCTGGAACTGTTTTACAATTAGTATTGTGGTAAACAACCAGAATTGAAAATAAAAAAAATTATTTTGGGTTGGGTGTGCGTTTTGGGAAAAAAGTTCCTTTCTGGAAAAAAATTTGGCCATTTGTTTATTTACCAAACCCTGGAATCAACCTTTAGTCAATGAATCAACCTTTAGTCAATGAATCAACCTTTAGTCAATGAATCAACTTTTAGTCAATGAAGCAACCTTTAGTCAATGAATCAACCTTTAGTCAATAAATCAACCTTCCGTCAATGAATCAACCTTTAGTCAATGAATCAACCTTCCGTCAATGAATCAACCTTTAGTCAATGAATCAACCTTTAGTCAATGAATCAACCTTTAGTCAATGAATCAACTTTTAGTCAATGAATCAACCTTTAGTCAGTGCCATGGCATGGAATTTCCCAGACGCCACCTGAATGACGTCAATCAGACTGAGTTGTTCCGGCTCCCGCCGACAGTTGGTATCGCCGGTGCCCAGTTGGCCGTAATTGTTCTGACCCCAAACGTACACTCGTTCGGATCGCGTCACGGCGATATTGAAGTTGTGCCCGCAGCACATCTGCACGACCTCGCCGAGACCGAACTGTCGGACGCGACCTGTTAATCAATCAATTGATGAATCAATGAATGAGTGAATGAATGAGTTAATGAGTGAATGAATGAGTGAATAAAGTAATCGATGAATGAATGAATGAATGAATGAATCGATGAATGAGTTAATCAATCGATGAATGAATGCAAGAATCGATCAGTGAATGAGTTAATCAATCAATCAATGAATTAATGCATCAATCAATCAGTGAATCAATAGATAAATCAATCGGTGAATCAATTAATATATAAATGAATCTAAGTATTTTTCAGCGTATAGATACTGAGTAGGAGAAGGCATAGAACTTGATTCCATGATATGCCTATGGCATATAATATGGTGATTGGGGCCCGGCGAAGTTTTGATCCGAGTGAGACAACCCAACAATGAAGAAATCGATTATACCTGGTTTGGAGGTGCCCTCATTGCGTCCGAGTTGACCGAACTCGTTGCTACCGAACGAATACACCGAACCATCCACCAGGCGAAACAAGGCGTGTTGCGACCCGCAGGCTACCTGAAATCGCCATTAAGGGTGCCTTCACAGACCGCTGCAACTTGAGTTGCAACTTTGTTAGAAACACTTTTTGACGTTTCGAAATATTTCGAAACTTCAAGAAGGACGAAAAACTCGAACAACGTGAAAAAGTGTCTCGAACAAAGTTGCAACTCAAGTTGCAGCGGACTATGAAGGCACCCTGAATACCCTGATGCACTAGCGGGCGAGAAGGCATGGGAAAAGTGAAAAAAAATCCCCTCTTAGACATTTTCAATAAGCAGAATGTGTTCCCTAAGGTGTAGGTGAAATGGTCTGAAAACTGGAATTTCCCCCCTCTTTGGAGGAATTCCCCTCCCTTTGGAGGATCAGCTCATCCGCCAGTGGCCCTGATGTTTCACTATTCAAGTACAATAAAGTGGTAAAGTTAGGAAAGGAAACGATTCACAATAACATGGTTGCACGATACGGCAGAACTTCGACCGCAGAAACTACGATACGTTAAATTTGTCTTTCTACATTCCATTCTAGATTAGAATGTTTATCTCTTCCGTTCGAAATATCTGTATAATAATTTATAAATAATAATTTCAACCTTCATTATAAAAATTAAACCGAAATTATAGAATAAAAAAGTTAACCTCTTCAACCGCTGGCAAGAAGGGGTTGCCAAAGAATGGTACTGCTTCGGGTGAGCGTTCGGGGGACTCGTTGTCTTCTTCATCTGGTAAATGCAATTTTTTTAGATAATATGCAAGTACATGAGTGAGTGAGTAACTGAGTAATTTGATGAATGAGTGTGCGTGAGAGTTAGTACGTGCGTGTGAGTGAGTGTGTCAGTGTGTAAATATGTGAGTTAGTGTGTGTTAGTGAGTGAATAAATTTGTGAGTGAGTGAGAGAATTAGCATGTGACTGAGTGAGTTAGGGAGCAAACGGATGAGTAAATCATCAATCAGTGTTAATTGAATATCAACGCTAGCGGACGAGAAGGGGTGGGAAGGGAAAAGTGGAATTTATCCCTCTTCGGACTTCGGCATTTTCAAAAATAGAATTTGTTCCCTAATGTGGATGTAAAATGGCCTGAAAAACTGCCAATTCCCCCCTCTTTCTAGAAGTTCCCCTCTCATTGGGGAGTCGGCATGGGCTATGAGTGAGTAAGTGAGTAAGCGAGCAGATAAGTAAGTGAGTGAGTGAGTGAGTAAATGAGTAACTTGATGAGTGAGTGAGTGAGTGAGTGAGTGAGTGAGTGAGCGAGTGAGTGAGCGAGTGAATAAGTCAGTGAGTAAATGAGTAACTTGATGAATGAGAATGAGAGTGAGTGAGTGAGTGAATGAGTGAATGAGTAACTCGATGAAAATGAACTTAACTTGAACTTGAAGTTAGTCCTGACGTAATGTGCAGAATAAAAAACGAGTTAATCAACTACCAACCCCGATCCGGCGCAAAGAATCGTCTACCGAACGCCATCAATTGTCGACCGGAGGACGCGGGCACTAACGAAGTAGGCGATTTCACATCGTCAGATACCGCCGAATCCTCCGTTGGCATTTCTTCATCTTCTTTTTTCCCTGCCACCGAGGAGAACATTTCCGACGAACCTGGAAAACCGACAGCAATCGGTGGTGATGTTGTTGTTGTTGTTGTTGTTGGTGTTGATGTTGATGTTGTTGTTGTTGTTGTTGTTGTTGTTGTTGTTGTTGTTGTTGTTGTTGTTGTTATTGTTGTTGTTGTTGGTGTTTTTGCTTTTGTTGTTGCAGAAGTAGATACCTGCTCTTGCTCGGCAGATAGCGCGGCCGTCTGAGATGTTGCTGTTGTTGAGGCCATTGTTGTTGTTTTTGTTGCAGTTTGTGTTGTTGTTGTTAACGGCGAGTGCGGCAGCGCAATGGCAATGGTGTTGTTGACTGAAGAACAGGGAACCTCTTCATCTTCAAATGTTGAGCTGGACGGAATGTTATTGGAGGACGAGGACGGAATTTCAGCCAAGGACGGGGATTTCACTGGAGTTGTAGAGGAAGAGGACTTCTTCGGAGTAGGTGGTGTTGATGAGCTCGAATTTCGACGGAAAGCATCGGCCAATTTCGCGGCACAAACATTGAAGAACATCTCACAGTTCAGCAGTTTTTTTACGGCTATCGCGACCCGTCGACCCGTCGACCCAGAATTTTGATATTGTTTGTACGGCTTCGGCTTAGTTCCTAGCACCGACTTAAGTTTACAAAAGTTATTCTGGAGCACTATATTAACAGTTTGGCAGGTGTGAGCATCAAAATTAGGTTTCTGTGTAGGCTTAGGCTTAGGCTTAGGTTTTTGTATGGGCTCGGGCGCGTAGCGCTCGAGCCTATCGCAAAAACCTAAGCTTAAGCCTAAGCCTACACAGAAACCTAATTTTGATATGCTCATGCCTAGCCTTCTAAACCTATCCAGCTATGTAGGCAGCCTAAAAACCTCCAAATGGCCGGTCGACCGATCTCGGTCGACGGGTCGACCGGTCGACGGGTCGCGATTACCGTTTTTTTATGGGTTTTCAGGCCGGCCGAAGTTTTATTTTTTTAGGCTTGTGTTTGGTTTTCGGAAGCTGGCAAACAAGAAATTGTTGTGTTTTTCGCTAAACAACTAGCTGAAGAAGAGCTATTTCAATGAGCAATGGGGATGAGCAATTGCATCAGTGTAGAGGTTGTTGTTGTTGCTTTTATTGCCTGGAATTTCCACATTTTTTCTCGAATTATCCACACTTTTCGGAAAAAATTAAAACATGATGACAGACAACCCGCACGAAAAATTCACTCTGATGTAAAGTTTTTCTCAGTATAAAAGCAACAAGTGAACAAACAAACAGATGAATGTACAGACAGACACACAAACAGACAGACAGACAGACAGACAGACAGACAGACAGACAGACAGACAGACAGACAGACAGACAGACAGTTGAGCAGACAAACAGTTGGACAGACAGACAGTTGGACAGACAGACATACAGACAGACATACAGACAAACAGACAGACAGACAGAAAGACAGACAGAGAGACAGACCAACAGACCGTTAGATTGACCTACATAAAGACATACTTACAGACAGATAGACAGAGAGATAGACCAACTGACCGTTAGATTGACCTACAGAAAGACATACTCACAGACAGACAAACAGA
This sequence comes from Daptonema setosum, assembly GCA_964036265.1. Lineage (NCBI taxonomy): Eukaryota > Metazoa > Nematoda > Chromadorea > Monhysterida > Xyalidae > Daptonema > Daptonema setosum. Next base: position 31,014,649 of record OZ038443.1, read on the forward strand.
GAGACTGACAGACAGTCATAAAGGAAAACAGACAAAAAAAAACAAATTTAGTTAATAACTCTAGTTTTTGCTCTACTTATCCTATACGAAAAAAAACGATTTTAATTGCAATCCTCAAAAAATTTGACAATTTTTTGCTATTATATAAAGGTCAAACAGGTAGGCAAACAATACAATCTGTCTGCTTCACAATTTGTACGTACATATATGTATTTGACTTTATATCGACGCTGTTTATTTTGCCAATGCTGTTTGATAGTTTTATGCTAAATTTCATCTGCGTCGGGTTTGATTCTAATTATGATAATATTTCTAACGTTTAATTTTATAATTTTTTAATTTTGGGTTTTTCATAAGTTAGATAGCACGGAGCTCATCCCTGATGAGTCCAGGCTCCGTTAGAAAAAGGCGTCGGATGCTAATGGACGAAACGCCTTGGGATATTTTTACTTCTTTTTCGAAAAATTTTCTCTTAATAAGTTAGCAAGATAACAATAAGTTATAATTTTACTATTACAATGAGCTATATAAGTATATGTTCGTTTTATTATCCTATACGAAAAAAAACGATTTTAATTGCAGTCCTCAATAAATTGACTGTTCGCTATTATATAAAGGTCAAACAGGTAGGCAAACAAATAGACAGCTAGACAGAAGGTCACACGTTCCGACAAACATATAGACAGACAGACATGTTGGCAAACGGGCAGACAGATAATTGTACAGGCGAACAGACAGACTCTTTGAAATGGAATGAAAAAGGAGCTCAATAATATGCATGAACGCCTCAGTCATAAAATACCGGGCAACAGAAAGACATACAGGGTGGCCCAAAAGTTTATGTACACTTTTTGGCAGTCTTTTTCGCGTGTGTGAAATTATAAAATTGCAACGGGAAAATAATGGTTAGACTGGAAATTGCATGAACTTTCCAAAAATGCCCTCCGTTTCGTTCTCAGATGAGTATTTCACGAGTTATACACAGGAACGTACAAAAACACGTTTTTTAATACTTTTTACGCTTGTTTTCCCATCATTCGCGATTTAAATCTTGTGTTATTCATATTTACTGTGATATTTCAGCGTAAGTGCTACAAATAAAGTAGAAAAAATGCCTGGTAACTAGTAATTCACGCTAGTTCAGATTACCCACATAAGGCAAGACCGTCAAACATGAAACATCAGCGTCAATTGCGATATCAGCCCTTTTAAGGGCATGTGCACTGCAATCGGCTTGCATCAGGGCTATTTTCAATGAATTGGTTAATACTACCGATAAAGTAGTTTTGAAAGCGATGAATTAATAAATTTATAGCATAATTTTCAAGGTTTTCATCTAAAATAGCCCTGATGCAAGCCGATTGTAATCAATGCACGTGCACTTGAACAGGGCTGGTATCGCATAACGCTAATGCTTTATGTTTTGACGGTTTTGCCTGATCTAGGTAATCTGAAGTAGCGTTATATACTAGTTAACATTTTTTCTACATTACGTGCAGTAATTACGCTGAAATACTCACAGTCAATATGAATAACACATGATGATAATCGTGAGTAAGAGGTAAATAGGCGTAAAAAAGTAAAAAAACGTGTTTTTGTACATTTGTAAGTATAACTCGTGAAATACTCATCTGAGAACAAAACGGAGGGCATTTTTGGAAATTTCAGGTAATTTCCAGTCCGACCATAAATGTCCCGTTGTAATATTAGAATTTTACACACGCGAAAAAGATAGAGAACATAGAAAGATAGTGTACATAAACTTTTGGGCCACCCTGTATGTGGTTTTCGACGTCAAACTGAAACATTAATTCTGGTTCCAGGCAATTAAGCTTGACCAAATATGACTGTTTAACAAAAATCCACAAAGAATTACGTATGTATAAGCCGTTTGTTTTATAGCAATGAAATTGCCGCACAGCTGGTTCATTACTTTTTTTGTTTTTGGTAGTTAGGTTATTGCATTGCGGAATACAGTAATCCGTATGCCATCGAACATTTGTTATACTTTTGAAATTTGAGATATTTTGTCAATGCTTTCTTTGTTTTTTTTTACTTGTGAGAGTAGGTGAGTAAGAGTGTGAGTGAGACTGAGAGAGAGTAAGATAATGAGTGGATGATTGAGAGAATGAATAAATTTTTTAGTGTATGAATGAATGAATGAATGAATGAAAGAGTGAGTGAGTGAGTGAGTGAGTGAGTGAGTGAGTGAGTGAGTGAGTGAGTGAGTGAGTGAGTGAGTGAGTGAGTGAGTATGTGAGTGAGTGAGTGAGTGTGAGTGAGTGAGTGAGTGAGTGAGTGAGTGAGTGAGTGAGTGAGTGAGTGAGTGAGTGAGTGAGTGAGTGAGTGAGTGAGTGATTGAGTGAGTGAGTGAGTGAGTGATTGAGTGAGTGAGTGAGTGAGTGAGTGAGTGAGTGAGTGAGTGATTGAGTGAGTGAGTGAGTGAGTGATTGAGTGAGTGAGTGAGTGAGTGAGTGAGAAATTTGGGAACTCAATTCACAATCGTACTAACTAATTGACTCATTCACTCACTCACTTGCGTGGAAGCTCAGCTAAATGGTTCTGGTTTCATGGTTCACCATTCTCCCGAAATAAATCACCCTCATTTATTCACTCACGTTGTTTATAACTAAATGACTCACAAAGTGAGTGACTCACTCACTCCCTCACCTGCATGGTAGTCAATCCGAGGAATATATGATTCATAAACGCATGTTCATTGCACTGTTTACAAAGTCGTCCTCGATAAGCGAATCCAAACTGTTGGCCTGGGAAATTAAAATATTAAATATTGAAAAGATAAAAAATATTTCCATTTAGTCCGGACATGAAGAACACTGAGATTAACGAATGGGTCAAGCGAAAATCGCGAAAGAAAATTTTGCTGCAGCAGAAATATCGGGAAACGGTAATCCAGTAAAGTAAGTCTGGTATTATACAGTCTCATATTTAGATCATGCAAGCATAATTTGTGATTTTATATTATGTTACTCGCATTCAACAGACTGTTGAAACTGGCTCAAATTTCGAAAAAGTAAAATACCATACATGTTTTCGTGTTTGCGACCAATGAAGAAACTACAGAAATCAAGGTCAAACACTAAAAGTTCACCTTCGGCAGGGTCTCTTGATCCAGCTGAAATTGATTGTTATTATTAAAAAGGAAGAATTATTTTCCGAACCCATTCCAATAACTAATTTATTTGAATCACTTTGAGTCACATAAACGTTTAGTCCAAGGAAATTTGAATCTGAAATTCAGTGAAAAGTGAAAATCCACTGATTGAAATGTCAACCCATACATTCAATCAATCATTGACCGCCATCGCTATTCAGAGTTGAAAAGGCGGGAATTAAAATTTATGTTCCTAATCAAGTAGGTGATCTGTAAGTAAAATATTAAACTACAGGGTGGTCCAGAAAATGACAACACTTGGTGGTGGCCGCTGTGTTGTCCGATTCTCTTGGTTTTATATATTTTGATAAATTAGTATGTTGATAATAATACCTGGAAATTTCAACTTTTCGAATTTTCCGAACTTTCCGAACTTTCCGAACTTTCCGAAC
>OZ038443.1:31021548-31069048 GCA_964036265.1 Daptonema setosum
CAGATAAATCTGACTCAACAAACTCTTTACTTACAGTACAAAAAGCCCGTGTGTGCATAAAAACGAAACATATTTGGGACTTTTCACGATTGTTGTGGTAAGATTTATCTTTATTCAAAATGGTGGGATTCCATTTTAAAACATAAATATCTTAAAAATAATCTCATCATTATTGGATGAAAAGGAAATAGAAAAATTTCGTGGCAGACTTGTCACACAAACCGAAGTAAAATGACCCACGCTCACAACGTGGAACATGTTTCCGGGCGGTCCTAAGTTCGACACCTGACTTGAGACACAGATCCTGACGCGTTGCTCTGGGGTTTCTGCCATTGCCCGTCAGTTTATTCAACTCTCTGGCCACTACGAAAACACCATTCTGATATGGTATTAGTGTGCCTTATGACTTCAGTTAATGGAAAAGTCAAGTAAAAAAAGTTGAAAACCGTTTTGATAGAGCCAATTTTAAAACATGCGTACGTTATAAAATAATCCTAGCATTAATGGATGAAAATGAAATAAAGTTTCGTGGCAGACTTGTCACACACACGGAAGTAAAATTACCCATGCTCACAATGAGTTAGACGAAATAAAGGGGGTTTGATTTTCACCGAAAAGTCCCAAATATGTTTCGTGTAATTTGATATGATTATTGACTTAATGAAGTACAAACTATTTTTCATGATTCATCGCAAATCTTGTTTCCTGCTTTTTCACGATCAGACGATTAAAATATGAGAATAAAATATCTTGTCTCATACTTTTTCACGATTGGACTAGCCAGGATCGAACCATATTCGTTACTCCCCATGCCTTCAGGGCATTTTTAGTTGCTTGTTTATTTATGTATCATGATTGAACATTAAGTATTTACACGTCATATCTAAACGTTAAATGTCATTGTCTGATTTATCTGCGCGAAAGCTCATCACTCAACTTCTCCAATAAAGTCATCAGGTACCCCGATTACCATTCCGGTCGCAAGTCAAGTGAACCTACAAAATGAATGCGCTGCGAGTGCTCGAGTGTTTTTTCGTTAGAACAGTCCACTCACTCATTCATCCACTCAATAACTCTAACATCCACTCTTTTACTCACTGACTCACTCACTAACTCACCAAATTCAATTATTCACTGGTTAAAATCCATTACATAATTCGCTGGAAACAAAATGATTTTACGCTTGCCTTACCGTTTTTCCTGCGGTTCACTTATAGGATTTTGTTCCAGTCTCAAATCACGGATTTTAAGAAGCGCTGATTTTCCATTATGTTTCACTCATTTAAACAGAAGTTTGGATGAAACGAGTGAAACAGGATTAAAACACAGCGAAATATTATAAAAATGAAACTGAAGTTTAAATAATTGTGATTTCTGAAACGAATGCGCCCATATACATGTTTGAATAGGAAAAGTAAATTAATATAAGTTAGCCACTCACTCACTTACTCACACACACACACACTCCCTCACTCACTCACTCACACACACTCACACACACACACTCACTCCCTCATTTACTCATTCACTCACCTCACTAATCACTCACCCACTCACTAACTCACACACACACACACTCACCTCACCTCACCTGACTCACTCAATCACACGCTCACTCACTCACTCACTCACTCACTTATTCACTCATTCAATCACTCACTAACTCACCCGCTCACTCACTAACTCACATGCTCACTCACTCACACGCTCGCTCACTCACTCACTTACTTACTCACTCACTCGCTCACTTACTTACTCACCAACTCACTCACTCACTAACTCACTCACCCACTCACTCATTCACTCACACGCTCGTTCACTCACTCACTCACTAACTCACTTACTCACCCACTCACTCACCCACTCACTCACCCACTCACTCACCAACTCACTCACTCATTCACTCACATGCTCGCTCACTCACTCATTCACTCACTCATTCACTCACACGCTCGCTCACTCACTCACTCACTCACTAACTTACTCACTCACTCATTCACTCACTAACTCACCCACTCACTCACTCATTCACTTACACACTCACTCACTCACTCATTCACTCACTAACTCACTCACTTACTCACTCACTCACTCACTCATTCACTCAATCACTCACTTAATCACTCACCCACTCACTCACTCATTCACTCAATCACTCACTAACTCACTCACACGCTCGCTCACTCACTTACTCATTCACTCACTCGCTCGCATGCTCGCTCACTCATTCACTCACTCACTTACTCACTCACCCACTCACCAACTCACCCACTCACTCATCCACTCACTCACTAACCCACCCACTCACTCACTCACCCACTCACTCACCCACTCACTCACCAACTCACTCACTCACCCACTCACTCACTCACTCACAGCTGATGGCAACCATCGTCATGTACGTTTACCTCATCCAAAACGTGTTCCAAACTCCTCGTGCTCGAAATCCGGTGCCGGAACAGGGTCCTCCAGCTGAAAACCCCGAAAATCAGGTCGAAAATTGGGTCGTGATGGTGGGACCATCGGTATTCGGCACCGGCTACAGTGTTTTGTACTTGATGGGTCAAGCTAACGGAAGCGACCATTTGATGAGGCTAAACAGAGGAATTGGTGCCGGCGCCGAACAGGGAAGGTGCTACTTTAGATGCGCGAGTGGAAATTGCCGGTGAGTGAGCGAGTGAGTTAGTGAATGTTTCACTTGGTTGACCGAAAAAAATATCTCGCATGGGTTTCCATTTCAATTCGCAATTACTGTTTGCAGTGGCCAAAATGGATGGGTGGGGGACTTTTTTGAAATTTAGAATGGATGGAAGCTGTTTTTCAAAAGTGGGGGGCTTCAGATCTGGATGGGTGAAAGGGGGACTTTTTGGAAAAATGGTCTCCGGATGGCTAAAAATGGATCGAAATGAGGTGCAAATTGTCAAAATCGTGTAAAATTTGCGCGTAGCGCTAAATTTTTTGACAATTTAACCATATGACTGATTGACGTTTTGAAAAGCTACCGTCAATAATAATAAACAATAGACTATGAGTGCGATCGGTTGCAGAACTGCCTGTACCGCGTCCTCATCTGGTAAGGTCGTACTTAACAAACGTCAACATACCTGTAATCTAGGTCATCAGATAAGCCAGGTTGGGTGAATGCTGTCGAATGAATGCCAAGACAATATTCTTTGAATGGCATAAAAACGATTGAAATTATGTTTCAGACTGAGAATATTTTAAAGTTTACTTTCAGATAAAATCCAGCAACGCCTACTCATGCAAACCAGTTTCATCCTTCTTCAGTGAACGAGCATCGGTTAACTAACGTAAAACTTTAGTGAGTGAGTGAGTGAGTGAGTGAGTAAGTGAGTGAGTCGTTTAAAGTCGACGACTTATTCAGGGCGAACATCGGCCAGAACAGGACGCTGCAGATACTCGGGGACAGGGCACATCACAAGTTCGTGAGTGTGTAAGTGAGTTAGTGAGAGTGTAAGTGAGTGAGTGAGTGAGTGAGTGAATGAGTGAGAGTGTGAGTGAGTGAGTGAGTGAGTGAGTGCGTGAGTGAGTGAGTGAGTGAGTGAATGAGTGAGAGTGTGAGTGAGTGAGTGAGTGAGTGAGTGAGAGTGTAAGTGAGTGAGTGAGTGAGTGAGTGAGAGTGTGAGTGAGTGAGTGAGAGTGTGAGTGAGTGAGTGAGTGAGTGAGTGAGTGAGTTGTTTGAAGTCAACTAATCATTGTCATGCACTCGATCAGATCGGCCCTAACCGTCGACTTTACCAAAATCCTGTAGGCACTCAGCGCAGGGTTCTTCGTGAAGAAGCCCTGCATTACGCCAGGTTGCAGACTGGTGGGTGCCTTATTTCTTTTGTCAGCATATTTTACGTCGTTATTAATCACTGTCATTAGTCACTTTCGCTGAATAAACACTTTATTGCGCTGGTACTCAACTGCTCCGAAGTCATACCGGTCCAATAACAATTGCTGAAAGTATACTCAATGACTCAAATTATTTAACTAAAAATAGTAACTCACTCATTAACTAACTAAATATAATAACTCACTCGTTTTTACACAAATCCCGACTGACAGCTGACAAGACAAAACATAATCGAGCAAAGTTTTGATCGTTCACTTTAATCACTAATCTAACCAAATCAGCTTGATTTATGTTGCATTAACCAAATGGCACATATATTTTTGCTTGAATCAGTGTTTTACTCATTCTCTCTGTAATAATGAACTCACTAACTAACTTGCATAAATTTATTCATGGCTCCTTCCAGCTCCCGTCGAACCGGCACCAGCCCACGAACCCCAGCACCAGGCGTTGCCACCGATCGCTGAGAACAACGATGAGAACATCGCTGAGAACAACGATGAGAACATCGCTGAGAACAACGATGAGAACATCGCTGAGAACAACGATGAGAACATCGCTGAGAACAACGACCCGGTCATGAATCGACCACGAAATTGGAAGCCAGAGAAACCGTTCCGCATCTATCCGGAACAAAAAAAATGATACATGGCAAAAGGTTACAAGATATATGGCAGTATCATTTTTTTTTGTTCCGGATAGATGCGGATTCTTGTAACCTCAATGTATGATTTCTTTAGCCCAAATGTATTTCGCTACGCTGCGACGGAAAACTATTACAAATATTGCAAATCGAACAAAGTTCATACATTTCGGTTACAATTGAACCGTATATGCGCATTTTTATACATAATATTTGAGTGTCGATATGTATCCATTTATACTATGTGAGACGCCGGCTGTATTTGATAGCAATGATTGCTATTTATACGATATACTACGCCATTAATTATTTGACATGGACAGATCCTATGTAAGACATGAAGTCATTGTACATTGTTAGTTAAACGTAATCACACCTGTACAATAGGCCGGGTCACACTTGTTTGTTAATAACATAATGACTATAAGATATCGGAGCATATATTATTATGAACACGGTCATACCGAAACGATTAAATCAACAAAAGCACTTTATATGGTCATTTACCATTACCACAGTTTTAGGAAGGTTGAAATACAAGCTGTATACAAGCATGAATTTTTTTTCAGATGTTGAAACTATTAGTCGTCACACGTTTTTACGTAAACCCATGAGTTGTAAAATTTTAGCGGTTAGCTCTTTCATAGAAAAAAGCATGAGCCGTTCAGTCACAATCCAGAATCAGAACTCGGTGTTTTTTGTTTCAACTGTCTAGCGGGAATGTGCACGACCTTTACAACTGCACATTTTGAATAACAGTTTGAAATAATGATAATATGTGATAGCGAATGTACATTTCCAATAATTTGATATAATATAATGTCATGCGATGCAGTAATGCGCCTGACACTTTGAATCAATTGACCATCGCCGTTGCCAGTTCCTCCTGCTCGATCTGAAAATAAATTAGTTAAACATGCTCAACAATATCAGCAACAGCAAAACATATATAACTAAAATATCAATTGAATAATATTACCATACCATACCAATCACAACCAGGTTGAGAATAACAAAACTTAACAGTTTTCAAACTCGGTCGGCCAATCAAAGTTTTGTTGCATAACTTCAAAACGCATTATTCAACCCTAATAAAATGAACAAAAACTATGAAAACCGGATACAGAAACAGTTATTACAATATGGATAAGTTTTCAGCTGAAAATGAATGAGATGACCCTAAGCCCGGGTGTGAAATGTGATGTGATGTATAACCTGAGCCTTAGACTAATCCTAGCTGTAAATGGATTTGATGACCAACCTGAGCCTGTTTAATATCAGCCAGAGTGCGTGATAGTCGAGCCCACTCATCCGGTCTGGGCAGTGCCACCGAGTCGTGGATATCGTACAGCCATACGTTGCCACCGTAGTCACCCACCGCCAATTGCGTGCCTGAAATACATAAAAAAATGTACAGAAACAAAAAATCGACGAATAAAAAACAAAAATCATCTACTAAACTTCGGAAGAGCAATGACGACACTCAGTTAGTTTCAATTACCATAATACAGTATTTTCCAAAAAAACTGTTTCTGCAGTTAACAAACTATTAGTATTATATCAATTTAAGTTTTTATTTCACCATTAACGAAAACTTTAGTGTCAACATGCATGATTATACCATAAAGCTAGGTAATAGCCGATAAATTGAGGGGTTGAACGGTGGGACTAGTGACTGCAGAGAAATACACCGGAAATAACAATTACAGCGTAGTGGAAAAAATCCGGTATTGATTGTAAAACGAATTATATGCGATTCAACCTAATGTCCCAAAGTAATGTAAATCTGAAAAAAATCCAGTGTACCAACCAGTGGGCATCCACAAGACCTTATTGAAAGCGACAGGCTCGGTTTCGGTGACGAGCTGAGCGATAGGCGACTCGGAATCCTTGTTGATGTTCCACAGCTGCAGTTTGCCACGGCCATCCACGCAGGCGAACAGAGCCGGATGCACCGGCGACCAGCTGACGTCGGTCACGTAGTCGTTGTGACCCTCGAACGAGTACAGAGGACGGGCCTCCTGAAAATACCAGCATATTATAGAGAACGGTACTTTGTGCGTCGGAAACCCTAAATGTTCAGATAAGAAGCAGTGATGAAAATCAATAACCATCAAATTGTGGTGTGCACTGGCGGACGAGCCAAACATCAGGAGGGAGATTTAATCAAGGAGAGGGAGAATCGGCAGTTTATATACCGTTTTACCTACAGGGTGGCCCAAAAAAACTAGCACGACTTTGAAGCTGTCTATAAAAGAACATAGTGGAGATTACAAAAAAATACGAATGCCAGTGAATTCGCCATGTCTTCAGCTACTTATTTACCTAAAAGCAACGGCCAACTCACGTCGCATGCTGCGTAGCTGGAAAATAACCAAAACACGCGCGAAATTCAAATCTGAACCATCCTGCTGCATGCCCAGCGCCAGCACACGCGTCAGTTGAGCTTGCTGCATTATAACATAGCGCGTGTGTTAAACTGCATGCAGCATACACAACGAGCCTGCCTTAATTTAGGCTTTAATTTTTTTATTAACTTGCTTTGAAGTATAACGGTTCTCTTTGTAAGCTTTACTTTACACGTTCCACGCAGAAATGCCGCTGTCAGCCAATGAAAAGGCTGTTATTTCTCACAAAGCAGGGTGGAGGGTAGATTGAACATATCTTCAATTGATCCACTTTGATATCAATTGTGTTTTTGTCATTTTTTACAATTTAACTGATATCAGCGACACCTCTGTTTGAATTTTTGCGGTGCATTATGTGCGATAGAGTGAAATTTACGGCCAAAAATATGGGAAAAATCGTGTTTTTCGGTAATTTGTGCATATTTTTTTTCACAGTTTGCCAAAAAAATTAATATTTTAATGCAAAGTAGCTGAAGACATGTGCTTTCGAACCAGACATAGAAATCTAGTTTCACCCTGCCACAGCTCGAATTACTTGCCGCCAAAGTCGTGCTAGTTTTTTTGGGCCACCCTGTATACCTTAAGAAGGAACAAAACACACTTTTTTAAAGCGTTTAAGAAAGAAATTTCATTTTTTCCCTTCCCGTCTCGTCCGCTAGTAATGTATCCGGTTAGGATACGATATTGTGTCCGTCCTACATTGACAGCAGATGTGATTATTCGAATCAATAATACAAAACTATGTTATCCAGAAACGTGTGTATTATTCTATGTCACAAAATCACACGTTTGTCTTACAAAACCCATATGGTGTTCAAAATTTCAAATTAAACGTTAAAACTTATTAAAGGGAAATGAAACTTAATGAAACCAAAAATGGACAATCTTTGGTTTGTTAACCGTAGAAAAAAATAAAATCACATATCACTGAAATTGGGCTGATCAACGTATTGCAGTTAAAACACACATGTAAAATTCAACGCTTTAGTGAGTGAATTTAAACGATAAGCTGAATAAAACAACACTAAGCACAATTGCATAAACAAATCATAAAAGTGAAAATTATTTACTAAATCTGAATTCCTTGAAAAAAAAACAGAAACACCCGTGAGAAAAATCAGCGGAAACCAACGCCTTTCGTGCGGGCCTGTTCAGGGAAGAGCAAAGTCGAATAGTAGTAGATAGAAAGAAGGGACAGGCAAAACTTCACTAAATAGATCAAGACTACAAAGAAGTGGTAAGGTAACTTGAACGCGAATGTTACATAAAAAGAGGAAATTTAGATAATTTCAAATTTATCATACCTTAGTCGACCAGAGTTTAACAGTTCAATCGAAAGACGAAGTCAGGAACAACTGCGAGAAGTCGACCGGTCCGGCGGCGGCGTGACAACTGACGCCCGTCAACGGTGCAAAATGACCTGACACAATTTAAATTTTAAAAATATTAAACTTGATTAGTTAACGTGTCACCAATGTGAAAAAAAACATTCACCCTTTTCAAACATCAAAACTATTATCACAGACAGGGGTGGGCCGGGTTTTTTTGGCGTTTTGCAGGGGGTGGGGGGTAGAATTTTGAAATCTCAGTTTACCCCCTCCCCCCCCCCGCCCCGAAAAGTGGGGGGGGGGGGGGGTAAGGTCGGGTAGGGGGGGGGGGGGGTAGAAATTTTTTTTCGCAAAAAACCCTTGTTTTTGCTAAAAAAATTCTATTATAGGGTATAAACAACACATGTACCGGTTTTTTTCAGGTTTTAACCAATAAAATTGACCCAGAAAACGTGTTTGTTCGAAAAAAAACTCTCACAGCCAAACATTTTTGAAAAATGAACCTCAAAATCGAGGTTTTGAGGCCGATTTTCTCAAAAATTTTGAGTAGGGGGAGGGGGTAGGCTACCCGCCGACCCTGAAAAGTGGGGGGGGGGGTAACCCACCCCTACCCCCCCAGCGGCCCACCCCTGACCAGTACGTATGAAATAGATAGCGAATAGACCTGTTTATTTTGACGCTGCAAGTCGATGGTGTCCTGCGGTTGTGCCAACATGTCCAACGACCAGGCACACATTCGTCCATCGGTGGATACGGTAAGCAGATTATGGGCGTTCTGTGTGCCCACCACAGCCATCGAGAACACTGGATGCGTATGTGCCGAAGTGGATAGAGGTGACTGAACGAAATACATATGTTGTCAAATGTCATTTATCATAAAAATGTCATGCTTATAATTCGTTGGGTGGATTTTCTCAAACTCTTCTGGGAGAAGTGCATGAGGTTTTATCATTTTTGATCTTTGGAAAATACCGTACAATTTATTTATTCACATTCATGCGGCACTCATCAACTCACCTACTCACTCACTATGTCACTCACGCACTCACTCACACGCGGTTAAAATATCAGCTTTTAAATCTGAAGATAGGGAAAGCAAAAAAACTTCTTGGTGTGGTGTGGGCATTTTTGGATTTAGAGTTTGAGGGGAGGAACTGAATTCCTATAAACATCTTTCAACCCGTTAACCTTCTGTACAGGCGTCTTCTTGTGCTGTCTGTTGTCCCAAAGGCAGATCTGGCCCGAGTAGGTGCCACCCAATATCAGATTCGGATGGAACTTGCCGAATGATACGCAGGTAACGCGAGACTGCGAGTGGAAAATATACCTGCAGATATCGAAATCATAAGGAATATAAATATATGGTTATTTATGAATGACTGATAAAATGAACACGCAAACACAAGATTTTTTTATTTTTTAAGTAGATTGTTTTAAAAAATCATAAGCGTCGCTTCCCTCGTCAAGTGGTTAAGGCGCCGGCTTCGCTCACCGACGTTTCTGGTTCGAGCTCCGGGTTGAGACACAGCGCATTCAAGAACGTTGTTGATGATCAGTGATTGTCATTGTAAATCGGATGACCGTTATTTCACTATTGTAACTTGGTATCCTACTTTGCTATTATGGCATAACAACTGAATAAATTTGATTTGATTTGAAATCATACCCACATGAATTACAAATGTTGTTAAATGGAACAGGATAAACCACGAAGAATCGTTCATTTGTATCAGAATGGAAAATACAAATGCTGACAAAAGAAGTTCAATTAAGATTATTGCAGGATTAAGTCTTGCACATTCAACCAACTCGGGGGAATCCTTCTTGAACTTGGTGTTCCACACGGCCACAATTCCATCGGGCTGAGTGGGTGCATTCGGGTTATCGTTGTAGGAGGCGACGATCAGTTCGGGATGCTGTGGAGAATAGTCCAAACACGATACCACTCGGCCACGCGTCATCTCGTCCACAAAACAACGCTGATATCAAACAACATTTGATTAAAAACAACTATGAAACGTTTTGGCATTCAACTATGATTTTCATACTAAGACTACAGCAATTCCGAGCCAATTGAAATACGACATGATCCGACGTGATATACGATATATCATGAATCATGATATACGATGATGAAATGAATCAACTGCTTATTTAGCAATCCAAATAGAAAATATCTAATCAACTTCGGTACCAAGCCAACGTGGGTTTGTTATTGACAAACTTCGTTATGTTAAGATTAATCCAGATGTCATGTGCTTCGACTAAAAACCGTTTTTATAAAATACAGTACAGAAAAGAATCGTAAGGTCAACCAACGTTAAGCGAAATCCGAGTACCGGCATCGGCAATCTTGTTGTCGGACTCGTCTTTGCTGTAGTCAACAAAGATGTCCACCTGAATAAATACAGTACTGAAGATTATGGATGGATAACAACTTCAAGGTTGAATTTGAGTCAAGTAAGGGTGCCTTCATAGTCCGTTGCAACTTTTTTGACGTTCGTTTCGAAATTTTCTTCCCTCTTTGAAGTTCCGAAAAATTTCGAAACGTCAAAAAAGTTGTCGAACAAAGTTGCAACTTTGTTGCAACGGACTATGAAAACACCCTAATAGTCATCATAATATAAGAGAAATTTATATATCTACTAAACTATGATGCAATCGAATTCAATTGAGTGGTTTCAATGAAAACTAAAGCTTAGTATACTAAATACGTGTAAATGAGAGAGTGAGTGCTTATGCGAGTGAAAAATATATTACTTTTTTCCAGTGTTATCGTGTTGAAAAAGAAAAAAAAGCAGATTGCACCAAACAACCGACCTCTTCATACAATGATCGTTCCACAATACGCGTGGCCCGATCAAAGAAGTCGATGAACGGTTCGGCACTTGTGATCGTTGCCTTCTCCTCTTCGGTTAGCGGCGTCACTTCCTTCGGCTTGGACGGTTCGTTTTGGGCCACCTAATTTCAAAAGAATATATTTATATTTGAATATTGAAGTCATTAATATCGTGTTTCATCTAGTATATATCAAGCAGTTAATAGAGATAGAAATAGTAACATACAAAACGACAAATCTTCAAATTGTAACAAATCAGTGACAGAAATATGTTGAATTGAAACAAAGAAATAAGTTAAGTTGGGATCAAAGAAATATGTAACCTGAACATCGGTTGGTTTAACGAGTCCAATGTGAGGCAGAATACCGGCGAGTTGATGAGTGGGCGACTCGTCCAGGGCGAACACCTCGCTGCCCGTGTCTTGACTGCCCATAGCTGATTGGTGACGTTGACCACCTGATCATATCATCATCAATAATAGTCACTCATTTACTTACTGACTCCTCAACCAATCAATCTAACACTCATTCACTGAATCAGTTAATCAATCGATCACTTTCTCCCTAGTTAAGTTAATTCCGGTTAACTTTTTTTATCTAATTCAAATATTGGAGTGATAAATGCATACTTTAGAGTGAAATTCTCGATCCGATAAACGACAAACAGTTGGTAATTGTGTTATAGTTGATATTATTTCTTGTTAATATATGTTGCGTGTATTTGTGTTATAATAATTATAAAAAAATTCTTCACCAACCAAGCGCGTCGTCTTCTCAAAAGTCGAGCGATCCGACGTGAAATTCGCGACCACCTTGCTCGCCATCGGTTTGGGTGCCCTTGACGTAAGCGATCTGTATGTAAATGTAGCATTAATAGACTTGTAGAGTAGGTTAACAAATGAACATTCATATATTCTAGCTATAGTCGCTCTGTAAACAGATGAAGTCGATGAATGAATCAGCAAGAATCAAGGGAAAAATTTAGCAGAAAACCAGTTGATGACAGAGTAAAGACTGAAGAAAAACAACCGCTTCTTGTCAAAGTCTTCTAAGTTCAAAATATACTCTCCTCAGATAAGTTCTTAGGCTCTAATCACTAACATGTTCCTTTGGTGGAAAGTTGACCTGTGTGGTTTCAGCCTTGCTCAACGCTTTTACACCACCACTACTGTAAAAGCGAGCCGGTGACCGGTCTGAAACGATACGGTAAGAACACTGGCGGACGAGCTAAACTTCCAAAGGGAGGGGAATTTCGTCAAAGAGGGGGGAATAGGCAATTTTTAAGCCATTTTACCTACACCTTAGGGAACAAATTCCACTTTTTTTTTAACGCCAAAGAGGGGGGAATTCCACTTTTCCCTCCCCTTCTCGTCCGCTAGTGGGTAAGAATAACAATAATAAAAAAGAACAACCATAGGATAATTTATGCTGGCGACCTACCTGAGCTAAAGAATACCTACGACTAATTGATTTCGCCGAAGTCAAATTAGATTAAAATAACCCCGTTCTATGGACGACGCTTTCGCCGGCGATCCACCATCGATCCAGTTGAAAAGGTGCAACAGCCGGAGCCGCTTCTGGAATAAATGAAAGGTAACATAATGAAGGAATTTGCGACGTCTCTGAACGTGAGCTAGTCTAAACGGTAACTTGGAAAACATCAGAATCTAACTATCGGCTGGCAGAGTATCATGGAAACAAAATCGCTTGATCGCAAACAACTTTTATTGGGGCAGGTGTCGAATCGGGGGTAAAAAAGGCATATACGTATATGCCTGATACACATATGCCGATACGTATATGCCGGCATATATGTATCGGCATATACGTATATGCCGATACATATATGCAGAATGCGCTGTTGGCATATACGTATATGCCAGGCTACCCGATGGCATACACGTATCAGCATATACGTATATGCTGGCATATACGTATCGGCATATACGTATATGCCAATTGGCATATGCGTATCGGCATATACGTATATGCCTTTTTTACCCCCGATTCGACACCTGACCCCTTTTATTAACCAACCAGGATTTGCTTGATGTTCAAGCAGTTTCTTTCGCTTTTCGTCCTCTAATTGTCGCTTCTTCTCCCTCATCTCGGCCAGCCGCTGCTTCTTGCGCTCCAGCTCACGCTTCCTTTCTTCCGGCGTCGACATTTTGCAGAGTTTGTCTAATAATTTAATTACTAATTATTATAAACTCACTTTAGGCGCTATTCACGCCTCGGTTTAAGGGCATATACGTATAATATCAGCCAGAGGGTGACCACGGAGATTAATCAACCCACTACGCATTATACTAATCATCTAGATGATTAGTATAATTGAAAGAAAAGGTTTACAAAAAAAAGACATTTTCAGTAGATGATTAGTATAATCTTGACAAAATGTTACAAAACGTAGTAGATGATTAGTATACAACCATGTTGTCGAAAAGTCATTTGTTCGAATTGAAGTTTGCTCGAAGAGTCATTAGTTCGAATTGAAACTTGGAATTAATTCGGGAGAGTGTCGAATTTGAAATTCGATAACAAGAACGAACATCAATCGTATTTTAGTCACTCAGTGAGACAGTAACTCCATAAACAAGTGATTTACTCGCTCAGTCAGTCTTCTCGTCAACTAGTCTGTCCATCAATCAGTCATCCATATATCAGTGAGTTATTACACCAATCAATAAACCGATAAACCAATCAGTCATCTCGTTGGTCATGCATTCAATCGGACACTCGTCTCACCAATCAGTCATCCTATCCACCCATCAGTGAGTCAGACATGCCATCAATCAGTCACTTAACCAATCATCTATTGACTAATTCATTCACTCACTCACTTGATCATGTATTTATTCACTCACACACCCATTCATTTATTAACTCACTACACTTATTCATTCCCTCACAAGTTAACTAACCCATTCATTCACTCATTCATTCATAGCCTCATTCACGTACTTACTCTTTTGATTCACTCACTCACGCACTAAGAAAATTACTCACTCATTCACAATCCCATTCACTCACCAACTCACACACATATTCATTTCAGTCAGTCATTTCATGAATCAGTTAATCGATAAATCTTTCCATCGATCAGTCACTAAAGTCAGTCAATCTTCATACAAACCAATCACTCACTCAGTCAGTCATACCTCAATCATACCCCACTCATCTCATCAATCAACCATCCAGTTATTCATTCTATTATTCAGTTTATCAATCGGTCACTCAGTCAGTAAACGATATCAACTGCTAATCAAACCCAATTCAACCATAGCTGCCAACGGAAAGTTATAAAAAAACTAAAATTTAAAAATATATTTATTACATTTTATATTTCAAAAGTAAATCATCACATGCGACCACAATTCATAACAACTGTAAAATCAATGGTAATCAATCATAATCAATAATAAATCACAATACAATCAGAACATTCAGTAAATGCTGCCGAGTGTCGGGAAACTAAAACTGCACTTCTTTGCCGGTCAGGCTCTTGCACACGTTTGTGAACGCCTGGCTCTGAAAATAAAAAAAATTAAAACCTTGAATAAACAAAATAAATACTATAAGATACCACAGAGTTCAGTGATACTAAAATGACAATACAAGTTAAGAATAGTGATTTCCTAACAACAACTCATTACCTTGTGTCCGACAGTGGTTTCGTGGTTTCATCGAGATGCACCTTCATCAAACGTTTGCCGTCCAACTTGACCCCGGTGCGCTTACCAACGATTTAGGCTAGGTAAACCAGATCAATCAAGATCCCGTTTTGGACCGAGATCAGTATTCGGCTGAAATCATATACGTAGCACTATGAAATTAACGGAATAACACGTCATTAGAAATATTAGCTTGATTGCACTATTGGGATACGAACCCCTAAATAACCGTTCAATTAAGGGTCGGACCCCTATATGAACAATATGTTCATAGGGTTGTTCATATGGGGGTCCAAGAGGTCAATGAACCCTTAATCGAACTGGTTCAAACAGGGTCTAGACCCTTGTTTAAGACGGTAATCGCGACCCGTCGACCGGTCGACCCGTCGACCGAGATCGGTCGACCGGCCATTTGGAGGTTTTTAGGCTGCCTACATAGCTGGATATGTTTGGAAGGCTAGGCATGAGCATCAAAATTAGGTTTCTGTGTAGGCTTAGGCTTAGGCTTAGGTTTTTGTATGGGCTCGGGCGCGTAGCGCTCGAGCCTATCGCAAAAACCTAAGCTTGTGCTCACACCTGCCAAACTGTTAGTATAGTGCTCCAGAATAACTTTTGTAAACTTAAGTCGGTGCTAGGAACTAAGCCGAAGCCGTACAAACAATATCAAAATTCTGGGTCGACGGGTCGACGGGTCGCGATAGCCGGTTTAAGAGAGGTCTAGACCCTAATTTGAAAGTACAATTAGGGGTCTCTTCAAATAGGGGTCATTCAATTAGAGGTTCGTATCCCAAAAGAGCAATCCAGTAGACATTTAATGAAGTAAACGAACCTTGGCTTTAACGAAGTACATTTACCGCAGCTGAGCTTTGATGTCGCTACTGTTATTCAAATCCATAAGAGCCTGTGAAACGGTTTTCTCCAGGTCATCAATTTGCCGGCGAGTTTCACGCATTTCGGCGCAACGACGTTCATCACCATTTTGACCGATGATCGGGACACTTTGACCTAAAATATATCAGCATATAACAAAAAGAAAATAGCAATGAAATTTACAAAATTGCCAAAAGAATTGATTGTTATAATATTTTTATTAATTTTTTTTATTAAAAAAAGGGCGCTGGGAAATTATGTTATCCCATAAATTAGCTACAGTAACCTATAAGTCTTTTAAAAGTATGCATTGATTTGCTTTTATACTCGTTTCGCTTTCATTTGAATCATTGGAAGCTCTATATCGAAGCTCCATCTTCGACTACTTAAGGAAAATTAGTTTAATTTTATTATAGGCAAAAATGTTGAAATAGTTTGAAGTTCAATAAGCTTACTGACTCCTCGATTCTTTTATTCCTATGGTTTAGTTATTAATTTTGAATTTTAGATTGTTGAAATTAATCGTTACAATCACTTCTATTTGCCGCTAAATTTCTTTTCTGTGTGACTAAAAAGTAAATGCTTGTATAGGTAGTGGTCGGTTGAGTTTCAAGTACACTGAAATTGACCTGAAAATGAAAGTTTTTCAAGTGTTTCACTGCAAAATTTCATGGAAAGGTGGCTGTACTGGCACAAATTTTTGGACGGATTGCGTTGACGTGTTGACACTGAAAACTACGCAAACGTTACCTCCTAGTCCACAGTTAACAATAAACAAATTGCGATGTGGCAGATCCGATTTCGCAGACCGGATTGCGCTGCTAATTTTTCCCTAAACTTTAATTTCAGAAATGTGAATCTAATTTTTTAAAAAAATTCACAACTGAAAATTGAAACGAATACTGTCAATCTAAACAAATATGCCTTAACCAATTTATATACTTTGAACAAAACTTTAAATTTAGTTACGGTACGAGACTTACGTATTAATGCGTTATCCGCACACTGTAATTGGAAACTAAACAACCCTGAACAACTGTGAAAAATATTCATTTGTAAACCAAATTTTTTCGGGACATTTTAATCCGATTGTATTGGTTAAATTCGAGACCGGGAATTTTTAGAATAACAGTGTGTTAAATCAATTTTAAGAGCTGGAATTGAGCTACTGTATACTCGAAAATTCAGAGAGTCAGTTAGTAGGTGAGTCAATCAATAAGTTAGTCAGTCACTCAAAAAGTCAGTCAATCAGTGAGTCAGTCAGTTGATCAATTAATCTTTCAGTCAATCAGCCAGTGAGTACTGCGTGAGCTGAGTAGAAGGCCAACTTATTAGGAAATCAACCAACTGTATACTAGCAAAACGGTCACAAATAACGATCCATTTGTACCAGTATCGATTCAAATAAGCTAGCAGTTGCACAAAAAGTTATTTAATATAATTTTATTTTCTTCGAGTTTATCTGTTGGATTAATGAGCATTATAAAAATTGTATGGGTGCTTTCAGAGTAAAAAGGAAAGTAAAAAGGAAAGTAAAATGGACAGTAAAAAGGAAAATCTGTAAAACAACCGACGCAAAAATATAAACGGTATATTCGAATATTCAGAATTTGAATTTGGCTGGCCAATCAGCGTAGCGCGCTGGCCAATCAGGATAGCGCTGTGAGCACAGCTCTCAGCGCTCATTGGCTGCTGCATTTGAATTTGAATTATTTAATATTTAATTTTGGGAATATTATGTTTTGGACACGTGCGTTGTTTTACAGATTCCGTTTTGGACACGTGCGTTGTTTTACAGATTTTCCTTTTTACTTTCCGTTTTACTTTCCTTTTTACTTTCCTTTTTACTCTGAAAGCACCCTATGGTTTGACCAGAATATGTATATATTAGCGATAAACCTGAAATAACCTGGGATAACCTAGGATTTTTGTTGTTATTTTATTGATAATCGTCTACTGTTTATGAGCAAAAATCTCCGCACAAACCAATTTTTACTCATTTGTCTGTAAACTTTTTCTTTGTATAAAAATGCAACTTTTATGACTTTTTGCAGAATTCGTAGAATTTTTCCCCTGCGCGTAGTGAATGGAGTGGTCACCGGTGACCACTCCATTCACTACGCGCAGGGGAAGAATTCTACGAATTCTGCTAAAAGTCATAAAAGTTGCATTTTTTATAAAGAAAAAGTTTACAGACAAAAGAATAAAAAATTTGTTTGTTCGGAGATTTTTGCTCATAAGAGTGCCTGCAGCTAAGCTTCGACTGAACCATCACGTTTTTTGGATGATTTAGCCAAAAATTAAAAATCTTTCAAATGAGTTGAAAATTTATATCTGGAAAGATATGGGTACGTTTATAGTTTTCCCTGGACTTTCCCTGGAATTTCCCGGGAAACGTGAGGTTTCACAATTTAACACGCTTTGCTATAGCAGCCACATTGGTCGCTGCTTATGACAACAGTTTCCTGGGAAAATCCAGGGAAAGTCTAGGGAAGGCTATAAACGTACCCCTATTGGACTAAAAACAATGATTAGTGGGTTTTATTTTCAAGTTTCAGCCCGAAACTGGTTTTTCGGGCCAGTATGTGTTATCTCCCAGGGCACGCGTCTTCCAGGGACTGCGGAGGGCCAACATGGAATTTTAAACGCAAAACGCAATCAAATCACTTTAAACTCACTACACATAGTAAAAATGTCACATGCAGTCTAATTTTAAAGTCTGAGAAGCCAAAATTATCTGTAACGCTAAATATAACGATTTGAAACGTATAGAACTGTGCTCTGCTTTCAGCCTGGAAAAAAGTGTGTGCCGCAAGATAGTTATTGATCCCCGATGCGCTCATTCGAATCGTTATCTTCTTGTGAACAAATCTAGGTACATGGGAGCTCCCGCAACTGTGTATAGCTCCTGTATTTCCAGTGTTTCTGAGCCATACTGAACAATGACACCTTCAAGAAATTTGAATTGGCGCCAAAACTGAAACATTTGCATGTAGCAAGTTCATGTTTGTTCCTGCTGCAGCCACTAGCGGACGAGAAGGGGTGGGAAAAGTGAAATTCCCTCCTCTTTGACTTGTAAAAAGGAATTTGTTCTCTAAGGTGTATGTAAAACGACCTAAAAACTGTCGATTTCCCCCTCTTTCGCAAAATTCCCCTCCCTTTGGGGATTTAGCTCGTCCGCCAGTGGCTGCAGCTCTTTTCGTCTGGTCTCATAAAAATAGCTTTGTTATGGAGTTTATATTTCAACTAAACTTCGATAAAATTATTAATTATTTTTCCTAATTACAGATCATATGCTGTGTGAGCGGCAAAGCCAGTGTTGCCGGTGTGCTATGAGATGATTCGAATCGGCGTTACTGGTGGCGTGGCAGAAATGGATGGAACGGAGAAGAGCACGGCGCACGAGCGAATCTTCCAAAGTTAGGGGAATTTTCTCAAAGAGAGGGAATTTGACAGATTTCAGGCCGTTTTCATGAAAGAGGTTGGAGAGTTGAAAATTGTTTAAGACGTTTCTAGTCGCTTGTCTTCGTCGCAATGTAATGTATCCAGTCTGATAATTCACCAATAAAGCCGTGTTAATTATGACGACATCTAGCATTCTCAATTGTACTATTGATTGGAGATAGATTTTTTTCAAGACATAGATATTCTGGTTGCATATACTATCGCAATCAATGTTATCCTCACATTATCCCGTCTGATATGATAAATGATTATTAAAGCAATGTCATATACCATTATCGATCGTTATTGATATTAATATTATATATCCTTGTTGAGTACTTCATATCTAAGCATCAGAGTGTAACACGATTATTTTCAGACATGTCGCGAGTTCGAGCACGCGTGCCCCTCGATGGCTGTTATCGTACTGAAGAAACTAATGTTCGGTTCGGTGATGACTCAATGGACAGCACCATCAAATGCACAATCTCACCGTAATGTTCTCATGTACAGCAATCAGTTAGTTACTTATAATTGGCTATAATTGAAATTGGGTTCGAAACAGATCATTATTATCTCTAGACTCTTATCATGTGTTGGAAACAAAGTCAGGAAAAAGTGGCAACTCTGCAAAACCATGTTAACACAGTTTACTGAACTAATTCTTTCAACATTCAAAACATCTTTTTTGCAGTGAAATACTGTCGCTGTATGGTGGTAACGTCCGATCGTCCGCATCTTCCGCGAACAACCACGACCAGACGCAAGTATCTGCCTCATCGTCCAAGTCCAATCCAACGAAACGACGAGCCTTGTCATCACGCCATGACTAGAGACAGGTTAAAACTGAAATTTACGTGTTTATGATGTTTGATGTCTGAGTCTGCGGCATCCGATTCCATTGTCAAGGACCATGGAATTTGTCCTCACCACTCACTCTCTCACTCACTCACTCACTCACTCACCCAACCACCCACTCACTCACTCACCCACCCAACCACCCACTCACTCACTCAGTCACTCACTCACTCACTCACCCACCCACGTACTCACTCACCCACCCACTCACTCACCCACTCACTCATTCACCCACCCACTCACTCACTCACTCACCCAGACCCAGCCACCCACTCACTCACTCAATCACTCACTCACTCACTCACTCACTTACTCACTGACAACAGACGTGCCTGAACAATTGCGTAAACCGATTCATTGACTCGTTCAACTTTCTGATGCTACGACTCGGTCAGATGGGCAGCGCCATGGGCATGCAATAAAAGTCATTGTATTGGTTTTATTTTTTTTCGTTATGTACTGCTCCTTCAGAGTATTTCTCGCCTGTTAATCATCATTTTCGTCTTCATTTTCCAACCATTACGGTGTTTGTTCGCGATAAACTAAGCTTACGATTCAGTGCAAACGTGATAACTGCTGAAGGGTTAACATTATTTAGATGATTGCATCAAAAAACTCTGAATGGGCTATTTAGTTTATCATGAGCTGTGGATGACCACCTTCTGTTTAATTGGCATATACTCTACACTAAGCTAGAATTATTGAATTCGATGCATCGCAGATACTGGTCGGAAGTAGGACAACCCTTTTCGGAATTGAAATTCACCTCGTTTTTTCTTGGACTTTGCGCATTACCCAGTCAGTTATCTGTTACTCTGTTTTATTAGTCTGTTATTCCATACTTTTTAGTCTGTTATTCTTTCGATTTCTAGTGATTACTTCATGTCCCATATATATCAAATTGATCTTCTAGTTGTCGATAACCTTCGCTAGATTTTTATTCACGTTGAATTCATTTTTTGACACAAAACTGCTTGAAATAAAATGGTATCTTGACTCGAATCTTTCAACATAAATATAATATTTGCATACAAAAGGCATGAACCACGAATGAGCAACATTTCAGAATATAACTTCTATTACATTATGTGTTATTGTTCAGCAGCAAACGACTGACGAAGTACAAGATAAATTATAAAAAAACGTTAAAACATTATATATAAATAATATATACAGCAACATTATATATAAATAAACACTCAAATTTTAACTCATTGTAAGATGGCATTCGAACCTGCGTGTAAATACTTCAGTCTCAAAATCGCTTGTAACACGGGACGGTAACTATAATTCCCAATAACGAGACTGAGAAAATTGTCGCCAAATCAAAATCAGTTGACTTATCGATTTAAAATGGAACATGTAAATTTGATAGAGTGGATCACAGCGCCCGATTGATGGTATGCGATCGCAGGTACTTGATGTAATCGTCCATCTTGTCGAAACCGGTATCCTCCAGTTCAGATGGGTACTTGACTGTTTTGTCTGACTTCTGTGGTTCGCCCTCTTGCAGACGTACGAAAATGTGGCAGTACCTAAAAGAAATCAATTGATAGTTTGTCGTAATTTGTTCGAGATTCATAGTCTCTCCGTAACAACTTTCCATATTATTATTTCTCCGTTAATCCATCACAAATCATCCAACAGCTTTTAAAACGAAGATTTTTTCAATTTTAATGCAGCTTTCCGTTTGGTGCGTGCGTTGAATTGAGCTCTCCTATGCTGAGTTATGTTTTGGCTGCATCTCAATTACACTTAAGCCAACCTGTAATCAATTATGGCGCCACGACCTCCCTTGCCGCGTCGGAAACCTTTGACGATTTGACCTTTCATAGGCCAGGCTTCAGCTGAAAATTGAAAGGGTAACTGAGGAATGCTCTCTCAACATCCTATGAACCAGTGTGCCATAGTGTGATGTGTGAACCAAGGTGTGAGGTCAAGTGTTGAATTCTTCATTCATCTGCGCAGACTCAAACAGAACAGCCCTAACTAATTCGTCGACTTGTAGTCCAAACAAAGTCAGGTTAGAATTGACTGACCGTGGTGTGTTACACCTTTTTGTGTGTTTGAAAACATCTCACCAGTATAGTCAGTCAATAAGCAAGCAATGAAAATAATAATCAATAAACTATGAATATTTCCCTATAATATAAATATATTTATTAAAAATTATATATTATTTTTATACCAACCAACGTAGAGCTGGGAGGGAAACTCGATGTTGTGAACAGCGGCTAGATCTCGTGCCTCTTCCAGTACCTGAGAATAACAAAATCAATCAGAAAAAATATGTAATTCAATACGCTTTGAATTTAAAATAACAGGCTTTCAGACTTAATCACCGAAACGATCGATAATGGTATATGACATTGCTTTAATAATCATTTATCATATCAGACGGGATAATGTGAGGATAACATTGATTGCGATAGTATATGCAACCAGAATATCTACGTCTTGAAAAAATTCAATCTCCAATCAATAGTACAATTGAGAATGCTAGATGTCGTCATAATTAACACGGCTTTATTGGTGAATTATCAGACTGGATACATTACATAGCGACGAAGACAAGCGACTAGAAACGTCTTAAACAATTTTCAACTCTCCAACCTCTTTCATGAAAACGGCCTGAAATCTGTCAAATTCCCTCTCTTTGAGAAAATTCCCCTAACTTTGGAAGATTCGCTCGTGCGCCGTGCTCTTCTCCGTTCCATCCATTTCTGCCACGCCACCAGTAACGCCGATTCGAATCATCTCATAGCACACCGGCAACACTGGCTTTGCCGCTCACATAGCATATGATCTGTAATTAGGAAAAATAATTAATAATTTTATCGAAGTTTAGTTGAAATATAAACTGCATAACAGAGCTATTTCTATGAGACCAGACGAAAAGAGCTGCAGCCACTGGCGGACGAGCTAAATCCCCAAAGGGAGGGGAATTTTGCGAAAGAGGGGGAAATCGACAGTTTTTAGGTCGTTTTACATACACCTTAGAGAACAAATTCCTTTTTTCATACAGTCAAAGAGGAGGAAATTTCACTTTTCCCACCCCTTCTCGTCCGCTAGTGGCTGCAGCAGGAACAAACGTACCGTCTTAGCACAGTGCGAATTTTGTTGCAAGTTTTGTGTAAACCAGTGCGATCAAACTGTAATTTCAATCCAATATCGAAGCGTATATATGTAGTATAGCTTTCTAATCAATGTAACATACTTAATTCTCTAATTTGTTGTTTTTTACTCATTTCAGAGTTATACTACATATATACAACTCGATATTAAAATTTGGTTACGATTTGATCGCACTGGTTTACACAAAACTTGCATTAAAATCCACACTGTGCTAAGAGGGATGAACTTGCTACATGCAAATGTTTCAGTTTTGGCGCCAATTCAAATTTCTTGAAGGTGTCATTGTTCAGTATGGCTCAGAAACACTGGAAATACAGGAGCTATACACAGTTGCGGGAGCTCCCATGTACCTAGATTTGTTCACAAGAAGATAACGATTCGAATGAGCGCATCGGGGATCAATAACTATCTTGCGGCACACACTTTTTTCCAGGCTGAAAGCAGAGCACAGTTCTATACGTTTCAAATCGTTATATTTAGCGTTACAGATGATTTTGGCTTCTCAGACTTTAAAATTAGACTGCATGTGACATTTTTACTATGTGTAGTGAGTTTAAAGTGATTTGATTGCGTTTTGCGTTTAAAATTCCATGTTGGCCCTCCGCAGTCCCTGGAAGACGCGTGCCTTGGGAGATAACACATACTGGCCCGAAAAACCAGTTTCGGGCTGAAACTTGAAAATAAAACCCACTAATCATTGTTTTTAGTCCAATATCTTTCCCCGTCTTAGCACAGTGCGCAATATCATGTGTAAAACAGTGCGATCATTCCGTAATTTTGGTTCAATTCTGGGGTGTGTAATTGTTGTAGATTTTTTCGCGTTTGAACTGGCTGGAATACAGTAGGTTTATTGGCTCCCAGGGAGAGGTCAAACTCATTAATTATGTTCTAACAAGCTCATCTGACTTGCTTCAACATTATTACTCTCTTTTTATTTATTTTTTTACTCACCCAATCAAAGACGTTTTTAGACTATCACCATTAGAGATTTACACCAACCCGTGGGAACAAGATGCAAATGTACTGGTTTACACAAAACTCTGCACTGTGCTAAGACGGTCCAGATATGAATTTTTAACTAAATTGGAGAAAATTTTATTTTTGGGCAAATCCACCCTTTTTCGGTCGATTTTTAGCTGCAGGCACTCATAAACAGTAGACGATTATCACTATAATAACATAATTACAATAATAACTTGTGATAATAAATAATAACTAATAACAAATAATACAATAATAACTATAATAACATAATTGCAATAATTACAACTTTATAAATGTTTCATTCTGCCATAGTCACCATATTTTTTGTCACCATTTTTTTCGAAAGGACCGCTAAAGTGGAATTGTACCGAAACATTAACGATTAAACAGCAACATTTGGTATATAATCCATTAGTTATCATATATATATGTTTTGTTGTATGTATTTCATACTTGTATTGTTTATAGACACGCCTACCAGCACGTTCAATCATGGTGCGCGTTATAATAAAGGGTGGCGTTTGGCGTAATACGGAGGTTGGCCGAACTTTAAATTTTTTGTTTAGCTAAGGTTACTAAAAGGCGGACTCAAGTTCAGGCGGAATCTGAACGGGTGGGTTTCATAGTTGGAAATCATCATTTTCCATCTTTTAACTCTGTTTACCTATCGTCAGTGATCGCTATCGAAACTAAGTATTCCGGAATCTTCGGAACGAATCTTCCGTGTCGAAGCCAGATTATGAAATCATTCCGAAATCGGTTCCGATTCGAAATCTCGGCTGGATTGCACTTTTGGGATTTTTGGGATCTTCTGGATCAAACCCCCACAGATTTTTCGAATTTGGTTTTTTTCTCGAGCAACATTACTATTCCATGTAAAGTTTCACTGTCTGCGAGCCCCCGATAACCTATCGTAAGGCTGGCTTCTCCGAGCGGAGCGAGGACAAGCGCGTTAGGCCCCGCAGGGGAGATTTCAATATTTCTTCCTGCACGTGTTGTAGCATAGTCACTATGTTGTTGAAAGCATGCGAGCGTAGCGAGCCAGTTATAGTCGGGTATATGCAGATTGGTTACAAGGCTCAGTAGCACAGTGCAAGAGCGCTTGCCTAGCATGCGAGTGGCCCGGGTGCGAGTTTACTAACTGCACTGTTCTGAGAATCCAAAATTGCCAAACCTGTAATTTGCGATTTAAAAAAAAACGTGTTTTGGAGAATCGAAATTTTCAAATTGTAATTATTTTTGATCCTTTACTTAATTTTTTAAACGGATCCCACCTCTGCGCTCCGCGCAGTGCTAACGCGCTTTCCAGCCTCACGATAAGTTATCTGGGTTAACGAACAGTGAAACTTCAAAGGGAATAGTAAAATTTCAAAAAAACTCATCTGCGGTCAGTATTTTATCAAAATTTTACAAAAGGTTTCGAACCCAGACAGTCCAGGGCAATACCTAGCATTGGCTGGTCCTGGCTGTCCCGCCCGTCCCGCGTCCCGCAGCGAAAAGAGCAGGGTGTCCCGCAAAATTCGACGTTTTGCGGAACACCCTTGGTAAATAACTACAATTTCACACGAAAAAAATATGAAATCAAGCATTCAATGGAACACAACTCGAAAATTTTTGCGCTCCGCGCCTTTGTTATTAATTAAATCAATCACTAATTTTGGCTCCGTATCACGGACATATGTAGCGTAAAGTGCTGACTTAACGAACGGGCAATCGCCATTACTAACTAAACAGGCATACAATCCTATCCTAGTAACGTCGTTACTAGTTTTTTCTATTAGGGCTAGGGGTGTCCCGCAAAAGCTCAAGATATGGTAACGAAAGGATGACTTAATACCATAATCTTCTCCTTAAGAGAGGTGTCCCGCATATTCTGCAAAAACTCAATAGATGGTTAAGAGCTAAAGTCGCTTTCCCATATGAGAGGGTGTCCCGCAGCTCAAGCTCTAATTTCACTTTTTGAAACCGTTAAATTCAACGGGTCAGGCAGAGCAGCTCAATATTATTTATCCTTGTTGTCTGCCACTGTCGCTAATGCTAACAACAGCATGCACTGTACTTCATTTAACCAAACTCGCGCTTAAAAAAATCGCAAACAGAATTTGGAAATGGAATTCTAAAGTGATTTTCTCTATGAGGGTGTCCCGCAGAAACTCAAGAGATGGTAACAAAAACAGACAAAATCTTAACGTCACTTTCCCATATGCGGGATGTAACGCAGAAGCTCAAGATATAGTAACGAAGGAAAAATCTTAGCTCGAATCCCACTTTTTTAAGACCGTCTAACAGGCTGGAGAAGCTCAATGTAATTTATCCTTCTTATCCCCAGCTAGTGTTAACAAATTTTCTGTCAAAACCTCGAATGTTCGTGAAATCGTCAAATTGTTCGGCGCCACTCGGTGCAAACAGTTTCGGCTCGATCGGCTTTAATACAAAGCAGTGGTACTAAAAACGTCGAAATTTAGGCGCTACGCGCCAACCGTTTTCGATATTCCATTGAGTTTGATATGCGTAGTAGCAAGGAAAAAATCATTTTTCCGGCGCTTCGCGCTATCCATTTTTGAACCCTAAACTTCGGCTTTTAAAACCGCATACTACTGTTGATAACGGCAAATTTTAAATAATTAAATCACAAGCTTTAAAGACACGCCTCCAATACAAAGCAGTGGTACAGAAAACGTAAAAATATCGGCGCTGCGCGCCATCCATTCTTCGTCTTCTATAACAGGTTTATGAAATCCAGCACTAATGCTGAGAACGTTAAATTTTCGGCGCCACCTGTAGTGAAATCTCAAGCTCTCAAGACACGCTTCTAATACAAAGCAGTAGTGCTGAAAACGTAAAATTTTTTGCACGTAGCGCCACTTGTTCTCGGGTTTTAGACAAAGCAGTAATACTAAAAAAAATGAAAATTTTGGCGCTATGCGCCATTTGTTTTCGGCCGTTTCAAAGAGATTTCTAAAACCGAGCACCAATGCTAAGAACATCAACTTTTCAATGCCAATTAAAATCGACTCTTGGACTTTCAAGACACGTCTCCAATACAACACAGTATTACTAGAAACGTAAAAATTCTGGCGCTGCCCGCCATCTGTTTTTTGGCTTTTAAGAGGTTTCTAAAGTCGAGCACCAATGCTAAAAACACCAAATTTTCAGCGCCACTTACAATCAATTATCAAGTTTTCAAGACACGTCTCTAATACAAAGCGGTAATACTAGAAATGTCAAAATTTTGGCGCTACGCGCCATCCGTTCGTCGTTAATACATACAAAGCAGCGCAGCTGAATATATTTTCTGAAACATGAAGTTTCCGTTGCCCCAAGCCATAATTTTCCAAGCTTTCATGACGTGGCCCATATAAAATACGAAGAAAAAACTGACTTTTCAACATGCTATGAGCATATGAAAAAATTGTACCTCAGAAGCATGAATGGTAGGGAAGGGTGTCCCGCAAAATTTTTGGTGTGGAAAAGTCCGGGACAGCCAAAATCTGATCCATTGCCCTGGTCTGAACCCAGAACCTCTCGCAGCGAGGCATGAGAGTTGACATGCCAGTTTTTTGGTTCCTAAATATATAGTTGAAACGGGCATTGAGTTGAATTGAAGCCTGATATCAACAATGTCTGAGGCATGGACCCCTACTTGACCGACCCCTAATTGACCAGACCCCTATTTGACCAAACAGGGGTCCGGACCCTTACTTGACCATGGTCAAATAGGGGTCTATTGTCCTCTTGGACCCTTATTTGACCGACCCCTATTTGACCGACCCTTATTTGACCATGGTCAAATAGGGGTCCATGGAAGCTGGACCTCTAATTGACCGACCCCTATTTGACCAGACCCCTATTTGACCAGTCAAATAATTATTCCGAAATGGACCAAAACGGAATGAAGAAATTTCGTTCCGAAATCATTCGAAACGGAATGAAGAGATTTCGTTCCGAAACCATTCCGGAATGCATTTTTCGAAAATTTCGTTCCGTTTCGTTCGATAGCGATCACTGCCTATCGTGAGGTTGACTAAATGGATCGGCCACCTTTTTTGCGAGCATTCCGCCTTTGAGCAACTTGTAACTTCTCTGTTCAGCGGCCTTTGGGTGAAAAGGTCAGGGTTTATTGTATGACTATCCGTCGAATGAGTGATAGGACCATTTTTCATGCACGACGTTTTTAATGGCTTCATCACTGGGTCTGACCCATAAAAATAATGATTCAGTTCACATCGAAAGACTAATAGTTATTGTTTTGCATCACTTTTTTCATGTTCATCAGTTAGACATCACATTACAATATTTTTCAGGATGAAATCCTCAAGGCCGCCGTGATGAAGTACGGCAAGAACCAGTGGAGTCGTATCGCCTCGTTGCTCCACCGAAAATCAGCCAAACAATGCAAGGTAAATTTTTCACCAATTTGTTAATCTAAGATTTTGCAGGATGTTGGGAAGTGGTGCATTACAACCGAATCTCGTCGTCCTAGAGTCCCCAAATTATTGACTCATCAACAGTTTTCCCGAGAGACTCAATTTCAATTTCCGTTCGTGCGTTCGACAGTAGTCTGATATTCTGTCAACAACCATAGTTTTTTTTCCTCGAATACAGGGGTGGGCCGGGTTTTTTGGCGTTTTGCAGGGGGTGGGGGGGTAGCTGACCGAAAACCCCGTCCTACCCGCCCTGTCCGAAAAGTGGGGGGGGGGGTAAGGTCGGGTAGGGGGGGGGGGGGTAGGAAAAAATTGCCGTTTTTTGTTCGTTTTTGCTAACAAATCTTCTATTATAGGGTATAAACATCACATGTACCGGTTTTTTCAGGTTTTAACCATTAAAATTGACCCAGAAAACGTGTTTGTTCGAAAAAAAATTCTCACAGCCAAAAATTTTTGAAAAATGAGTTTCAAAATCGAGGTTTTGAGGCCGATTTTCTCAAAAATTTCGAGTAAGGGGGGAGGGGGTAGGCGACCTAAATTTTTGTCTAGGATGGAGGGGTAGGCTACCCGCCGACCCTGAAAATGGGGGGGGGGTAATCCACCCCTACCCCTCCCCCCCCAGCGGTCCACCCCTGCTCGAATAGGAATTTTATCACGAAAATTTTTCATACAATCATCTTTGATGTTTCAGGCGCGCTGGATGGAATGGCTGGATCCGGGCATCAAGAAGACGGAGTGGTCAAGGGAAGAAGATGAGAAACTGCTCCATCTGGCCAAGTTGATGCCGACGCAGTGGCGTACGATCGCTCCGATTGTCGGGCGTACATCCTCGCAGTGTCTGGAGCGATATGAACAATTGCTGTTGGTTTTATTTGTTTTTTTATTATTATTTAATTATTGATTTATTCTCACTTCAAAACCATATACAAAGAAAAGAATTGAGTGTGGACGAGAAGAAAAAAATTTGAAGTTCACAAGAATCGAATTGAAAGTTGTTGTTGTGGTGGTCATTCGAAGTGTTGACTCACAAGCCGTCAGTCAGTTCGGCTGCGCGCATCGGGGGCGCATCAGTTCTTCGACGTTTTTCACTAGTAGATTTGGTCCTCTAAGGTGTACGTAGAGGTAAAATGGCCCCTCTTGGACGAAATTCCCCTCCCTTTGGGGATTTAGCTCGTAGGCCAGTGG
Source organism: Daptonema setosum (assembly GCA_964036265.1). Classification (NCBI taxonomy): domain Eukaryota; kingdom Metazoa; phylum Nematoda; class Chromadorea; order Monhysterida; family Xyalidae; genus Daptonema; species Daptonema setosum. The sequence continues at coordinate 31,051,203 of OZ038443.1, forward strand.
TCGGATCTGTGCCATTGTTCCAAAAAGTTATTATTATCAAGTTATCCATTATTCCGGGAAAGTCCACTCTTCTCACCCTAAAATCAAAAAGTATTTCAGTGACGATGCGCAGCGCAAAAGTGAAGCAGCCGACGAGGGTCTCGAAGACCCGCGCAAGCTCAAACCCGGCGAGATCGACCCGAATCCGGAGACGAAACCGGCCCGACCCGACCCGATTGATATGGATGAAGATGGTCGGTTCAATTTTTTTATTTTAACTGTGATTGAAATCTTTATTATCCGGCAAAGTAACAATGTTGGACTAAACAGTACTCAGTTCGTTTTCTCCATTTTAACTGGGATTGAAAACTATATCATCCGGGAAATTAACCATGTCTGAATTGATTTCCAACTGAATGGAAGTATTCCCATTATTTCACGATTTCAAGAAGTTTTGACCTGATTTCTGCAGGGTTTGACGAATGATAAGACTGAAAAATATAAGACGCTGTTCTCAAAAAAGTCCTGTATCCCCGGCTTGTTCCAGAGATCGAAATGTTGTCCGAGGCGCGTGCCCGTCTGGCTAATACGCAGGGTAAGAAGGCCAAACGTAAGGCTCGTGAAAAGCAGTTGGAAGAAGCGCGACGCTTGGCCTCGTTGCAGGTTAGATATAGCCGATCCGGGATTTCTTGCTAGCTAAAAAAACTTTTTGGCGGGTTTTTTTTTATTCAAATCTCTTTTGGCGCGCTTTCAAATTTCCGAGAAAAAAAAACTCGTTTTTTCCTGATGGCATTTGCATAATATACGAAAACTGCGCACAATTCATTGCACAGATGCGAAACCGGGTCACCAAATCAATTACCAGTGTACGGACTTTCAGAATAAAATAGAAAAGCTATGTGAATTCTGGTCATTTTATCCCCCGAAACTTATCATGAACATCCGTATCATAGGTATGTTTATGTTTTACTCCTTTAGTGTATTTTTCTTCATGTCTTGTTAGGTTTTTGTTTATTCACGTCTTTATTTGCAGAAAAAGCGCGAGATGCGAGCGGCCGGTCTGCGCAGTGGTGGTGGCACATTTAGAGTGAAGAAAGGTGGGATTTACTTATTATTACTTTACATAAATGTTTATTCAAGGTTTCTTCCTTTTTCGATGGTTTTCAAGTTTTGTGGTCATGGATTGACATATAATTATCCATTTATAACCTTCAGTGATCGGAATCAAATTCTAACGTCACATACAGCTAAGACAGTGTATATCAAATAAAACAATAGGGTCACACCCAATAATTACACAGGACTTCGGAAGATAATCAATCGTGTAATTTGCCAAATTCAGGTCGAATTGACTACAACGCGGAGATTCCGTTTGAGAAGCACATTCCGGCTGGATTCCACGATCCCGACGCTGATACGTTTGAGAAGGAGCGTTTCCAACGGCAGACCCGAGAGCAAATCGACGGCGAAAGACGTGATAAAAAAGAGGCGGTTGGTGAATCAACCAAAAAAATCTGAAATGATGTGTTTTTGTTTTCAATGATTATTTTCACTGACAACAATGAAAAAAATATGTTCTTGAAAAATATTGAAATTTGAAATTATTTTTTTTTGCAGCTGGAACGCAAAAAGGACAAATCAACGCTGAGGAAACGGCGTGAGGAGGAGGGCCCGGATTCGATTTTCAACAAGACGCAAGAGAAGAAACGCAGTAAACTGGTGCTGCCGGCACCTCAGATTTACGATAAGGAACTGGAACAGGTTGGGGATGGTGGAGTGGATTGAGGTCTGGACTTGAACATCTATGAAACAAGGTGCCCAAACTTCGAAATTCTGACCATATTAGCAAAAAGACCGATTTGTTTTCGAGTTTCTTGCATCGTTTTTTAGAATCAAAAACAGCGTTGTTACGTTTTTCTCACTGCCAGGGAACCCCGACTAAGAAATTCAATGAACATCTATCGGGCGGGGAAAGTTTTTCTTTCATTCGTCCTTGGTTCTTGTCGCGTTATACTAATAAATTTTTCATTTTTATGCAATTGTTGTGATTTTCATTTAGTTTTTCTTCGTGATTGTAATTTAGGAATGACCGTTATTTCACTTTGTGACTTGGTATTCCTCGTTGCCATTATGGTGAGAAACCCGAATAAAAATTGAAGTTTGAAAAAAAATTCAGATCGTGAAAATCGGTCGCGCGTCGGAGATGGCCCGCGAGACGGCGGAAGCGGATGCGGACGACGCCACCAGTACGTTGTTGTCGGATTATTCATTCACACCGGGCGCCCAGGCTGGCGCCACGCCTCGCACCCCGCACACCGGCAAGGATACCATACAACAGGTGGGCGTGAGATTTTGGTATCAGATTTTTTGTGCCATGAATTTTCTATCCCACGATATATAAGATTCCTTCCTTTGCCTTGAAATCTCGAGTTTTTTCTATTTGAATTTCTTCGTTAAAGTCAGGATATGCTATCCTGATTGGCTGAACACAATGATATATATGCGTGTGAAGCCCCTTTTTGTGAGCATTGTTTGAGTTTTCACCATTTTCTCCATCTCCAATAAACGTGTTCCTCTATTCTCTCTCGTGATGTCCGGTCATCACACGTAACTAAACCCTCACAGCTGTTAAGGTGCGTCGTTGAGTTTATTACAGTGTATAGCCCATCGTTTTCATTTCTTCACCATGGAGTTCCTTTTTCCAGGAAATTGCGACCATCGTTGCCCTGCAGAACGTTCAGACACCCCTGAAGGGTGGTGAAAACACACCGTTGATTGATGGTGGTGGTCATTTTGGTGGGATCACACCACAAACGGCCGCCGTTGAGACACCCAATACCATACTCTCCACGCCGTTGCGTAGTGTCAGGTTAGACTTGTGGCTTAAAAAATTACACTAGAAATCCACTTCCTGAGCACCGGCGGATGAGATAATCCTTCAAAGGGAGGGGAATCCCGTCACAGTGGGGGGATAAGAAGTTTTGAGGTAATTTCAACTACACCTTAAGGAACAAATTTTCAAAACGCCAATGAGGGGAATTCCACTTATCCGTCCTCTTCTCATCCGCTAGTGCTCCTGAGTTACTTGGAATCACCTCCTTTTTTAGTGGTTTTTAGAACAATTTCTGATTTGAAAATAATAAGTTCACTTATTTTTTTCCCCAGAGCAACGCGTTAGGGTCTGTGTCGGGTTGCGCCCAGCCGGGTTTCGAAATTAAAATGTGAAGCTCGAATCCTAACCACTAAACTCTACTCTGACATGAGAGAAAATGGCACACCCAAAAATCTGTCTCCTGATAGATTTACTTCAATTTATTTTATGATTTCAGAAACGTGGATGAATTTATTCGTTGATTTCAGAAACGTGGATGAATTTTGTTTATTGATTTCAGAAACGCGGATGAATTTTTTTATTCATTTCAGAAACGTGGACGAATTTTTTTATTGATTTCAGAAACGTGCCTGATTCTTTTATTGATTTCAGAACCGTGGATGAATTTAGTTTATTGATTTCAGAAACGAGCCAGATTTTTTCACTGATTTCAGAAACGTGGTGGATGAATTTGTTTATTGATTTCAGAAACGCTGACGGCAGTGCGACACCGGCCTCGTTGGCGGGTGGCAACTTCACGCCGGGCATGCGTACGCCGGGATCACTAGTCGGTGGTGCCACACCCACGCCGTACAGGGACAAGATGGGCATCAATGTCGATGACGGGTTGGTTATTGATGAAATTGGTTTTCGATTCAAAAAAAGTTTCGATTATAGCTTGGTCGAAGTTTTGTTGTTATCAAAAATCAGTTTTGAGGACGGGTGTACAATGAATAAACGCAGTTGTCCAAATATTATGTGAATTAAATAAAATTAGAAAGCGCGCCAAAAACAGGTTTGATTTTAAGCTGCGCGCCAAAGAGTTTTTGTCTGACAAGAAACCCTGAATAGGTTATAATATAAAAAAAATTATACATCCGGAACAGCAGGGATGGCAGATGGGCAGGGTTTTTTGGCCTCTTGAACATAAAAGCGTTTATGAACATAAAATTCACCACAATACCAAATGTTAAACAGTTCCAGCAGCCAAGTAGGACATTAATTGACCACGCAGCTCATTTTTGCCTGAAAATTTCAATTATTTCACAACAAAAACCGTTTTTTTCTTTTTTTACAAACTTTGCTCTTAGTCCTTTGACTAAAATAATTTCCAGTGGCGACAACACGGAGCTGAAATCGCGACTGTCGCACGGTCTGCGCGGGTTGCCGAAACCGAAGAATGACTACGAAATCGTCGTACCTGATGACGAATCGACGGTGGCCGACATGGATGTGGACCACGAGTGGGTGGAGGATGCGGCTGACGTACAGGCCAAGGTGGCGGCCGACAAACGATGGCAAGGTTGGGAGTCGTGATGAAACTGAAGTACCCAGGGTTTGGCAAATTATAAACATAAGAAAGAAAGAAACCGGGAACATAGTTTTTTTTATTTTTTTATTAATATGAAGTCATGGACACTTTCAGGCACAAATAAGCTGTGCGATCGATTTATGTCTTATTTGACTGCTGGAACTGTTTAACATATAAAAAATTTCCGGTTGGGTGTTGCGATATGGAGAAAAATTTCCGTCCTTGAAAGAAGAAAGAAAAATCGATCAATTTTTTTATTTATCAAACCCTGATTTATAGTTTCAAGGCGGACTTGAATGAGTTTGGAGTTCAAATGGTAATAACTGAGATGTTATAAGTATAGTGTGTTTCAGTAACAAGTGGTGAGCTTTACTTTCGAGCAGTAATCGTAAAGATATTGAAAGCAAACTTTTTGTTGAAACTATGAATAATAGGCTGGACTGGATGAATATGCTATTGTTGTGGTGGGAGCTGTTAAATTTTGCTGATTTTTTGTACACCTGCGTATGCGACAAATTATCTATGCATTTGTAACGTTTCACGACGTTTTAAATTTGGTAAGCAAGTTTCCAATCCTTTCACGGAATAAATCATCTTATCTTTCTCGTCCTTTTTATTCCATTCAACAAAAAACTGGATTTTTTATGGGATAAAGAGTGATTTTCGCACATTCTGAAGGTGCTTAAGAATTCTGAACACAAATTTATTATAACGTTAACGATTAGATGGTTATATTTTCAGCCGAATCCGAGTTTCTGCGTCAGTCAACGAGCGTACAGAGGGAACTGCCGCGACCCCTGGACGTGAACGCGAATGTGCTGAGGAAGGGCGTGGAGAAAATGTCCGAGATGCAAAAGGTTGGGTCAGCTGAGTGCGTTCAAAATTTGGAAATTAATGAAACATGCAAAAAATAAACGGGAATTTTATTTTTTTATTATTGGTGAAGAATTGGCTGAACTTGGCGCGCCGTTTTTCTTCGTGATTTTTTGGGAAACTTTAACGTCTGGGAGTTTTTCGAAAATGAAACATTTAATAGGAATGTCAACTGGTACGGTTTGGCTTTGCATAGAAAATTTTTAAAAGGAATAAAATTAGCTGTCAATTTTGACCGCCTAGTGGATTGGTAAGCTACAGTCATGACTCGGATATTTATCCAGTCGTCCATACTTGCCCCCATTTTCGCAAGTGTTTAGAATGTCGTGAGAAGTTGAAAACATTATTATCATCATCAAATAAATTTTCACTGAAGTTAAACGTTTGATCCACAAATTCACCAATTCCAAATAAATCTCGATTACAACAATTCATTGTCTTTCACTCCAGGCGCAAGAGTACATCAAACGCGAGATGGTCACGATGCTGCACCATGACGCTCTGGCCAACCCGACCGTGGCACAGCAGGGCTACGCGCCCGGCAGTAAGAAGTCAACGCTGCCTCACGGTCAACATGTCGTGAATCAGGATAAGCATGTCAAGTACCTGCAGCAGAATCAACTGGATGATATTGATCAGGATGAGTTGAATTTGGTTGGTTTTGGCAATGAATGAGTTCAAACGAACAAAACTTAAAAAAAAATTCTCAAGACGAACAACCTTCGAGAAAAAATCTAAAATTTTTTGTTCGATTGGTTTTCGAACGAAACTTCCCGAATTTTCGTTTCGGACGAACGAAAACTTTTTTTGAACCGAACCTCCATAGACACATGAGCCGTATAGCTCAAGTTTCATACATTTTTCATAATCGCCATTCCTTCTGAAAAAAATCTACTATTCAGTTTTTTTCGCTGAAATCCTAAGATTTTTGCAGGCCAAGGAGCTTATCGAACCGGAGGAGTAGGACATCGTCAAAGCTCATACCTCCACCACTTTTTATTCTTCATAATCGCCATTTTTCGAAACACATTCTGCTCCATACCGCACACCCATCTTATATTTATAAAAAAATTCGAATCTCAGTTTTTTTGGCTGAAATTTAAAAAAAATTGCAGGCCAAGGAGCTGATTGAACAGGAGAAGGACGTCGTCAAGGCGGGTATGGGTCACGGTGAGCTGTCCAAAGAGGCGTACTCGCAGGTGTGGGAGGAGTGCTACGCCCAGGTCCTCTACATTCCGTCACAGACCCGATACACGCGCGCCAGTATGGCTAATAAGAAGGACCGTATCGAGTCATATGAACACCAGCTGGAGGTTGGCATTACATCTTGGGCTTCTCTATTAACTGAAGCCATAAGGCACCACTAATACTATATCAGAATGGTGTTTTCGTAGTGGCCAGAGAGTTGAATAAACTGACGGGCAATGGCAGGGCAAACCCCATAGCAACGCGTCAGAATCTGTGTCTCAAGTCAGGTTTCTAACTTAGGGCCGCCGGTTTTCGAGGCCGGCGCCCTACGCACTAGACTAGACAGGCGACATCAGGGATTTACGACTTAAAAAGCTGTGTAAAGTGAAAAAGATTCGTAACTTATGTTGTAGTTAGTGAAATGATTGGGATTCGTTTTGCGAAATTTCATTTCATGCCCTATCCAGAATAGAATATAAGTTACATTTTTTGTTGTTGATCGCATGTTTGCCCTATTTGTTTCATCCTGAGTTTAACATGGAGTGGTCATTAGTGGAATTGGAGTTATTCATCCCGTGGTCTCGCTGGCGGCCGAGCTAATCCTCCAAAGGGAGGGGAATTCGCTCAAAGAGGGGGAATAGGTAGTTTTCAGGCCATTTTGCCTACACCTTGGGGAACAAAGTTCACTTTTCCCACAGAATCCCTGAGAATGCCAAAGAGGGGGGGAATTTCACTTTTCCCACCCCTTCTCGTCCGCTAGTGCGTGGTATCACCGTACGGTTGGAGTAAAAATTTGGTTATGTAAAGTACGAGTGAAAGTGTGAGTTTGAAAACATGGGTGAAATGGGATTATGTAAATTATTTGTGAAAATCTGAGTATGCAAAATTTTAGAATGTGTACTTTTGCCGTCTTATTTCAACCTCGACTTATCTTTTCAGACCAACCGCAGTCACATGTCCAAAGAGGCGAAGAAAGCCATGAAAGTGGAGAAGCGCTTGAAGATCTTGCTCGGCGGTTATCAGGTTGGCAGACGTTTTTTATTATAATTTTTCAAATATCAGCAGGTAAAAAATGACATAATATAACACTTAACAGCAATAAAGCAATATCAATTTTGGGTCTCTAAGTTTCGATTTTTCTGTTTCAAATGGACACGTAAACATGTTGTTGTTTATAGGCTCAGCTTATGTAATCAGCTAATGTTCGAGAAATGATCGTACCAGTTCTAAAATGAATTAGCAGACATAAAAATTTTTTTAAGGATTTTCAAAATTTTAATTTTTTTCGTAATAAAAAAAATATTCAATGTGTTTTTAGAATCGTTCGTCGATGATCATAAAGCAGACGGAGGAGCTGTTCGATCAGCTGGAGACCGCGAAGATCGATCTGAGTACGTTCCAGCGACTGCGTGATCACGAAGCGCAAGTCATTCCAAAACGTCTTGAGGTTAGCTATCCTGTTAAACACCATGAAATGACCTTTAGGAAAAAGCAAGATTTTTTTGTGAAAGTCATGAAATTTTCAGGCACAAATGAGCTGCATGACCAATTTATGACTTACTTGGCAGCTGGAACTGTTTTATATTTGGTATTGTGGTGGACAAAAAGGATTTACCATATAAAAAAGGGGTCACTTAAACCCACCGAAAATCATGTCACCGAATTTTACCTCACCGAATTTAAGTCACCGAATGTTAACCCACCGAAAGTCAGCTCACCGAATGGGTAACTGACCGAATGTTCAGCTCACCGAAAATTTAGTTTAATTCAAAATTTAAGACAGAGTATAATAGTAAAAATTGAAAAAATTCCCTCCCTTTGCAGACTTTAACGGAAGAAGTGTCGCGTCAAGTGGAGCGAGAGCGCGAGCTCCAACAGAAGTACGACGCGCTGCGGTTCGAATTTGAGGAGAAGTTGACGAAACTGGAGACGGAGCGACGACGCGAGGCGGCTACCATCTCTTCCGCTCCGGTGAAATACGAAGAACCGACGAAAAGTGAATCGACCACCGCAGCTGTGACAACGTCTTGAGTTTTTTCCAATGTCTTTCCCTTTCGTATATGGCCGACGAGCGAATTTTCCAAAGGGATGGGAATTTCGTTCAAAGAGTGGGGAATTGGCAGAAATTGTGTCATTTTGCCTACACCTTAGGGAACAAATTCTACTTTTTGGAACCGCCGACCAGGGGGAATTCTCACTTTTCCTCCCTCTCCTTCTCGTCTGCTAGAGTATCTTGTTACTATAACTATTTTTGTGGATTTCTTGTGGAAAATAATACCGAAAAGAAGTTGAAAGTTTTCGGTAAATAGAAGTCTCTGAGATACGTTCGCTCTTGGGAAAGATCAGATGAATGGAATGGCGGACTTTCAAAAATTTGTCTCCGTAATAATTGCGGTTGTTATATGCTTTTGTTTATCTAATTTTTATCGTTGTTTGATATACATACTGTACGTTTTTGTATCCCAATTCGTTGTTTTTGCCGGTTTAGATGAGACAAAATGGTGACGATATGACACAAGTTTTTCGGCTCCGAAATATTTCTACGTTGTCTTAGAAATCTTTTCGCATAATCCTCTAAGTACAGCTGTCATGTTATCACCATTTTCATTTTTGTCTAATTTTTATAGTTTTCACCCCCAATTACGTGTTCAATTATCGCTGGTGATCTGTTTAAGATAACATGGTGATTTATATCACAGCTTATGGAATGTTCTGTCGCTTTTAAGGGTGCTTTCAGAGTAGAATGGACAGTGCCAGTGGAAAAGGAAAGTAAAATGAAAATGAAAAGGGTAATTAAACTGTAAAACATTGCATGGAAGAAAAGTTCCCATGATTGAAATAGAGGTTTTCACTCAAATGTTTACAAAATAATGACTTTTTTCTTTCTTTTTTGCTTTCCTTTTTACTTTCCATTTCACTCTGAAAGCACTCTAAGCGTAAATTTGCCGTATGATACGAATCAATATATTTCATTTGTTAATCTTGGTCGGATGGTATAAAGAGCCGGTCTGAACAATGCACACGAGTTTGTGAGTCAGTTGATGAGTGAGTTAGTGTATGTGAGTGAGTGAGTTTGTGAGTCAGTTTATGAGTGAGTTAGTGTATGTGTGGTGAGCAGGGGTGGGCCGGGTTTTTTGGCGTTTTGCAGGGGGTGGGGGGGTAGCCAACAGAAAATATCATTTTACCCGACCTGTCCGAAAAGTGAGGGGGTAAGGTCGGGTAGGGGGGTAGAAAAAAAAATTTCGCATAAAACGCTTGTTTTTGCTAAAAAAATCTTCTATTTTAAGGTATAAACATCACATATACCGGTTTTTTTCAGGTTTTAACCAAGAAAATTGACCCAGAAAACGTGTTTCTTCGAAAAAAAATTCTCACAGCCAGAAAATTTTGAAAATTGAGCCTCAAAATCGAGGTTTTGAGGCCGATTTTCTCAAAAATTTCGAGTAGGGGGGGAGGGGGTAGGCGACCTAAATTTTTGTCTAGGGGGAGGGGTAGGCTACCCGCCGACCCTGGAAAGTGGGGGGTAAACCCCCCTACCCCCCCCCCCCCTGCGGCCCGCCTCTGGTGGTGAGTGAATGTATTATATGTAAGTGTGAGGAATGAGTCCGTGTATGTGTGAGTGAATGATTGTATGTTCGATAATTAGTCTACTTTACACAAATCGATCGGGTGCACGCCCTCCCCCGTTCATTCATTCACGTCTCTTTTAGTTCACTCATCCTTTCCCTCACACTCCTTCTTTCTCTCATCTCATAATATTTTAACAACCACTCACTGACCAACTACTGCAAAAAGCGGTGATAACTTCCATGTATTAACATGGTTAACTAAACAAATCTGGTTAACTGAAAAATAACTTTAACTAAAAAAATACCTGATTGTCGTAAGTCGAAATGTGCACAAAGAGATTTCCAGTATCTCAATCACTCACTCACACACACACTCATTCAGTTCACGCACTGACTCACTCACTCACTCACTTACTCACTTATTCACTCACTAACTCACTCACATAACTACTCACACTTTCACTCACTCACTAACTGATTCACTCACTTAATCACTTTATCACTCACTCACTCAGTGATCACGGTAAGAATATAAAATGGCGGTTAATGTAAGATCGACTAATACCTGCACCACTTATTCCGGTACGGAGAATTTTCACCCCGCGGAACTTTCACCCCGCGTTTTTAAGGGCTTTTCACCCCGCGAAAAAATTTATTTTTCGCGGGGTGAAAAGACACCGCCAAAATTACGAAATTTGGCACCCCGAGCGCTGTGTCTTTTCACCCCGCGTGATTCACCTACCATAACCCGATTTCTAGTTCCTTGGCTGATCGACTAAGATATGTATCATATTGAAGATGAGTGAGTGAGTCAGTGTGTGAGTGTCAATTTCAATTTCACCAGTCATTTTGTGCTTCAAAATACGAATTTAACTTTTTTGAAAACTTCCTATATTGGTTCGATTCACATGAAAATCATTCTCCAGACTAAAGCGGACCGTCTGATTACGATGGTGAAGTCAGAAATGCTGTACCATAAACGCTGCTAAATGTAGTGAAATCCATGCTACCAAAAATCACAATGGTTATCTTGAAGTCGATATCAAAACATCATCATTTAGTGCGGTTGGTGGTTGCATTTGGTTGTGAAATAAAACTAAAACGTATACAAACTCTCAAACACGACCTCATATATGTAACTAGTGTAATTAGCGGTAGTTTAAATTTTTTCATAGTTACGAAGAAACAATTCATTGTGATATACAGTTATATTACTGGAATTATCGACTCATCCAAATGATTTTCTAAGAACTGTTAACATTTTCAAAACAAATGCTGACATTCAGTTTTTAATGAGCTTCCTTGAAAATGTTAGTTCCATTCCATCATACATAGATAGCTGGTTTTGCGTTCCTTGTTCTCACCAAACAGTAACCATGTTAATTGTTGTAACCGCTATTAAACGCTTTTCATTTTCTACCTCGTCCACTGAAACTATGCTATTTCTACTCGATTGTCAACGCCTTCATTTTTTGAATTTAGCTTCTCCAACTAAATATCATTTTTGTAGAATGGACTCTCATTACATCGTGCTGCGGTCATACCACGTCAATTCTGACTTCACCATCGTAATCAGACGGTCCGGTTTAGTTTGGAGAATGATTTTCAGGTGAATCGAATCAATATTGAAAGTTTTCACAAAAGTTTAATTCGTATTTTGAAGCACAAAATGACTAGTGAAATTGAAATTGACACTCATTCACTGACTCACTCACTCATCGTCAATATGGTACATATGTTAGTCGATCAGCCCAGGAACCAGAAATCGGGTTACGGTAGGTGAATCACGCGGGGTGAAAAGACACACCACTCGGGGTGCCTAATCTCATAATTTTGGCGGTGTCTTTTCACCCCGCGAAAATTCAATTTTTTCCGCGGGGTGAAAAGCCCTTGAAAACTCGGGGTGAAAGTTCCGCGGGGTGAAAAGACATGGAATCCTTATTCCCCCACTCACCAATTACGTGTGACCTTTGGTTGGGCGAACTTCGAATCAGAGTCTACTTCGAATTCGAACTAATTGACTAGTTGACTATTTGATTTGTTGAATATTGTTCCGGATGCCCATGAGGTTGATTGTTTTTCTAAAGTTCTATTTGACTAATTGACTAGTTGACTATTTGACGTTGACTATTGTTCTGGATGCCAAGGAGGCGGATTATTTAACTAATGGACTATTTGACTAATGGACTGTTTGACTAATTGACTAGACTATTTGACTCATTTGACTATTTGGCTAGTTTCACAAACTACATGATGAAAGAATAGGTAGTAGTGACTGATGACAGTTTCATAATACGTTTGACTTTGGCTAGTTGAGTGTTTGTTTGATTATTTGTTCGACTATTTGACTATTTGCCAGACCATCATGTTGACGATGATGGTCTATCCGTTCGACTACGGCACGGCCGACACCAACAACGATCGTATCGTTCTCGAATGGCAGAAAGCCCCAGAAGGTTCCTTCATTCACTGATTCAATGACTCACTCATTCACTCACTCACTGACTTTCTCACTTACACACTTAATAATCATCACTCACTTACTCACTTACTCACTTACTCACCTACTCACTCTCTCACTAACTCACTGACTTACTCACTTACTCACTTACACACTTATTACTCATCACTCACTAACTCACTCACTCACTCACTACTCACTTACTCACTCACTCACTCACTCACTCACTACTCACTACTCACTTACTCACTTACTCACTCACAGGTTCCGCCATGCAGTTCCGTCACGAGTGGTTAAAGGGTGACGCTGGTCGCAAGGTTCGCAAATTCCGTTTCAAGGATTTGGTAGCCGCAACCAAAACATAATCTGCCCGTCTGCGCGAATTCCGTTTTGATTGTTGTTTGATATACATACGTGTTTGTAATTTGTTTAATTCCGGTTTAGCGAAGTGAAATGGTGACGATATGACACAAGTTTTAACTCCGGGATATTTCTACTTTGTTTTAGAAATCTCTTCGCATAATCCTCTAAGTACAGCTGTCAAATGTATCACCATTTTATGTTTGCTTAATTTCTATAGTTTTTACTCCCACTTACGTGTTCAGTTATTGCTGGTGATCTGTTTAATATGACACAGTTATCACAACTTAAATGTACTGTCGCTTGTACGGGTGCGGTTTTCACCCACAATTTTTTACTAATTAATGACCTTTTTCCTTTTCATTTTGCTCTCCTTTTTACTTTACATTTTTTTCTGAAAGCAATCGTATCGTAAAATTACCATATGAGATGAATAAATATATTTCATTTGTTAATCTTGGTCGGATGGTACTGTATAAAGAGTCTATCTGAACATTGCGCATGAATTTGTGAGTCAGTTGATGAGTAAGTTAGTGCATGTGTGTGTATGTGTTTGTGTGAATGAGTGAGTAAATGCGTGAGGATTGAGTTTGTGAGTGTTTGGAATGAATGAGTGAATATACACATGTGAAAAGGAGTGCATATGTGGGGAGTTAGGGCATGTGCAAGAAGTGAGTGTATGTGTCAATGAGGTAATTTTTTTGGGGTTCACGTGACTTTTATCAACATTCTCAATTCGAGGCTTTTCACTAAAATCAGGGCAAATCATTAAAAGTTGCCTCCTCACTTTATTGTTCAACTCACATTGTCGTCGCGGTGGTCATCGTCACCCCGTTGAAACAGTTTACCCTGTACCGTGCACATCATCACCTCAACCATTAACCCCAACTGCAGCAACTTACTGTAACCAACCGGGCCTTGAGAACATCAGCAAGAGGTTTTTATAAATCCACCCACATACCCGCTTATTAACTCACTCGCTCACTCATTCATTCACTGTGTTGTATACACAGGTATAGCCGAAAAAATAAATTGTGTCGCATGTGAATTATTCTACCAGTCTGAACCACACGAAAGTTGCATCGACCAATGAGCAGCACCTATCTTTTGTATTGGCTAACGACAACCACTATCAGATGGTCGATGCAACTTTCGTGTGGTTCAGACTGGTAGAATAATTCAAATGCGACACAATTTATTTTTTCGGCTATATTCACTTTGCAACAGCTCTTCATTCGGACACCACTGAACAGTAACCGTCATGAAAAAGCTGACTCGAGTTAGGACAGACATGTTTAATTTTTCATACCTTATGTCGACAAACAGAAAAGAAGACAGACAGATAGACAGACGTGCAGACGACACCATACAGACAGAGACAGACATACAGACAGACAGACAGACAAGACATACAGATCGACAGAAAGACGACAGACAGATACATAGACAGAGCAACAGCTACAGACAAACCTTCAACAACCTTCGTATACTCTGATTTTCAGCTAAACATGAATTTTATCATGAAAAAACCTATTGATGATGAAATGTACAGCTTGATGTCATGTCTGGTTTGTTGTTGTTGTTGTTGTTGTTGTTGTTGTTGTTGTTGTTGTTGTTGTTGTTGTTGTTGTTGTTGTTGTTGTTGTTATTGTGGAAGTATCACTCTGTTGCGCCTGATGTTGTTTTTCTTGTTGTTGTTGCAGTTTGTCATGATCGCTCTGTTCTTGGTGTTCGCTGTTGTGTTGGTGTTTTTCTTGTCCCGCAGTGTTAACACGAAACGTAGGAGGGTGGTCGCCGCTGAAACATCGTATCTCGAAACGATGATTGACGAGGTGTCGCAAAGTCAGGTCAGATTGGCTGACTGAATCGCTGACTCACTCAGTCACTCACGCAGTCCCTCACTCAGTCACTCACGCAGTCCCTCACACAGTCACTCACGCAGTCCCTCACTCAGTCACTCAAGCAGTCCCTCACACAGTCACTCACGCAGTCCCTCACTCAGTCACTCACGCAGTCCCTCACACAGTCACTCATGCAGTCCCTCACTCAGTCACTCAAGTAGTCCCTCACTCAGTCACTCAAGCAGTCCCTCACACAGTCACTCACGCAGTCCCTCACTCAGTCACTCACGCAGTCTCTCACTCAGTCACTCACTCAGTCCCTCACTCAGTCACTCACGCAGTCCCTCACACAGTCACTCACGCAGTCTCTCACTCAGTCACTCACGCAGTCTCTCACTCAGTCACTCACTCAGTCTCTCACTCAGTCACTCACGCAGTCCCTCACACAGTCACTCACGCAGTCCCTCACACAGTCACTCACGCAGTCCCTCACACAGTCACTCACGCAGTCCCTCACTCAGTCACTCACGCAGTCTCTCACTCAGTCACTCACGCAGTCTCTCACTCAGTCACTCACGCAGTCTCTCACTCAGTCACTCACGCAGTCCCTCACACAGTCACTCACGCAGTCCCTCACACAGTCACTCACGCAGTCTCTCACTCAGTCACTCACGCAGTCTCTCACTCAGTCACTCACGCAGTCTCTCACTCAGTCACTCACGCAGTCTCTCACTCAGTCACTCACGCAGTCCCTCACACAGTCACTCACGCAGTCCCTCACACAGTCACTCACGCAGTCTCTCACTCAGTCACTCACGCAGTCTCTCACTCAGTCACTCACGCAGTCTCTCACTCAGTCACTCACGCAGTCTCTCACTCAGTCACTCACGCAGTCCCTCACACAGTCACTCACGCAGTCTCTCACTCAGTCACTCACGCAGTCCCTCACACAGTCACTCACGCAGTCTCTCACTCAGTCACTCACGCAGTCCCTCACACAGCCACTCACGCAGTCTCTCACTCAGTCACTCACGCAGTCCCTCACACAGTCACTCACGCAGTCTCTCACTCAGTCACTCACGCAGTCCCTCACACAGTCACTCACGCAGTCCCTCACACAGTCACTCACGCAGTCCCTCACACAGTCACTCACGCAGTCTCTCACTCAGTCACTCACGCAGTCCCTCACACAGTCACTCACGCAGTCTCTCACTCAGTCACTCACGCAGTCCCTCACACAGTCACTCACGCAGTCCCTCACACAGTCACTCACGCAGTCCCTCACTCAGTCACTCACGCAGTCTCTCACTCAGTCACTCACGCAGTCTCTCACTCAGGCAGAATTACAAAAGTTACCCCTTTTCCCTTTTGCACATTTTCTCCTCTCTAAGTCAATTCAAACTTAGGCATTGGCTTTTTTACATGCCTATGTATCAGGCTTAGGCTTAGAAATAACTTTCTGCTATGTATTTGTTTTTGGCCAAAAATACGGGTCGAAATACTTCGAAATCTAGATGAAAAAAGGGTAGGGTTGGGAAATTACCTAACTGAATCTCCATACACTACCCTTTTTTTATTTTGCTGTTCAACTTCAAGCCATTCGATTAAGGCTCCGGCTTCGGCTTAGTTCCGAGCTTGGAACTTAGGCTTAGGCTTAGGAATGAACTTTGGCTCCGTATTAGGCTTAGGCTTAAGCATATGACCAATTTGAAAAACTTAAACATGAAAAAAGGGTAGCTTATGGAAATCTGCGTCAGTCACTCACGCAGTCCCTCACTCAGTCACTCACGCAGTCCCTCACTAACTTACCCATGGTCTTTTCTGTTTTCAGCAAAGCCAGAAAAGTGTAGCAGACTCGTCAACAACTTTGGTTCCTACCAAACGCAACTAAGTCTGTTATTCAGCCTGTCAATCTGTCAGTCAGTCAGTCAATCAGTCAGTCAGTCAGTCAGTCAGTCAGTCAGTCAGTCAGTCAGTCAGTCAGTCAGTCAGTCAGTCAGTCAGTCAGTCAGTCTCTATGTCTAACACTTTGTCAGTCAGTCAGTCAGTCAGTCAGTCAGTCAGTCAATCAGACAGTTAATCAGTCAAGCAATACAATGTTTCAGGAGTCGTCACTTACTGAATTGGTCAACACAAGCATGAATATGCATATATAGCTTTCTCCAACTCACCAGATACTTTTGCTATAACTGAGGTTCAAAGATTTCGCGACAAATTCACAGGGTTTAAAAAAACTCTTGCCACACACCTTATTTTGAAAGTTTGGAATTAATTTGCCTGGCCAAAATTTTACAGAAAAACAAACAAAAATAGTGTGCTTGAAAATTTTTTACAAACAAAAACTGTTCCGACAATGCCCCGGAAAACTGTCGCAAAATATTCGGATCTATTATTATATATCTTATTCAGTTGAATGATCGCTAAGATTTTGTCATCAAAAATATACTTAATTTGTTTGTAATAATTTACCTGTTTAATTCAGTTGCAAATATCACATTTCACGGTTAACTAAACACCAACTACGATTTTGTTACCATTTTGTTTGGTCATACAGAGTGACCCCAAAAAAACTTTCTGGTTTCGTGAAACCACATCATTTATGCTTCGGTGACGACTTTCTCGTTCCAGATTTTTCTGTCATCATAAATTATTTACATGATTCAACTCAGTCTCATTAAAGATGATTATATCATTATTAATAAGTCCAATAAAAGGAATACCTTTTGGCCGTGCCTGAACTTAATTATCAACTTTATGGGTTTTCACAATTTTAATAATTTTTTAATCCAATTATGAGTTTTTAAATGAGTATTATGACATGATAATCTATATATTAATTAGACGATGTCTGTCTGTCTGTGTGTCACGCTTTTAGTATAAATATCGCAAAAGAACATTAAAAACCTTTCATTACTTTATGGAAACAACGAAATAAATCATTGCCTTCCCTTCAACCTGACCAGAATGTATGTACCTCAACCGGCTAAGGGCATGATAATTGCAATCCATTAATTTGCTTAATTTCATTCACTGATCACTGATTATTTCTTCTCAACAATGGGTGCAATCATCAGCAACATCCTCGGGTGGCTGAACTTATGGACCACAAAACTTTAGAGTCAACTTTATTAAAAACTTTAGTTCATGCTCTTAGTATTCGAAGATTTCAAGG